>JADLZK010011108.1:0-492139 GCA_015847255.1 Hyparrhenia diplandra
AGTTCTTGCTTTTAAAAGCAGAGTTTACCTCCGCAGGGTTTCAGTTCTACTAACTCCACGTTTTGCAAAAGAACTGCTAGTTACTTGGAAGAGCGATCACTGGTGGCCAGTGCACACGGCTAAGCTGCTTGGCGCGCGCGCGGGAACTCTCGCTTTTATTTGCAGACCAGAACCAGACTGCGTCGAACACCGAACACGTATATATGTAGCACACTAAGCTGCTGGAGTGCTTTCGACATGCCCTCGCGCCAGGAGCCAGATCACACCTTACTGTACCCAACGAACAAGAATCAGTAGCTGCCATGCGGCGACTCCTGGGAGGCGCCATCGCCGGAGGAGCAAGAAGGATAGGAAGCCCAAGAGCAAGAGCGTAAGCTCTGCAGACGTTCCCATCGCACAGCAGCGCCGACGAGCGCGAACGACGTTCCGACCACGTCCCGGGAGCTCATCCTCCTCCGCCTCACTCGTCGAGCGTAGCCCTCCCTCTATGCGCGCGCGGCCGCAAAGTGTGCAAGCGATGGCGCCGGATCATGGCGGCCGCCGCGTTCCTGCCCCGCCGCCGGTCCCTCCACGCGCAGCAGCCTTTCGTCGCCGGCCACTCATCACGCCGTCGACCTCGACTGTCAAACTACGATTTTACGCCGATCACAGAGAACCCCGTGTTCATCCCTCTCCGTCGTCGCTTACCATCGTCAAACGGCCTCCACTTCTCGCCTCGACGATTTCTCAGCCCAGCCAGGAAGCGGCTGGGCGCTCGCCGTGATGCAGCCGCGGCGGCCTCCTGCTCCTCTTCCAGAGGAGGACCAGCTGGAGCGTCCACTCTCAGAGCCACCGCTTCCAACAGACCTCCTCGTGCAAGCGAGCCACCGGACGCGCGCGGTGCCAGGGGATCCTTCCACCCGCCAGAAACTACGAGATAGTCTGGAGATATATGCGCGCGTGTCTTACCGACGCCGCACGGCACGTCCATGTCCAGTTTTAGGGTCGTTCTCCGTGCTGCACCAAGACCGCCGGAGGAGGTGGCCGCGCGCGCGCCCGGTCGCCTGCGTGTTCACGCCGAGCGACGGCGGCTGGCGCGTCCTGCCACCAGGCGACGTCAGCCTTCCGGAGAGATCGACCGCATCAGCCTCGCTGGGCGCGAACGGATCGCTCTCTAGTGACCGCAGAAGACGGCGGCGCCATGCTGGTTCTCGACGAGGGCCACCATGGAGTTCTCGCGCTTCCCGTTCCCGACCGACGACGACAACAAATACCGGGGGTCCGCCCTTCGACAAGTGGAGCTTCCGAGTCATTGGCGGCCATGCACTGCGTGTCGTCCGCCTGGTAAGCAACGAGCTCATGGTCCTCGTGCGACGCCAGCATGGCGGCCATGAGTGGTGGGTGGTTGAGAAGCTCGTGCGGCCGCCGGAGGCCACCTCGCCCTGGAGGGGCGCCGGCAGAATTCTCTTCCAACGGCAACGCTATGATCGTCGCGGCGCATGAGACGTATGTTGTCGTAACGCCGCGTGAGAAGACATGGCTCTTCTCCGTCGAGCTCCGAGACGTTGCACGTGGAGCGTGAGCACCCAAAGCAACGTATGCCGGAATGGCGCACCCGTTTTCTAGCTGCGCTGCCGCCAAAATTGGTGGCTTGTGCTCCAGCACGCAGGCTCAAGAATCTCGCCACTGATGGCTGTATTTGTATAAGTATCGTGCCGATCGTCGCTACGCTGCAGGACAACTAAAAATTTTGTAGTAAAAACACATCGATTGCATGATAAAAATAACTATACTGTTAATTTAAAATATCAACATAAAAATAAAGTAATATTTAATTAAAAATCAAAATTGGTGAAGTCAATATGGTCATGGAGAGCACGGTTGGAAAGAACCACATCTCAACGACCCGATTTAGACCCCCACAACAATAAGTTTCCGGGTAACAACCCGGAAAAACCACTCCAAGAGAAAAGAACACAAGCAACTCATGACCCCACAAAAACATAAGATCAGAGCTAAGGTGATGCTTTTTAAGAAGCAGGGGCTAGGGGGATCCAAATCTAGCATCAAGATCTACCTTTCCACGCCGCCAGCAGCGTGACTCGAGGAGGATGGAGACATCGCCGAGAGGAGGATATGTGAATCGTTGTGTTAACGGTCGGACAGAAGTTACACGAGTTTGCACTCGCGACCTGGCACGCACCATTCGAGGCCAGGATCGCCGCCCTAGATCTGACATGGCAACGCCCTCCACCGGCTTCTACGACACTCACCCACATCGCCAGCCCGGCTCCCTTCCTTCTCAAATCTCAAGTAGAAATGCCTGTGCATTATGATAGGGCCTGGCTCATGAAGACTATGGTTGCGCTACTACTGCCTTTTAGTTTTTACATCCATCGATCACATGACTTTTTATTTATAGGAAAAAAGAATAATTAATGTGTTCGCAACCAGCTTGCTAAAACCATGTGTCAAAAACCCATGATTTAAATAGCGCTTATAGCGGCGCTTGAGAGGGCAGCTTCCACGCTACACAAAATGCACTTTTTCGGCTTATTCACTCTATTGGGCGCTATAGCAGTAGTTATTGTGATCACTGCATGTTTAACCCTCCCTACAGATAAGCTTAAACACCTTTTTGCTACTTGCTACCTGAATTAAGAAAAATAAAACAATTGATAGCAGGCTTCTACTTGCCAATGTTGTGATGCCAAAAAATAGTCACTTCAACCACGCAGAAACAGCAAACTGTATTGTTTATGTAGCAGGCAAGACAGTATGTTTTGCTGAACTAAATTGAAAGGCAACATGCACAATAAACTGTTAATATTGAAGGACTAAATGTCAGGACATCGACAGAACTGAAAAATGAAATCAGAGGAAACACGTAAGACTAGCTGCTTTCAAGCCATGATCTTGGCCGACCACACGTAAAGGCTGTCCACCCACAACCTTCCCCGACATTCGAAATGGTTTCAAGAGTGGTAGGGAAGATTTCCTCCGTCTGACCACTAGATAGCCGGACAACTATCCGCTTGAAAAACTGAAATCTGCATGAAAACAAAAAGTATCAATCTGACAAGTTGGTGTCACGTGTAAACAATGGTCAAAAAAAGTCACAGCTTCTAATTCACAATGTCCATCCTTTCATGACGTGCACAGAAACAGACTACACACACACACAAAAAGAACCCAAGTTCCTGTACGACAGTTTGATCCAAGAAAAAGGAGCCGTGCAGAGCAATCTACCCAACTTGTGAACTATAGCCAAAAACCATAAAAACAAGTAACCGCTAGCATTGTTTTGGAGAGTATTGTCACCATAACGAAAACAAAGAAAGCAAACCTGAGCTAAGCAAAAATCTTCAAAATATGTCTAAGTGTTCACTTCAGGCAAAAAGAGAACTCAAATATCACAGTAGACAAGCCACCAATAGCATTCACTTTAGGGAAAGAGAGAACTCAAATATACCATATGGTAATAATTATGTCTGCCTAAGTGTTCTTCACAGACATATGGCAGGGAGGCCAATAAACAAATTTAATTGGCTATAGCTTCCTCCAAAAATAAATAAAAGCAATTTTGTTTCTACTTTCCCACAAAAATATATAACGCAAAACCTGTGATTTTACAGAATCAGCCGGTTGAAATCGAAAGTTTTTATTGCCACTATCCAGCACCTCCTATAGCCAGACGCAACAGCCCAAAAGTGGAACATAAATATCTGTGAGAATTAGAAGATGGGCTTCTTTGACTTTACTGGCTCCCAACGTAAACCCACATCTTTTCCCACAACAAAAAGGTACTGATATGTGTTCAGGTGTCTAAAAAAAGGTATTGATATGTGTTCAGGTGCTCCAAGGTACTTACAGGTGTCTTAAAGGTACTAATTTTCGTATTTCAATTCGACCATCACTTAATTGTGAGTAAGTGTGTCACCCCTGGTCCCAAAATATATAAACACTATACTTCTAGCATATAATGTAATATCGGCGAAATATTTTTATTTAAGATATTTAAAAACACATCTTAAATGTGTAAATAAAAAGAGAGAGTAGTTACCTTATCAACCTCACATTCTCAGAGATGCGCGCATGTAAGCGTAGTTGGTACCTCTATATCTTTCCGAGGCAAAGGAACAGCCTCCAAATAGCTCTTTTGTTCTCTAAGTCTACACTGACAACCCATCCATCAGCATCCGCACGGCTTCTCTTGGCTGTAAAGTAAATAACATCCCTAGTTCCATCTCCACGAGCACCGGCTGACAGACATCAATTCCAATAAAAGGAGGTAGAGTTGCCCCTTCGTCATTGAGCATCTTTGGAAGTATATCAAAATACACATCATTGTTGATCTTCAGCTCTTGAGAATCCATAATCTTGCTCTGTTGTTGCCAACTGCCTAAGGAAAAGTCGCTAGCTGTCCTTTTCCACGTAGCAGCCATCCAACCCTTTCTGATGAATTGACCTTCAAAGAGAACACTAGGTTTATAGTGCACCTGCAACTCCACGTACTTGAGCTACTTCGCTGATGAATGCAATGTCTCGGTAGAGATGTGCATCGCCTTTAGTGGTTTTGTTTCTTTGAGGATCTCCCGGCAACTTAACATAGTCCCAAAATGCGGGAGAGAAGGAATCAAAACCATCAAACAAAACGATTCCACGCCAGGTCAACAAAGCCAATAGTGTCATCACCTATCGCTATAACCTTGCGAGTGTGGTGGTGGGAAGTGCTTACCACCATGTTGCTGGCTCAGCGATAACTCGAGGGTCTTCCAAGATCCTTGTTTGGAGTCATCATACAGACAAAAAGTCAAACTGCTCGGCGGGCTTCCAATAACATGCTTGATTTAGGGCCAGCAAAGGATGTAGTCACTGGTGTTGGGGCATCCCAGGATACCAATATTGCCAGAATCGAAGGTGTAGCCGCTTGGGGGCCGAGGAAGTAAGGCGGGCCGATAAAACCGCCCCTGCTCCCGGTAGGGCTGGTAGACATAGTAGTCTAGGTTACTGATTCTTCCCCTTTAGCCCCGACTATGAGGCCGGAGCAGGATGAAGTCATCCTTCACGGCGAGGATTTCGGCTCATAGTTGATCTCGGCAGCGTCTGGGCTGTGGATGCACACGGGGAAACGAGGCGGCGGGCGGCGGGCGCACAAGGTGGCCTGGATCCTCTTGCCGTCACAGGTCTGGGAGAGGCTGGGCGGTGGTGGCGTTGTCACGCTTGGCAATGTAGGCCTCAGCCTCGAGGCAGCAGGTAGGGGGCTTCTCTGGAGCAGTAACGTGGCCGACCATGGAGGGCGCCGGCGGAACTCAAGGAGGCCCGGTGGAGACCCGTGAGGCCGCATCGTTAGGTGATCTACTCGTTGAGGTGGAAGAAAACGGCGGAGGGAGATCCAGATCGAACTTGGAGCGGCGGCGGCGGGTCCGACTACGTACTCCTTCGATTGGTTTTGAAGGAATCCCTGGATTGCTTTGCGTCCAGGACCAAGGGCCGAAGGGCGGCAGCAACTTCTTGTAGGACAACCGAGTCCTATCCAGGGAGAATAAAGCCCTCCGATCCGATCGGGATCAGATTCCAGGGACATCATGGATGCAACTCTTATTGGTATTCAAGCCACAAGCAGTTGTACGCGTGTGTAGAATGCTAGTTTGGTCTATTTCCTGTCTTCACAAAATAAGGTCGCCTTGCTCGCCATCCCGCCGATCCCTCGGCCACAGAGCGCAAAGCGGGACGAAAGGGAGATAGGCATGCCGCCTCAGTCGCCGGAGCTGATGGGAGGCTCGTGGAAGAGGTCCTCCTCCGCTTCCCGCCGGACGACCCCGCGAGGCTCGTCAGCGCCGCTCTCGTCTACAGAAAGCAATGGTGCCGCCTCGTCACTGGCACCGCGTTCCACCGCAGGTTCCGTGAGTTCCAGCGGCAGCAGGGGCTCCCTTGCTCGGCGTGTTCTACAACACAGGAACTGCAAGCTCAGACATGACGACGACACGCCTGACGACAAACCTTCCGTCAACAAGCCCGTACGCGTCATGCCAGGGTCCAAGGCATGCTTCTTCCCCACGACGTCCTTCCACTTCCACCCCGCGGCACGCTGCCGCCAACGACGGCCGCTCTGGCTGGCGCGCCATGGACGCCCGCCACGGTCGCGTCCTGCTCTACCGCCGAGTCCTTGGCCACAACGACCTGTGTTCTCCGTTTGGGACCCTGTCACGGCTGAGCAGCGAGACATGCCAGAAGCTGCCGTTCGACACGCGCACCGCCGCTACACTGCGGCCGTGCCTGCGCCGCCGCCGCTGCCGGTGGCAACTGCAGCCACCTCGACCGCCATAGGGGACCTTTCCTGGTTGTTGCCATGCGGCATCCAGCAACGCGTGACAACTTGTCCGTCTACTCATCTGAAGCTGGTGCATGGAGCCAGGTAGCTGAGTTTGAGCGCCCCACCATTGATTCTGCCCCCTTCGCGCATGCACTCCAGTATACTCGTGGGCACCGCACTCTGCTTCTTGCTTCACTGTAACGGCGAGGATCGTGAAAGTATGACGGCCACACGGGAAGTATCTCAGATTGACCTACCATCTAAGTTCCATCACCTGCTCAAACAACCAAACATTTGTGCTCATCCAAAAGGATGATGATGGTGGTCTGGG
Organism: Hyparrhenia diplandra; assembly: GCA_015847255.1. Taxonomy (NCBI): domain Eukaryota; kingdom Viridiplantae; phylum Streptophyta; class Magnoliopsida; order Poales; family Poaceae; genus Hyparrhenia; species Hyparrhenia diplandra. The sequence continues at coordinate 6,627 of JADLZK010011108.1, forward strand.
ACTTCAGATTTGTTGACAACACGGAGTACCAAGTTAGAGCTTGTGGTCAATGGTGGCTGGTGGAGATGCAGGTTTTGTTCTAACAAGAGTCATTGATCGGTGAGGTTGCCCCCTTGCAGAGCGCGCTCATCGACAAATCACAAGTAGAGGTGTGAGTTGTCCTCAAGTGAGTGTTTTGTGGGATATTGCTACCCGATTCTTCATTCATAAGGACTTCCGATGGGCTATATAGCATAGAGATAGATTCTCGCCAGGTCAACAAGGTAGCCTTTGCTGCAGGACGATGACAAGGTCGTTCTTCCTTACGTAAGTTTTCGTACCCAACGTCCACGTGTAGCTAACCACAGTTGTACAACCCAAGGATGTCTGGGGGTCAGGGTCAGAGTCCTAGTCAAGAGTTCCACATGTGCGTCAAAGACTCGTTGTATGCACAATTCTTCTAAATCAAAAATCATATCTGTAGTCACAGTATATATGATTCCCCTTGTCACTCAGTGCGGTTCATACAAAACTGAGGATTGTCAGAATCTGCCCCACAGAGATGTCATTTCAATTGAGTATCATCAGTTAAACTATTTACCGCAATGATATTTAATATTGCAGTGTGGGTTTTTATATGGAAAGATTACATAGGTTGGCATTGGTCGCTAGGATTTCACACTTGGCCACACGCTCAAAACAGCTCCTCAATCCCATGTAGGGCCTTACTTACTTTCGTTAGGGAATTCACAACCGGCCTCCTTTTCATGGCAGAGAGGTATAGGCTACAGTGCGACACAACCGACTTAGGGTGGCATGCGCGAACACTACTACACTATTTTTAACCGAGGTGGGGAAAAACACTGAACCAAGGCCAACAAGCTAACAACCTGGATCAAAGCTCAAGGGTTAATCATGAGCCGTAACTGAGGCAGTTACATTAGGAAACAGCGATTAATGCCGATTAGCCAGGCTGAGCCCACCTTGGATATAATGGATTAGCACGAGGTGTTGGGCTCGAAGGGGAGAAAACTTTTGAAAGGTCACCAGTAAGGATTTTTGGTAGAGATGGGATCAGAGGAGATGAGTTTGTATAGAGAGTTGTAGGGGAGTTGATGGGGGCTGGCTGCTTGCACACGAATCTTGGCTGTAGGCAACTAGGGGAAGGGTTGGGCACCTTACCCGAAACACATCCAATTTGGGTACAGTAGACATGTCATGTCCCATATCCTTCCCTTATTAATAGTAATAGGGTTTTTAGTAAAAAAAAAGTATTCCAACATCTTTAATAAAATCTAACTCTATTTTGATTTCTCATTTGCTGTAAAATTTAAAAGCAACATTAGCTCTCTCAGACTCTGGCTGTGCGCACATTTTGTGACTTTTATTCAAATGACCCCCGCCTTGTAAAAAACTTTATGAGTTAAAAGGATTTAAGTTTTAAAAAAAAACAAAAACCAATAAACATACTCTTACCTTTTTCTACTTTCAAGGTATGCATTGTGCCATGCCAGATTATACACACAAATACCGTCATGAATTCAGTAAATTATTTGTTCATCAAAAATAAAAGCAAAAAGAGGAAACATGTCATGTTTGGAGAATCAGCTAAGATTTATTTTAAGAGCTATTTTTTGAGCCCAAGGAAATAAATTTCAATTAAATAACATTTAGGTTGGTTGTTTTGGATCCCAGGGGGCTATTCCTATTTGTCCTTTATTGTACTTTCCCCAATCATTTGAATACATGAATAGAGCAACAACAAAATGAAATAGCTCCTAATTTTTAAAGCACCCATTGAGGGTTTTAGTTTTTTTGGTGGCTTATTTACAAGTAGCCCCTAAAATAGCCCATGTTTGGATTCTCCATTTTCAGGGCTAAGGGCTCCTTGGAGCATAGGGTAAAGAAAGGATAGAATAGGAAAGGATAGGAATTTTGTAGAAGTTGCAATGTCAAAACATAGGATTGGAAACTATAGGAAAATTTGTACGAGCATGTGTGTTTTGATGGGTATAGGAAATTCAAAGATTAAGGAAACCACGAGTGAATGCAACAAAGGTAAAGGTGAAAATAGAATTGTTTTCTTAATCAACCTAATTATCTATTCCACTTCCTTTTTGATTTAGACACAAGTTGCCCCCATAAAAATATTGTTTTGCCTAGTCCCTTGTGCATAGGAAATTTTGCATGAGGTCTAGGGTGGATTGTTTGTTTTCCTGTACTTTTTCCTAGTGGATTTGGAGAAGGAGAAGAGTTTCCTTTGGAATTCATGTATCATTTTTCTACCATCCAAAGTGCTAGATAGGAATAGTTCCTATGTCCTAATCCTGTATTTTTTCCTTTGTTTCACTCCCATTTCAAAGGGCCCCAAAGGCGAGGGACTAAAAATACCGAGGATTAAACGTGAGGGGGCCATGGTCGATTTGTACCCAGCGCCACTGCCTCCTGGGTCCCACCTGACAGGTTTCACCGCTAAATGTCACAACGAAATTCCCCAAATTCCCAAATTCCCCAGCACTCCCTCGTGTCGTTCTTGCAATTCCCCGCCGGACGCAGCCCATACCTTCGCGCTGCCCGCCGCGCTGCAGCCCATACCCTCGCGCCGCCGCTCGCCGGCGTCCGTCCAGACAAGCGTGATGGAGAAGCTGGGTGGAGGAGCAGGTTGAGAGGAGATTCTCTCGCGCCGGGCGACCGTGAGGCCTCCTCCGCGCGCGATCAAAAGGTGGGACTTGGTGCCGCATCATCCTCCCGCCCCAGTCTTCCCGCCACCGGTTTGTCCAGCGCCAAATCTCACGGCCCCCTATGCTCGTGCCACCTTCGCCAACCTCCAGAGACGGCGACGGGGACGGAGCTTCGACTACGCTGCCCGCTTCGTCCCCGCCCCGCCTTTCCGCCCGCGCCGCTCCGAGCGCGACCGCCGCCTTTCGACGCTCGCCACACGGCCGCGTCCTCCGCCAGCACGCCCTGGGGGTCCCTGGGAGCTCGGAGTCACGGGGACCCCGTCACGGATGAGCTGTGGGAACTCCCGAGCTGCGCTGCAGCCCACCCCGCCTGGAACGGAGCGGTGGTCTGCGCGGGACTACGGCGCGTGTAAACCACTTCGTTTGCCGCCGCGGGCCTTCCTCGTCGTCAATGCCTGGCGACGGTGAGCAGATGCGTGCACCTTTACTCATCAGAGGCTGGCGCCTGGAGCGAGCCTCCAGCTGGCGGCCCCTCGTCCGCAGAAATTGCAGAATATGGGATTGAAATGGTTCCTACTGCCTTGTTGGTAATGCAATCTGCTTCCTGATTGATGCGAGCAAAAAGCATTCTCAAGTTCGGTTACACGCAATGTGTTCTGTGATCCACTTGCCTCCCTCCATTTCCGGACTTTGCGTAGCGCCACGACGATGGGAGATGTTGGGTTGGGGTTTGCTGGGGTTGGAGAGATCCAGGCTCTGGGTCTACTCGATCAGATTGACCCCAATGGAATCATTTTGGGTTCTAACCAGATCCATTCAGCTTTGAGTTGCTCCAAGTTGATGCATCCTCAATTATAAATGACCATGTTGCCTTCGCATTACGGCATTTGGAGGTCTTTCGTTAGGACAGAGAGGATGGTTGGTTCAGTATTGATCTCAAATCTGGACAGATGAGGGAAGAGGAAATCTGTGATGGTTTGGACCCGCTTTGGTATCGTTCCATACACCAACCTCTACATTCCAGGTACAGCTTTTTCTAGTCCTATGGTTTCGCCAATTTTAAGAACTTTGAATGGCCAATTTGCCAACATGAAAAACAACACCGAATGGTGTATATGCTTTTGAACTGTGAGTCCATGCAAGTGAAGTAGTATCTGTAGAACTTTTTTACCGCCTACCTAAACTTTTTTTTTTTCATAGGCGCCCTTGAAGCACTTTAGATGTGCCTAGTAATTTGTTCATATATCTACATGTTGTGGATGGAGGATTGGGTCCTGGGAATTGATCTAAATTTAAGCCGATGGAGTTAGAAATTATAATGCAAATCAAAAAAAAAATCAGATATCTTCTTTCTAATAACGTTTATGTTTTCTGCTGAGCATTTAAGACATAGTAGTGTAGCTAATATTGATCAAACTATCTTTTGTCTGTGTGCTATATCGTTCCTACCACAGCCACATGGAACTGAATTGTATTTTAGTCTGTTTCTTTTTGTTCTGCAATCCTGCATTAGTATGGTATGGGTTGTAGTTCCTGTCTGAACCGAATAAATGCTAACCAATGTAAAAGCTTTGTGGTCAATCATGGTTGTTTCAGTAAATTGCCAAGTGAAATGATGAGCTTGTGTTTGAGGTCTACCTTTTGACTGTTGGAGTCATCATTGAATTCATGCTTGCCGGGTTCTTTTTGGGAATTATATTATATTGTATAAGTGTCTTTGGCTCCTGTTTGGATATGAGCATTTGTTGCGCTTGTGTAGTTTCAGCTTTTACTGTTCTTTTACATTTTTGAAACTGACTTGAGATGCAGTTAAGTTCGGTTAAAAAGGTTTTAGTGCTAGTTGTTTCAGAAAATAAAAACTTGTATGTGTCACTGTATAAACTGAAGAACATCTTGAATAAATGTAGTAGTTGCATGTTGGCATTACCAGCATGAGGTTTTATGATCTCTAGATATTTGTACTTTTGTAGTAGTTTTTTCATTTTGCAGTTATCACAACTTTTATCTAACTAGTCTATCAAGCAGAGAGCATCTGGGCACTGCTAGAAGAGTTCTAGTCTATACAGATCTTTTCATATTATAAAAAACAGAGACATGGATTTGACAAAATGTAAAAAACTCTTGTTATTTCTTTTTATGATTGTTGTAGGACTAGTTTTGACAATGATATATAACCATGTGAGCAGTTTCATCTCACATTAAAAAAGCACTTTTGTTACCTTTGACAAATATTATTTGTTTGGCAGCCATATGTTTTTTGTTATTCCAATACTTATGTGTGTGCTGTTTGATTTGCTACTCAATCATCAACACTTGCGTTGTATAATGGGAGCTTGGAATAGGAGAGTAGTAACTGGATATTTATGAGGTGAAAAACATATGCCTAGGTATTTTGTGTATCCTTTCATTGTACATTTTATGGACAAATGATGGGGCTCAGCAAATTGATCTTGATTTAACCTGAGATACGGAATTGTCAGACAAATCAAATCATCTTGCGATCATTTATGTTTTCTACTGAGATTCTAGCAAATAGTAGTCTCATTTATGTGGGTCAAGCTATCATTTCGTCTATTGCTATTTCATGATTTTAACGTGGACACTTGAACTGAATATATATGCACTTGTTTTTTTTGTTCTGCAGATCTTCATCAGTATGGTGTCCCTGCTGTCTGAACTGGAATAAGTGGGTGCATGCTGTAAGTTTCTATTGTCCAATTATGGTAGTTTTGAAAATTCTTCTTTGTCATGAATGATGAGCTTATGTTTTGAGGGTCTACTTTTTGGCTTTATTTGGAGTTATTATTGAATTCATGCTTAGCAGGGACTTTTTGTGAATGAGGTTATATTTGCATATGTGCCTCACTTCCTTGGAAAACTCGTCTCTGTAGTTCAGCTCCTGTTTTGACTTGAGCAAGGTTGCCCAAACAATAGTTTTCTACCTTGTTTTGCATTTTGTAATGGACATATTGGTGGTATGGTCAGTTACAGTAAATAAATTTCAATGTTAGTCTATTTAAAAAAGCATGCATTTTGATTTTTTGAATAAGGTAAAGAGTTTCTTGAATAAAACAAGTAGTTGCATGTTGGCAGTAGGTAACTTTATCTAACTACTCTATCTAGTAGTAGAGGCTTGTGCTTTGAGAACATAGAGCACTGTTAGCAAATGGTTAGTTCCCGATGATAAGAAAGTCCATATTCATATTATAACATACAAGAAACCTTGAATGTTGACAAAATGTTGAATGGTCACATTTCTGATGAGGCTGCAGGGATAGTTTTGACATTATGAAATGAAAATCATGTGAGAAATTCCACGCCACTGCTGCAATGACATTGTTTTGTGAAAAGTAGGCGCTCCTGGTATATCTAAGTATGCTTTTTGATGTTAAACACATCCATTGCATTTGAAAGTTAGATTGAGGTTTTTTTTTGCTTTGTTCTACACTAAGTGATACTAAATTGATCACATTCAATAATTTGAATGTACTCAATTTTTCTTACTAACTGACAGATTGTTTTTGTTTGGACAGCCCTTTGTTTGGTTACTTTTGAACTTACATGTGCACTGTTTGATTTGCTATTCAGTTACCAACCCCTGGAGCTTGGAAGGGTAACGCCACTGAAGAGGATTATAAGATGAATAAAACCAAGTAATATGTGAACATGCTGATGTACGGCTGAGGGGAGATGGTCCCAGTTTTTGCAGTTGAAGCCTTCGTATGAATCATTGGTGGAGGGTCTCAGTAGCGTTAAAACACTAGGAAAAACACATTGGTTGTCCTAGTCCATGGAGTTTCAATGTTACCTGAATTGCTGAAGCTTTTAAACTGTATCCTGAAAGTGACATGTGTGACGCCAGCATGCGTTTTCCTGAGCTGCATGTGTAGGTTCAGTTTTTCTCTGTTGGTGGAGTGCTGAATGTAAACTTCTAGCTGTCTCGTTTTGATACACATCAACCAAAAACCAAAGTTCCCCAAAAATTAAAATCACATGAAAACATTCAATACACAAAATTTAGTAATTAAAAAAATCTAATTGCGGTTTAGATATGCATTCTTGAGGCGATTCTTTTCGAGCCTAGTTACGCCATGGTAGGATAATATTCTTCACTAACGCAGACGTAAACGTGCGTCTACTGTGATGCGATGTAATGGCGACTACGGGAATTTTGCACTCAAATTTTGGGATCTAAACTTTGGGTTCATAATGTCTCCACATATGTCTGTCACAGAACGCAATTCTATCAAGTGTCATGATAAAAATGGTTGTGTCGACTGAAAGATTCTAAGTGTGATAATGTGATCCAGTCTTAATACATGGCTCATTTGTGGGAAAGCTCACCAATACCTTTTTGTTTTTTCGAAAAAAAGCTCAGCATTATTCGGATCAGCTCCTTTCTGAATGTACTCATCCAAACAAGGTGCCGTGAGACCGTGATGATCGGATCCTGTAAAACCAAACATGTTTTTCCTACTTGAACCCTCCTAGGTCCTTGGGTGTGTTTAGTTGTGATGCCCAATGTAGTTAAGGCTAAGCCAAATCTAGCGCGACATTTAGCTTTGCATCAATCAATCCTTTGTCACTTGTTTGGTTTCTTTTGGTTTGGTGGCTTTTGTGGCGGCTTAGAGATGAGTGTTTGGTTGGGTTTGGTTTCTTTTGGATAGGGTCACCTTTCTTCCTGCGGTTTGAGTAGACTTACCCCATGGTGGAGCCACATGTATCACTGCCCCATTCTATCTTGTGTCAAAATCCAGGGCGCGAGCTCAGGCCACCGCGGCTCCACCGCCCTTGGCGGGAGGTGAGGAGATCCCTGGAGGGCGGGAGGCGTGGCTTGCTCTTGCATCGCGTCCCGGCGAGGAGAAGATCCCGGAGGGGAGGAGGCGGGGGTGGTGATGCTCGTCCATGGCGCGTGCCGCTGTAGAGAGGCGGGGCGTGCTTCTTCTGCATCCGCACGGTCCGCAGCTGCGAGAGTGGCGCCATCAGACCAGGCGCACTCCGGTCTGAGCGCGTCCAGAGCGGGCAGCTCAGTGGAGGCGGTGCGGTAGAGCGAGCACGGCAGTGGCGGCGGAGATGCCCACCACCGAGAGGCGTCGCGCCATAGCGCGGGGAGGAGGGCAGCCCAGCACGCCATCTTCTCTCGGGAGATGGAGATCTCGATTTGAGGCTGCGAACGAAGCAGAGGGGAGGGGAGGAGGCGGTGGCCGGAAATTCCCACGGGCGTCAGCTTTGGCGCCACTTTGGATCTAAGGTCGTGAATGAATCGCCCTCCACTGGATTCGATCGCGTGGCGAAGTTCCTGAGCACATCTGTCCGATAGGAACTGCTCCTCTGAATTTTACAACCAAACAGCAAAAGAAGGCTCATCCTAACAGCTACAACCCATTTAATTGCAACCAAACTTTACTAAAAAATAAAATAAAAAAAAAGTGCAACCAAACACACACCTAATCTGCCGGAGCCCCGGAACCGAAACCCCACTTTGTTCGAATCTCTGCCGCCGCTTCTCCAATCCACACCCCAAAATGCCCAGGCGAACGCGAGCCTACATTCTGGACCACGTCGTGGGCGACCGCTCGTCCCCCGCCGCCGCCGCCGTCGCCAAGCTATAGCCGCGCTCCCTTCCCCTCCGGCCCTACCCTGCGCCTCCGCCGCGCGCTCCTCCTCCGCCGCCTCGCCGCCGACCCGGTCTCCAAATCCTCTCCGACACGCCCAACTCCTCGCGCTCCCACGCCTCCGGCTCCGGCTTCCCAATCGCCGCCGCCCACATCGCCGTCGCGGCATTCCTCGCAGTAAACGCGCGCCACCTTCGACGCCGCCGCGCGCGCTCTCGCGCGCCCCGGATGGGCTTCGCGCGCCGCGCGGTCGACGATGAGGAGGGAGGGAGGCTCCCCGCGCTCGCCTCCGACGAGGCCGTCGCCACGGATGGACCAGTTCGGAGGCCGCCGTCGGGAACTCCTTCGCTCAGTCCGTCCCCAGGGCCTGTGGGGCAACCGGTCCGCCACGGAGGGGCGCGGGTCAGGAGCTCCTCGAAGCCGAGTGGGCTTGCCATTGGGCCGCCGTCGCTGCTCACGGCGGCGGCTGGGCGGATCGTCGGGGATGGGGCCGTCGAGACATGGCGTGCCGCGGATGAAGGCCACCCGTGCCAAGTTCCGCATTTTGGGTAAGGATTTTTCTTCTTTTCTTTTTGTGTGGTTTGATGAGTAAAAATCTGTTGGTAGCCCTGATTGGATGAATCGCAATGCTATAATTTGCTCATGCCATGGGAGCAGAGCGGATAACCTAGATAGTATATGACAAACACAGATGCAACTCTAAGTTTATATACAAGCATGCACATTGTATTTTCACAGTAGCATTGTGATTTGAGTAGAATGTTTTGTCAGTGATGTAAAAATGCAGTTCAAGGAACTACCCGTGTAGTAAGCTTTTATGTCCTTTTTTTTTAGTGACATAGTTTTTTAAAAAGGAAGATTGGAGTCGGGATGTAGGTCATATTCATCTTGGTCTAGAAATCTGTTTGCCTTAAAGTGTTATCTGAAATAAACCATGAGCTGAAGCTATCCCAAACAGGTAATTGAGTGTACTTGCCAAAGCACATGCTTCTAGCTTTTTCTTTTTATCATAGATAGATCAAAGTACATACTTTTTAATCTTTGTGAATACTTTTTTGACGGTGTTTACTACAAAATATTTTAATGGCTTTATACCACTCACATTAGTTATTTTAGTACTCCCTCGGTTCCCAAATTATAAAGTATATTTTGGGTTTTTCTACCTACATAGTTTTGATATGCACTTGGGGATATACACCATGTCCAAGATATATAGTAAAAAGAATGTATCTGGGGAAATGCCAAAAAGCCTAAAACGCCTTATAATTTGGAACAGAGGGAGTATCTATTTTGTTTGTTTTGCATGTATGTTTCTTATTGATTTTGCAATTCTACTGCATTCCATATTGAGCAGTTTTGGGTTTCATCTCTTTTAGGCCAAAGCTCTAGGTCTTTTATGTGCATTGTTACCTGCTAGATGTTTTACTTACAATTTTTCGTGATTCTTGTGTTCAAGGTCACTTGGCCTTCATAGCCTATAATTGATTATATGAAATGAAATTTACAGCTGGGGAAAAAAAAACATGCGAGATTCTCGGCAAACTTGAAGAACCACGCCTCTCGAGTGCAAATCCAGTTCAACACCAGCTGTTGAGAAGGTGATTGACGCACTCAAAAAGCTGTGCTGACCTTCACAGTATTTGTGGAGGATCGCTTCCAGCACAAAAGGCAGTTGCAGGTATGAGGTATTAGCTGCAAGGTTCAAGAAAAGGCGTTAGTTCAATGCTGAAGAAGTAAGACGTCAACCCAACAACTTGTGGCACTGCAGACCTGAGTGCTCTAATGATAAAAGCAAGGGTCCAAGTAGAGGTGAACCTCACAACCCTTATGGATTGAACCCAACAGCACGGATCTTTCAGGTGAGCATATTTGTTTTTTTTGAGATATCTTTGCTTTTGAATTTTTACTAAATTGTGGAGTTGTGATTCTAATAAAGCTTTTTGTTTCCACTGTGATTGAAAATGATATGAGAGTGCCTATATCATGTCAATATTTTGCATTAAACATTGTTTCTGTATATTTTATTCATTTCTCTATTGATTAAGTTTTTCAGTACTAACTGTTCTCTGCATTGCCAACTTTTCTGCCCTGCCCTACATTCTCTATGTTTTCTGCAAAAATCTGGTTGATATGTATTATGAAATATTTTGAGGATATATGTGTTCTTTGCAAGATGCTTGGACTATGACAAGAAAAAATAATTAATCCAGGTCACAAAACCTAATAGTCGTAGGATTTTGTTTCACTTTAGTAAGGTAGCTACTAAAATTTGGATTTCGGATCATGAATGCTCTACTACAGTATGTCTTTTGTGTTACACTCAAATGTAAACTTACTATAGTCTAATTTAAGCTCAATCAAGATACCTCATAACTTTTTTTAGTTAGCCTATAGGATAGCTTAGTATCCCAAACCGCCAAAATATTAGATTCTGGTCATGTTTCTGAAACACTTTTTGTTTGCAGTGGGAGCTCAACTGGTCCAGAGAGTTCAGAATCATCATTACGTAGGAGCCGCACTTGCCTATCCCAAGGAGAGTACCAGTTTCTCCCTTTGCCACCTGGAGAAAAACAAAAATGGGCGAGAAGGTCAAAAGTGGTGCTTGTTAGAAGAAGAATCACTAAGGGGGTGTTGAACAGTATGTTTTGTCTTGATGACGTTCTCCAGCTTTTCTTGTTCCAAAATACTGGGTGTTTAGATTACTTTATTTGTTGTATGTTTCCTCATCGTTATATATTGCTGTATGCTTGTTTCATATGTAGGTATGGTATTGGCAATTGGAAGGACATTTTAATTAGCAATCCTGGCGTTTTCATCGGCAGAACACTGGTGGGTACTTGGTTATTACTTCTGTGAAGTTTCTGTGGTTTGCCAATCATGGTACTAACGGGTTGTGTGTATGGTGTATTTAGGTGGACTTGAAGGATAAGTGGAGGAATATGATGAAGCGATAATGTAACGGAGAAACATGTAGGTGGACAAGTTACTGGAGCTGCCTGCTCCTGTGGATAGACTAACCACACCTAGAACACCTTCTAATGCTTTTACTAGGTTGAAGTAGCTGGGGCCTGTTACCACTTACCACTGTAGTGGTGATGTATTTTGCTAATGTCACTATGAGCACAGTCAACCCTATCTAACTCCAAGTTTCGCCATCTTGACCTTCGCCAAACTTTTATGATATGACATATAATGCTTATTGAGTGGCTGATTCACCCATTGCGGTGTATTATGAACCTTCTATATTTTTGTTATTATGTAATGCGTTATCCTCGTGCTTTTGCATTATTGTAGAGTTTACTAGTTGTGCTATGGCATCTTTGACAGGCCATTTGGTTTCAAATTAAAGCATTTATTGCCATAGAAAGCAGTTCTACAATATTTGAGATCCCTACCCTATCCACCAAATTTGATCAAGTGAACATTACGGCAATTGGTGCTAGGTTTAGTGCTAATTTGTGCTATAAATGCATCATTTTAGGTGTTAGCCAAGAGTTAGATGAGGTTTGCATATCTCTCTCTATACTTGTAGGTGCTTGTGTCGCACCAAGAGTTTGTAACAATGGGGCTCGTGCCTCTCTCAAATCGAATCCATCTATGTTTTGTTTGTGGAGTATTGTCAAGTATGTTGTGAGAGCTAGAGAGGCAATCGTCATTTTGGCTAAAGCTCTACCTAGCTGGTGATGAGGAACACTACAAAAGAGGCATTCATATCACTGTCTATTGAAAGGAACATGAGCATTCATCCTAAGTCAAAGACTCATACTCAATTGAGTAAGTTTCGACAGAACGCTCTATTTCACCTAAACTAACCTTTTCTAGTACAACATAGGAAACCCGAGTATACGATCTCTCTGCGCCCTGGCAATATCTTGTGTTTGCGTAGCCTTCACGAAACCACTACCCTGCGCGTGCAAAACGCTGGATAGCGCGAGCTGGCATCGCTACTGACTCGCCTCGGTCTAGCTCGTTAGATGCTACGAAGCTAGTTTTCACTCGCTCGTTATTCTATGCTGCTGTGGAATGCTGGCTCGTCGACGCATTAAGCTCATAGAAGCTAACTCATCAGCGAGCTGAACGTCTAAAATACTACACAAAATATAATATTTGCATTTTATATAAAGCTTGAAATGATAACAATATAAAATAATACATCCAACAATCCTTTAAAATTGAACAAAATACTTTCTATATGTGTTAACATGTCGCAACCATCAGCCTATAGATGTGCAAAAGTACTGCGCAGTTAACATATAAAACCTTAATATACGTGCTACGATGCAAATTTTTCAACTGTGAAAAACGCGGCCATTTAGCTCTGCGAGCGCAGGCGACGCAGGCTGCTCGGTAGGCCGCGTCAAGTATGCCAATCTAGCATAAATCTTGGTGCCGCTCGGCCAAGCCTCTGGCAATCGAGCCGCGGTCGCAGCCGTTAGCGTCGGCATTTATCGGCCAGCTAACGGGCCGCAGCGTTTTCCGTCCAGCTTTACCGCGCTTCTGAACGTGGACAGCTGAAAATGTCAACCATAATGCAGTAGTCCGAAAACTCTGAACTTCCACCGTGCCAGATTTTCCAAGATTGTGCATTATTCTGCATCCTGCAGCTGCTTTCAAAAGTGTTTAAGCCTGCACCCTGCAGTAGAGAGCTTCCTGATGCTGGGCTGCATCATATATAATTCATTTCATACCCCTTCCCAGCCGTTGCCAATTTGCCACTGTTTGTCTCTCCATCATCATCTCTATATATAAGACATGACCTTGCTGTGGTGGTTACTCTCTCCTACTCCAACATTCGTTTCGAAAAGGTCAATATGAAGAAATAATAGTGCAACATGGTCTGTGCATTCTACCCACCCACAGTGGTTGGCAACATCGTTGCTTAACTGGATTGGAGAGTACACAACTGCTTTGACATCGATCGTTGCTTAATTGTACTTGGACACCAACATTCTAAATCCCTAATTTGGCTCATTTCTTTTCAGTGTCCATCCAATGGACTGGTCAGCTGCAGTCTTCCTGCTTCTGCTCCTCCCTGCCGCCATGCGCACCCGACGACCGGCTGTCCCCATAGTGCCTCTCGTCCGGCACCACCATAGTATCCGGCGGCGGCGGCCTTCGCCCTGGGCTTCTTCCCTACTCTTCCACCACCAATCGTTGTACCTCGGCATATGGTACGCCGACGTGCCGACGCGCACCGTGGTGTGGGTGGCCAACAGAGACGCCCTCCCGGCCACCAACACGACCGCCGCCGCACCTACGCTGAAATGTCCCTGACTAACACGGCTAACCTTGTCCCGTCGGGACGGCGGCGCGGCAACGTCCTCTCGACGACCAACGTCACCGGCGTCGTCTTCCCGGCCAGCAGCTCGGCATCCTCTCCCACCGCGGTGCTTCCCTGACACCGGGACTCGTGGTCCGGCACGCGGGAGCGACGTTGATGGCAGAGCTTCGACCACCCCGGCCGACTCGTTCTCTCCCCGGCATGAAGGCTTCGGGATCAGCTACGCAAGTACGCGCTGCCGGCGGCGGCGACTCGTCTCGTGTCATGACGCCCCGACGACTCTTCGTCGAGCTTCGCGTACGGCGCGGACCTGCGAGACGCGCCGCGCCTTCTCGAACGGGACGCGCCTCGCTGATGCGCGACGGGCCATGGACGCGAAGACTACTCCGTCAGTCAGCGGGTACCAGGCCAACGCCGGCGTCTTCGTGTGTACCGGGCCGTCGCGCATGCACCGACGCGAGGATCTTTCGGCATCACCTACACCCTCTCCAGCGGAGCCGGGCGCACTTTGCAGGTACGTAGTCACCACGGCGGCCGGCCTGCATCACCAGCCGCCCAGAGCTGGAACGCCAGCCCGTCGGCGTGTGTGGGCGGTCCCTGGCCCCTGGCCGACCTGGGAGTGCGACCGCTGCCACGCCACTGCGGCTACGGCCAGCCGCGACAACACACCATGGCTGTGCCGACGTGCAGGTGCCTCGACGGCTTCGAGCCTGCCGACTCGGAGGCGTGGACCCCGCGGAGCCTTCTCGCGGTTGCCGGCGACGGGAGCCGCTGCGGTGCGCCGACGACAGATTCTTCCAGTTGCTGGGGATGAAAGCGCCGGACAGGGTTCGTGCTCGTCGCCAACCAGAACCTCCGACGAGTGCGCGGCGGCGTGCGCCAGCAACTGCTCCTGTGTGACGTACGCTTATGCCAACCTGAGCACCACCAAGAGGACGGGGACGTGACCAGGTGCTTGGTGTGGGCCGGCGACCTCATCGACACGGAGATGCAGCCAAAGTAATGTCGTCGTCGGCACCGATACGCTGTACATCCGGCTTTCAATCTTGGATCCAGTCATGCAAGGTAAGAATTGATGATGACTTTGGCCCGTTTGAGATTTTGCAGCTCAGCTTCACTGGTAAAGATATGTTTTTCTACGAGACTTCTTCGAAGGTTTATTTGTATATTGTGCTTTTATTTACATATAGGTGTCAGACGAAGAGCTAAATAATGCACTGAGGATTGCTCTGCCTACGGTTTTGACAAAGTAACATTCACGATAATCACAGGCATTTTCCTTGCCTGGTGTAAATTCAAAGGTAAAATATACTTCAAAAATTCTAGGTATCTAATAGGTACTCGTCAGATGAGAATTGCATTGGTTACTGAAATACCTTGATGTAGGCCATATGAGGGGTAATAATCGTGTTCAGGATAACAATAAGATAAGTCATGGTGCTACGAGTGTGTCTGATGACACTCGCTGAAGGAAGCTCAGCACAAGATTTTTGAACTTCCGCCTTCATCAAAATTTGAGGACATTGAGGCGGCAACCTATAATTTCTCGGAGGCGTATAAGATTGGACAAGGAGGCTTTGGTAGAAGTGTACTAGGTAATTTGGCTCCATTTAGTAGTTCTAATAAATTTCTCATATCGGTCCGGCTCAGCGACGGAGCGTGTTCACGCCAAAGTGATGTAGCCAATTCAAACTACAGCGCTACAGTAATTACAAACGCTAGTGATACAGTAGGAAGGCCTTGCGGGAAATTCTCGCTGGAAATACTCTGTCTTAGGGATTGCCTGAGGCTCGCGGTAGCAGGCGCGATTAAAAATCACGTCGTCAAGAAGAATGGACAATACGCTCGAGTTGCCATGCTGAAACAAGTCGCCTGCTTCACTCATCAGCATGGCAGCAAACGCGTTTGGCGTATGCATAGAAAATGAGAGAAGGTTTGTGATATATTGCCTGCGGCGGCAAATGACATGCAAAGCTTTCTCGATGCAGTTCGCCGCAAAAGCCGCGACCCGCTTGGCCCCCACTTACTAAAGCATCCCGTCCGTGAAGTCCGGCTTTGGCACTCTGATTAGATATTAGGATTGAATTGTCCATGTACTATGACAGACTAATCTTTTTCTTGTATTTGCGAGGCCATAGGTGGTGGTGGGGAAGTTGCTATCAAAAGGCTGAGTAAAGATTCAGAACAAGAACTGTGGAATTCAGGAATGAAGTTGATTATTCTGATTGCCAGAATTGCAACATAGGGAAATTTGGTCCGGCTGCTAGTTTACGCAGCGTGGAGGGTAAGCGAGTCCTGATATATGAGTATTTGCCTAAACGCGAGATGCTACCCTTTTCGGTATGCCTTGATAATACACATCATAACTTGTATATGTTTATTCTTTCTCATAACAAATGCATTCATGTGCAATGCTTTTTATTTGGACATGTAAACAGATAATTCAAGAAAAGTGTTGCTAGATTGGCCAATCTCGCGATTTAACATAATCAAAGGGTTGCAAAGAGTGACTTCTTTTTTACTTGCACCAAGATTCAAGATTGACCATAGCTCATAGAGATCTCAAAAGTCGCCAATGTTTTGCTCGACGAGATGAGACCCAAGATAGCGGAACTTTGGAATGGTGGCAAAGGATCTTGACAACGTGACAAATGCAAATACTGACGAAGTAAATTGGGAACATATAAGCATACACTTTAATTAATTGCTCATAATTAATGTGATTAGATTCAACCTTTTGTAATAACTTTTAGATGTGAATGGTTGAAATAGTGGCTACATGGCTCAATATGCAATGGAAGGAATCTTCTCTATCGATACCGATAAGTCTATAGCTTTTGTGTCTTGATATTGGAGACTCAGAAGCGGGTATAAGGAGGAGAAGCACTTTTAACAACAAAATCAAGAACTTTTCCCAACCTTTTAAGTATCTATGTGGAGTATAGGACTTACGCAGAAAGTTCTAAATTAACAAGCCAAGCAGTCTGAGAAGTTGCAATTGAAATCATTATAATTATCAAGCAACTCAAATATTTTTTTTTTGGTTGTTTTAGGCATGGAATATGTGGAATGAAGGGAAGGGAAAAAAGATTTGGCGGGGCATCTTTGTATTATTGATACTTGTTCATTTGATGAAGTGTTACTTTGTAGTCATATATAGCACTCTTTGTGTGCCCAAGAAAACCCCACGATGATAGGCGATTATGTCATTTTGTTGTGTCTGCCTTGGAGAATGGAAGCACTACATTGCCACTCACCTCGCAACCCAGGGCACTATGGACATGGGAGTAGTGATATGGAGATAACAAAGAGATAGGAACCGATAACTCTGGGAATTCCTTACTTTTCTCCCTACTATGTGGAGGGACGATAATCTTCATTGTTGTTTTGTTCTTCATATATCAAAATGTTATGTTAAATTTTAGTTCAAGAAAGGGCCCTCCTTCTGTCTTGAAATTTCCTTACTATTTCTTTTGTTTAATTTTTTTTCTTTGCTTTGTGAGTAGCATTGTCAATAAGTTGTGAAGATGTTATTTGTTTTCCTCACCAATGCAGACAAAAATCAAAAGAAAATAAATTCAATTAGCAGATGGAAATTGGTGCTTGCAACCCTATTCTTTTATTCCGTCATATATGACTTCACAAACATTACAATATAGATTGATACAAAAAAAACACTATAATAACCTTGTTTTTGTAGTTTTAATGTTTAGGAAGCCTCCCTGTTCTCTACTGTAGGTAGATTGGGCTAGCTCTAGTAGTATTCATTAAGGTAACAAACCTAGCCACATAGCCAACCGATTTTTCTTTGCCGGTGGCCGAGGCGATGTAGTGAACGGCATTACGCACAAATAAGGGGGATACTATGATGACTTCTGGGTTCAGGGGAAATTTAATAACGGGTTTCAAATTTTTATACATGCAAGCATATTTTTAGCTAGTAGTCATAACTATGTAATTAATTATGCAATTCTAATACACAAAAATAGTTTGTAAAAGTGAGCAATATACCTTGTTCATTTACGCGAAAGCTTGGATCTTAATTCATCAAGTAGATATTCCCAACTTGACGAGCGTAACGTTCTACAATCAGAACACTAGCATCTGAATTTAATTTCCTCAACTTTTAGGTGGAGCTTAGACCTTCTTCTAATTCACCTTCTAACGATTTAGAATTTTGATCAACCCTATTGTTATTATCTTGATCTTGCCCTTGCCCAAAAGTCTTGTTATGAAGTAAGAAAAAGTGTCAGTGACCCTACCTTATCTTTCTTTTAGGCTTTGCGTGGGATTCACAAGAATTTGGAATAACATCGTCAAAATAATTTAAGATTAGGAATAGGGAAATAAGGTTTTTTCTTACCGGAGGGCCATCAGAAGAGTCGGCCACGTTTTGCCCATGTTTCCCTAACGATCCCATTGATTCTTTGTGCGCCGCCTACACCGCCGGTGCCACGGCGCGTCAGATATCAATCTATCTCCGGTTGCTGACTCGCTGCCGGCGTCAAAACGCGCCGGGCGTGCGCGTCGCTCGACTCGACTGCATCACAGCGCGCATGGAGAGAAACATGGGAGCAACGCACGTGGCGTACGTGGGCCAACACTGTCAGGCTGCTGGTAATCAACAGCGCCGCAGAATCATTCTGGCCTGTGACTAAAGAGTACGCTAATTATTTTTCTGCGCTTAGGAGGGCACGTGGCTCGCCGCCCTCCCCGCGCCAAGTGGTGAGGAGAATATCCACGCTTTCCTAGCAGTAACTGCGCTTAGCGCGACAAGAAAATCCCAAAGGGGAAATGATGATGCAAATGGTCTAAGCAAAGAGCAAGATGCAGCAAACAATGCAGTATGGGCCATAACTTACACAACGAGGATGATGATATGATTGATTACTCGCTACTCCAGAGAGCTGGGGTTTGGATGTAAGTCGTAGTTGATGGCGAAAGCAGAAAAAGGATTTACACCTTTGGCTCTTAGGAACTAGTGGACTCCCCGCTGTTGTGCAAATTGAGTACGTTTTAGAGGAGGATTCTATGAGTTACAATATTGGCCATCACCCTCCTATTCTTTTTTCTTCTTTTTCTCCTTTTTTTCTTTTTTCTCTATACCAATGGGTCCCACTTATAATTTGTCAAAATATATACATGTGAGATCTTGTTTAATGGATTTATTAAAATAAATTTAATGGTGTAATCGTAATATGATTTATTTTTGTCTATGAGTTATTATCTTTTTTTTGCTCATGTACATGTGGGGCATAGCCACGTGTAAGGAAGGCCGGGCGGTTAGTGGGTCAGCGAGGGTGTAAGATGCTAGTGAGGTGTTGTTGGATGGTCATGGAATCACACATGGAACAAGAATCTTATGAGCGGGTGATACGCGTGCAAGTATTAACGTGCCTTTCATTTTTTGTACTAAAAATGTATAGAGAAGAGACAAAGAAAACATACAAAATTTGTCAAAAGAAAAGAACATATAAAAAGATTGTGAAAATCGCCGTGGCCGACACGTTCTTGGTGGTGCTCGCTCGAAGCAGAGGCACGCCCTCCTAACACGCATACACCAGGTCCATATGCCCACGGTCCTCACCAGTTCACATACTCATGTCACGTCATCCGGGGTCGGTGTGAAAAGGACCGCTGCTCTGCCTCCCCTTCCTCCTCCATTCCGTCTCCTCCTCGTGGGCAGGGCAGGGCAGGCACGCTGACGCTGAGCATCCACCGCACCTGCTCGCCCAGGCAAATTTCTACCATCGAATCACCCCCCTCTGCGTTTCTTCACCGCGTGCGGCGCTATCCTTCTCTGGGTGACCGCCGCCGCGGCCCTGCTCCAGCTGCCTAGGTATTCGCCGGCGACGAGCACCCGCACCCACCAGGTATGCGCACCCTCCCTCCCTCCCTCTTCTGTACCTTTCAGAGAGAAACCAATACCTAAACCCTAAACTAAAACTGTTTGGCTATTTGTATTCGGATCTGAACTAATTGCAAATGCATACATGTATACTAATTCATGTCCAGTAATTTCGATTTTCCGTTCGCAAAATATATATTGTCGGGCCTTTTTACCCGGTCGGCTCAGCCTCAGCATGAAACCAAATTACGGTTACAATTTTTTTCTCAGACACTTCATAATAGGATTAAACTCATAAATTCTGGCCTTTCACAGTAATAGACTCTAATATTCTACCAATCCCAGCTCACCCTATCACACACGCGCAATAACTTTCTCTTTTTATATATATATATTTATGAATAACTCCACAATCTTTGTGTGCATATATATGCCAAAAGGTACATGAGAAATCCTTTGTTTCGAATTTGTAGATTAGGCTACCTCTGTGGCTATCTTCCGTGAGGCAAGCCAAGTCACCTAGCACACAACTCAAAGTTCAGTAGATTGTTATTGAGGAACAACATTTCAGACATCTGTTTTTAGTTAATATGATGGCGGTACCATCTGGTTAGAAAGATAGAGACTCGTTATTGCGCTACAGATGGTTGGCCATAATGACTATGGTAGTGTCCTTTTGGCATAAGAATTAAGCTGGAAATTGATAGATCCAAGTTATTAATGGAGCACGATTGCTGTGATGATGTACATGAGCATGTTATAAGTGTAGCACATGGGGAAACCGCGATCGACGTCAACCAGTCATCAAGACATGTACAGTGACTTCGGATGAACCTAAAGATCAGGAAGATAGGCCATCAACAAGCACACAAAGCCCGCCATCTGATTCTTCGCCATCAATATCACCAACTGCATATAGCTCCAGAAATTTGTCTTTTCCTAGAAGAGATAGTATATATGGTCATGGAAGAAGTCCTTGGAATTCTGGTCTGTGGATCTCCTTTGAAATTGCCCTGTACATTGCTCAGGTTGTAGCTGCTATTGTCATCCTTGTCTTCTCAAGACATGAACACCCCCATGCTCCTTTGTTTGCATGGATAATTGGGTATACAGTTGGCTGCATTGCTAGTATTCCTCTTGTTTATTGGCGGTATGTTCATCAGAAAACAGACGTTTGGACCAAGAGCCTCAGCAGCCTCCTACAACATATCCTACTTTGACTCCCTCTCCGTCATCGGAAGGGCGCAACCATCGCATTACCAGTGGTGTTGTCTTGCGTCTTGGATGTATCACAATTTCTTGCCCAAGGTAACTTTTGGTCCATGCCACTTTCCAACTAGAATATCCTGAGCCCACTAGATGTGCAGTGCTTCTTCTCAGTCTTTATGTTTTGTGAATCTTATAATTCATTACAAGACTTATAAGAAAACCTGGTAGATGAGTGAACAAATTGTTAGTTCAATTGAATGGGTTATTATCACCAGGGTGTCCAAGAATTACTTTACGTTGAGCAATTCTTTTAGTTTACTTAACATTATATTATTTATTTAAAAGTTACAATAGGGGGGGACAAAGTTTTGAAGAGAGTAAATCAAGACTTCTCTTGATGGTTCACAAAGATTATTATGACAGGTTATTTTGTCATATAAGTTGTAGATGCATATTGAGATGGGTGTGCCCATGCGGCGTGGATGGCATAGCATACCAGTCATTAAAACAACCTGATAATCTCATTAAAGACATCAATCCAAGTGCAATGACTAAAATACCTAGTTTTGTGGCTTTGTCATAGTCTATCTCAACCAATGGTACAAGTCTAATGGTCCATGATGCAATGCAATCAATTAAAAAGAGGAAAAGCAACGTAAATGGGGAAAAAATAGAAGCAAATGAACTTATTGGTTTCTGTACATGTTTTGCTTCTTTTTTATGAGGTAGCGTTGTTTTCAGGGACATTATTTTATTTATTCTATAATTTCTTTCTACACATACTTTCTTTTTTTCTCCATACTCCATTACTCATTTTAATTTGCTTTTAGCTGAATTGGGCCAAGAAAAGGACATACAGTTTTAACTGTGTTTGCATAAAATCTACGATTTTTAGTGTGCCATAGAGTCACCAAAAATTTCAAGGGCAAATTACGGGACATTCAATTTCTGGAGTCATGTTTTGTCATTTTTAGGCATGTAATAAGTACCAATGGAAGGATTCTACAACACATCTATACAATCTTGAGTTAAGTTGTGCAATATGTTCACGTGTTCTGAGCCATCTAAAAATTTTTTACATGGAAATTTTGAATTTTCTACTTACACAATAGCATATAGCATGAAGCATGGTCTTTTCCCACCTTATCCTGTAACATCATCATGTATATAGGTAGGGTCCTCTCATATTTAGTGAGGAAAAACAGCAAACTAAGTATGTCCGCTTCAGAAGCATCATTAGCTTTGTAGAAGAATGGTCCCTTTGTTCTTGTGTTTGATTAAAAGCACGATAATGGGGATCATGACATGTGCTATTCAGTGTTAAGCCTGAAAATTGGAAGTTTGATATTTTCAGTAAAGTGAGTTTCCAAAGTTGGCTAGTAGCATCTTGAAGAATTGAGTGGTCAATATATAACAGTTGTTAGTTTTATCGGAAATTGAAATGAACATTGTTGTCTTAACTCTGAAGTGATTATGCATTACAGGCTTAGTGTGCTGGCTTATCACTTCAAGACAGCTGTTGACTGTTTCTTTGCTGTATGGTTTGTTGTTGGCAATGTGTGGATTTTTGGTGGGCGGATATTATTTCATCAGATGCTCAGGACGCTCCCAATATGTACAGGTATCTGCATGACTCTCTGTTTCTGTTTTAGTCTGTTGAATTCACAACTGACTTTGCTCCCTTCCACCAGGTTATGTTTGGCATTCCTCGCGCTTTTTAGTTGTGTTGGATATGCCATTCCTTTTATCATGTGTGCAGCAATATGCTGCTGCTTTCCGTTCTTGATTTCTGTTTTTGGCGCCTTCAAGAAGATTTGGGTCAAAATAGAGGAGCTACTCAAGAGCTAATAGATGCATTGCCAACCTACAAATTCAAACCAAAGCGTAACAAAAACTGGGGGATTGACCATGCTTCAAGCTCAGAGCATCTTGATGAGGGTGGCATCCTTGGCCCAGGAACTAAGAAGGAAAGAGTTGTTTCTGCTGAAGATGCTGTGAGTATATTTCACATCCTTTTTGCTGCCTTACAACAATATCCTATTTGTAATTGAAGGGTTTGCTTTAGTGATATTCTTTAGATTTGTTATCTGTTAACGTCTCTATTACCACACAAATGAAGCCTATATGATTGTGAAGTTGTGATGCTGTTTGTAGACATCTTCTCCAGTGATGCATTAATACTTACTATTATTCTCAATTTAAAACATAAATAGTTCTCTCAAGTGCTCTAGATGAATGTTTTTGGTCTGTGAGTAATACCATAGTTACCAGAATGCGGGTCGGTTGGGTTCATGGCATGGTTTTGCAATTCACAACCTAAATGTGACATTTTCTAGGATTTGGCTGCCAGGCTGTTAAGCCCACCAATCCAGCCCACATATACATCATCTGTAACCTAAGCTGTCTGTAAAGTTATTGAGTCTCTCTGGACTCCCAACGCCAGCGACTACAGACACTTGGGTCATGATCCTCCTTGGCATCTGTGCTTCTCTGCTTCAGCAGAAAAAGCTATTCTCGTGCTCCCTGCTCTGCCCTGCCTTGCTCATACTGCTCGTCCCCTCACGCGACTGCAGCTTTGCCTCTTGTTGTCCTGAGTTCACCCAACAGCATTCAAGACAACTGTGGGGACGACACTGATGCCGTTACTGCTTTGGAGCTCCTTGGGTAAAACCTCCATCTCACATTTTGTTCCATTTGAGTTTGCTCCAGCAGTCCAGCCCTATGTACCAACTTGCATTTTGGTGGAATTCAGTTTACCACAAACTGTGAATGAGTTCATGCGTTCTGGTGATTATGAGTAATACCTTGTACTAGTTTGTCCTTGTATAGTTTTGATACTGTGACTATCTTGTCCATTTCACATTATTGGTGCTTCTAATCATGGGTCTATTTAACGATAGATGTGCATCATTATTTCCACACATTACCACTAGTGAAAATGTGAAAGAGAGTAAGAGATTTTTGCATGTCATTTAATAGTGGCTACTGCCATTTCTCACTATTCTTTTCTGACCTAGTGGTAATTTGGTCTGTGGTCTGTGCACATGATAATTAGGGACTAATATTGCGAAATGGTAGGGGTGTTATAGTTATGTGCACATGCTTGTTTGCATGTTTCAACTCCATTTCAAAGCATTGATATTTATTCAGCAACCCGATCAATTTTTTTAGTAGTCAGTGTTGTATTACATATTTTTTTACTCGATCATTTTATTAGCGAGCTTACTCATAGCAGACCTTACCCTTAGTTCATACTCCCTCCGTTCCAAATTACATAGTAAAAGCCATGTGTCTAGAAAAGCCAAAATGACTTATAATTTGGAATGAGTGGAGTAATAGACACAAATACACAATCACATTGTTTCCCCTCTTCCATAGCATGGTATTAAATGTAACGGATACTGATATTGATGCAGGTGTGCTGCATCTGTCTTACAAAGTATGGAGATGATGATGAGCTTATTGAGCTTCCTTGTACACACTTCTTTCATGTTCAATGCGTAGATAAATGGCTCAAGATAAAGCGCAGTGTGCCCACTCTGCAAAACAGAGATTGGGGGTGTGGTTCGATCTTTCTTTGGCTTGCCATTTGGTCCCCGCCGTGTTGATAGGATGGCTGGAAGAGGTGTAGCTAGTTCAAGATTGAGTGTATAGAACAATGTTGTGTTTCTGTGATATCCTCTCTTACGCATAAAGAGCCCTGCTCATGTTGTCTCAATGGTTTGATTGATTGAAAGGAAAGCGCTGTGAGCATGACTTCAAGACAATGACACCTGGTGGAGACCTGATGCTGGGTGCAAATTTCTGTAGAAATGTGAAGGACTGAAGGTGGTGCTATACTATAATGTAACATTTTTTACCCCAAGGATGTAAATAAGGAACACGAAGTTCACTTTCCAGGTATATTGCAAGCAACTTCGCATGTGTTCTAGCATTGGCCCCGGTGTTCTTTCCTTTAGGTTCTGTGATTCTCTTCATAACGGCAGGGCACTGCATGCATGGTAAATTGTGAAAGGCAGTGGCCTTTTTATCGGACCCAAGGCCTCGAAGCCAATACCTTACTATTTTCTATAATTTTTTTGTTGCTTTTGGGACCCTATTATATTACGTTTGGTTGAGATAAAAACTAACGTTTCTGACATGCATGACTTTTTGTGTTTCATCAGAAATCCAAGTCTACTTGGTTCACGTGTGGCTCTCGACTAAACAGGTGAAATGAAACTATAACCTACTCCTTCCGTCCCAAAATAAACGTAGAAAGCGTGCGGTCAAACTTTTCAACTTTGATTAAGTTTGTAGAAAATACGTGCAACATTTAAATTTTTAAATAAATTTGCTAAAAAACTAGACTTAAAGATCTTTTTCGATGATACTAATTATTTAACATAAATATTTGTATATTTTAATATATAATTGTGGGTATTTTAAAACGTTGACTTCTACCGGGAGGCGAGAAAGTCTTTTATTTTGGGAGAGAGGGGGGTAGAGGAAGAGTGCTATGGACCATTGTAACAGGTGAGCTTGAGGATTTGAACTCACGTCACCTGTCATTTGGTATCACCTGGTAGGCTGGTACTGAGACTTAGGATCTTTGGTGTTTAGGATTTTTGTCCTGTTCGATGTCAAGTGTGCATGCCAGATGCCATGGGTTTGGCTGGAAAATCCAGTCGTGACTCATGAACACCCAAACTTGATCGCTTTTGGTTGACTTGCTGGATGCCTGGACGTAACGTAAGGGAGGACAATACTGAACGTTTTCCTTATACTGTTGATACTGATGCATACTCCTCCGTCCCTAAATAGATGTCACTCTCTTCCCGAAATTGGCGTTTTCAACCGGCAAGCAATTATATATTAAAATATATAAATATTTATGTTAAGTAATTAGTATCATTGAAAAGATCTTTTAAGTCTAGTTTTTTAATAAATTTATGCGGAGATATAAATGTTGCCGATATTTTCTACAAACCTAGTCAAAGTTGAGAAATTTTGGCCACGCATACCTCATAGCGACATCTAGGTAAAGTATTATGCTGGCCGTAAGCCGTTCATCTTGAGGTGGAGGAGAGAAGGGATGAGAGAAAGGAGAAGGGTATTGTGAAGCTTTACAGTCAGCTTGGGCACAAGAACCAAGACTATACGTGAGAGAGACAAGTGGGTCATATGTTAAGTGTGAAGAATTAACTATTATGAGATGAATTTGTATAAGAAGGGTTTGTGAAGTACCTCTTTAGAACTTGGCTAAACTGTATTATAATACTTGCTCTAAAAAGTGACGGAGGGAGTAGTAAGGTACAGTATGGGGGTAGGACTGTAGGAGTACAGCCACTGAATGCCAAGTTGCATTTTTCGCTTGGATGGTCAACACCTGAATTTTCGAGCCATTTTTTTTTGGTGGCACGTTCTCCGTGGCAAAAGATTCTGCAGTGCACAGCAAAGTCAGCAGCTGGCCACTGGTTTACGCAGTGTTTTGGACAGGTAGATGTTGCTTTTCTATTCGTACTCCGTTAGCAACAGTTGCTAAAAATGTAAGGGCGGCCGATGAATAAATCTAATAAACATCATGTGCTCTTAATGTGTTGACTAATTGCTACGCATAGTTTAGGGCAAAGGATATTAAACCTGCTATATATCCCATGTTGATTCTTAATTAGAACCGAGGAACCGACAAAAGGAAGCCATCTAATTGGCTAATTTCTACGCCTATATCACTATTAGTCTATTATAACAAGTACTCCGTACTAAAAAAAGGTTTGCTTAAACAAAGTCAAGAGCTAGCCATGCATAATTTTGACTGAATTAATGGCACTTCTCAGGACCCGCTCCAACAAAGATGCACCTCGCGAGCTATGTGACGAGGAGTTGATCCCAAGGAGTGCAAGGCTCAGCGAAGAGGCCTAGGCCAGAGGCGCGGGCTCGGAAGGTGATGATTGGAGGTGTTGGCTTACCACGCTGGAGACGAATGCCTAAGAGCAAGGACACTGGTTTCGCCGGGAGGCCGGCTGAGAGAAGCGCCGGGTCGTGGACAGCAGAGGCGAACCCCACCAAGATTTAATGCAAAGTTGTGATGTGGACGGCGAGGCGGGCAGCAGCTCTCTTCGCCCGCTTTGTGTGCCGCAGCGTGGTGAACCGCCCGCTCCTATTTTTTCTCTCACCTGCCGATTGGTTTTCGCGGCTTCTCGCCCACCATTATACTTGCTCTAAGAGCACCCGCAATGTTGGGTACGATCTCGGTTCGATACAATCAATGCAGCCATCGCACTCGGTTCAACACACTGCGACCATGAGTCGATGGAGACCCAGGTACCTTGCATGGAACCCGCTCCGATGGAGAAAAATAATCACACTCCCCCCTCTCTCTCTCATCTCCTGCCGTCCGCCTCTCATCGCCCGTGCAGGTGGGTCCTGCTATCGAACCGGCTTCAGTTCTATACACTTTGTGACACGAAAGTACTACTCCCCGTCAAATCATTGGTGGAGCCCCTCATCGAATCGAACCCGGTTCTCTCCACTGATGTTGCTCTAAGAGGAGCAACAAATGAGCTAGCAGGCCAATGCCCATGTCAAGGGTAATGTTAAAAAGAAAAAGGACTTACTCTCTACATTCCAAGCCTTAATTTTTTTTTGTTTTTTTAATACACAGTAAATATATATATATTCAGACATAATGTATATCTAGATAGAATAGTTATGTGTCTAGAAAAGCTAAAATGAATTACAATAGTTGGGAACCGAAGTCATTTAGAATGTACTAGCCTTGTTGACCAAATAATGTACCACCGGAATTTAAAGCTAGCACTATTTTTTTTCTTGTTTTTGTTACTAGGCATGTTGATCAAAGAACGAGGTAGTACCTAGCTAGCTTGATGAATCACTTGTTCCAATGATCCTATATCATGCTGATGAATAGAAAACTCTATGTAAAAATCTTGGCTTTCTACTTCACTCAAAAATTAGTGTTGGAAATACTACTCCGTCTATTCCGTATTATTTTGTCCATGGGGGCATGGGATTTGAACGTCTGCATTCATTTTGTTTGGCCTGCACCTGGATCTCCCCTCGGTTTGTGTTCACAACCCACGTAGAAGCTAGAATGACAGAAATAAAGGGCCAGAGGGAGTAGGTCATAACAATACATATAGATTAATCTAGCTAATATAATTGAATATTAGTCCACTAAAATATACGAAAAACATTAGCTTGTGAGGAATAATGTTGCAATAGATTAACTCATTCAGTTCCACAACACTACTACGTAATTGATTTTTGCGTGGTGTTGGATTTTATTTTCCGTGGCGGACATTTAAGAAACCGCCACGGAAAATGCCCCCGATAACCGTGGCGGTCATTTTCCTTCTTAATGGTGCGGCGGCTCGATCTCCCTCCCAGCTCGATCTCCCTCCCCACCAGGCGCCCACGGATCCCTTCTCCCTCCATGTCTTATTTGGCGACGCTGGCCGGGCTCCGGCGGCGAGGCGGAAGCCGAGCTCGGCGCGGCGAGACCCGGCGCGGGCTCCGGTGGCGCGGGGATCCTCCACCTCGAGCTCAGTAGCGGCTCCTACACCTCGAGCTCGGCGCGGCTCCTCCACCACGAGATCGGTAGCGGGCGGCGGCTCCTCCCACCTCGAGCTCGTCGGCGCCCGAGATCCACGGGCGGCCTCGGCTCCATGGCGCGGCCACCTCGAGCTCCTCCGGATCGGGCCCCTCTCTCGGATCGGCCACGGCGGGGAGGGGAGAGATCCGGCCAAGGCGGCGCCCGCCCGGCGGCACGACCCGACCGGGCCCGGCCCGGATCCACGGTGGCGGGCTCGACCGGGTTTTTTTTTTTTTTTTTTTTTTTTTTTATTATCCGTGGCGGGCATTTTGTCGCCGCCAATCTAAAAATGACTCATTTTCCGTGACCCTCCGTCGGTGGCGGTCATGAAAACCGCCACCTAAAAATCGATTTTGCCCGCCACCGTTAATCATTTATCTAGTAGTGCAAACTAGACTAAAAACTAAAGAGTAAAAGATGGCAATGAACTACTTCATTCCACATAACACATATATACCAAACACCGTGCTGGGGGTTGGGTGGGAGGATGGATTGCACGTAAATTGGACTTCATTAACAAACGGGATCGATGCTTCCTTGGATGGAACTCACATATTTGGAATGGAATTAGCATGCCCCTAAAAGAATACATAGCAAAATCTATTCTAACTCTAAGTTAAAAAAAAAGTCAAAAGTGAACCATGTATGCATGTTATGCAACCTACCACACAACCAAAAGCGTCAAAAAAAAACGTCAACCTATACTCCCTCCGTCCCAATATAAAGGGCGTTTGAGCTATCGAGAGAAGTTTCAAAATAAACGTCGTTTTAGCCCTGGCATCCTAGACAGAGTAGGCGAGTACAGCAGGCCGTTCCCATCAGTCAGTTCATTGCCGTCCACTAGCAGTACTGTACATTGAATAAAAAAACAGGCAGGCGGTGGAGAGGAGAAATGCTACTGCTTGTCCAATTGCTGGTTGAACTATTATAATGTAAAAGTAGTGCACTCGTTTCAACTGTCACTTTGAGCAATGGTTACATCGTAGGGGTGCTGTGGTCTTTTATCTCATGTCTTGGTAACTGTGTTCACTCCCAAAACGTCTTTTATATCCGGGACAGAGGGAGTATGGAGGAAGCAACTAGTTGATTGCTCGTCAGACTGAGCAATTACGAATGCAGCGACTGCCGCCGACTGGCGAATCGAATCCTCCGACGACGAGTCGTTGCCTCGGGCGGGAGCATGCTAGCAACTGGCAACGCCTGCCACCGACACCCCAGTGCCCCGCAGGCGGACACGTGGCAGTGGTCCCGGCGGTGCAGGAGCGCGATTGGTCCGCCCACGCATCCTGTCGTCGGGCGTGCGGCAACCCCGGGCGGATTCAAATTTCTCCCTCTTGCTCGATTCTCTCTCTCTCCCCACTCGTCGCCTCCCCGGCCCTCTCCTCTCGTCCACGCTTCCTCCCTTCCCATTCGGACACTTGGTCGTCGTCTCGTCCCCGCAGATCCGCAAGCGCCGGGGCACTGGACACAGAGAGAGTCAGAGAGAGAGAGAGAAAGAGAGGGAGACGGAGAGGAGGGGGAGGGTCGCGGCGGGGGCCGGTACGGTGGAAGGAGATGTCTGCGGCCAAGGAGGCGGGGCCGAGCAGCAGGGCGGTGCTTGTCACGGGCGGTGCGGGCTACATCGGCAGCCACGCCGTGCTGCAGCTCCTCACCGCCGGCTTCCGCGTCGTCGTCCTCGACAGCCTCGCCAACTCCTCCGAGCTCGTCATCCGCCGCCTCCGCTCGCTCGCGGGGCCCGACAACGCCAAAACCTCCAGTTCCACAAGGTAGTCACGTTACTCCAATAACCACGCTCGGTATCCATCCCCTCAATAGCGTCGATCACGCGCGCCGATTTGTATTTCTGTGTTATACAGTATATACGAGGAGTGTACACCATCGTGCTGTTGGTGTGGTGATTATTTTTGACATGCTGTTGGTATGGTGATTTATTCTGTGCGTGCTGGATGTAATGCTTTAATTTGCACCATTATTGGTGGCGCTTACCTACGCTTCGTAGGAAAATTTAGATTTAATAAGCGTGATAATTAGCCGCAAAGGTATTTTGGTTGCGGTTCCTTTATGGGTAGGTTTCTTGGGCTTCCCTTTTCTGGGTGCTTTGAGTTGCCGAGTTGAGTTGATGTCTCCATCTCTGCAGCCTAGATTTTTTTTCCCCATGGTTTATTTGATTGTTCGATAGAAAAAAAGGATGGTGATGCGAATTTGGTTAACTCGCTCAGATTTTACTTGGGAATGGATAAAATATGCAGATTGATCTTGGCTAACCTGCATTGGAAATATAAATTCATATGCTCTAAACATGTTGGAGTATGATATAATCTGGACTGCAGATTCTCAACTCCTGTGGTGAAATTTTGGATTTATCACTTTTGCTTGGTTGCTGCCTCTGTTTTACTGAATATATAGTAGATGGACAACGCTGTGAAAGCTTCGGTAACTTTAGCATGCTTATCCTTCCTCAAATTCAGATTCTGGGTTTCTTGGATTTTGCTTGACATTACGGGTAGAGCTGCCAAATTGGCAAAGTTTGGATGGTGTCAGTGCCTTCGTTGGTCAATGCTTGAACATGTATCACTTCAGCATTGCAGAATTTCTACAACTGGCTCCAATAATGTGACCTACTCCGTATTTGTTATTGTCATTGACAAAATCTTGGCTGGTTAATGAATTTGCTAGCTTGATTTATCTGTGACAGAACCAAAGGCGTTGGTAAATATATAAATGGCATGTCCTTGCCGATGAGGAATTGGTTCATGCATTCAGGGTGATAATATCTGCAGTCTTTTCCTCAGTCTAGTTTTTTCAAAGTAACCGTTCATAGACATACACAGTTTGGTTAAGCAGGATGGTTTACCATATTCTTATTTGTTGACTTGTGCAAAAAAGTTTGCCTCTTCTAGGAAAATCATTCACTAAGCAATCTGAGGAGTATTTGTACTCGAAGCTGAAAAGAAGTAAATATTTGCTCGACAATTTATTTTCTATGATAAATGGATGCACCCTTTTCTGCCAAATCCTGATGAGGATGGTTCATCTTTTAGCTATACTTTGGTACACAAATATCTTCTTCCTGGGAAAATACACATGTGCAGTATTCATATTTCTGGAAATCTTGTTGCTGTTATAGTGAACATTGAACAAGACATGCATGGTGCTAGTTGCATAGTCCATAGTTTTGAAACTGTGTTAGCCCAATTTTATTTCCCTCAGAAATGTTTGCATGAGCTTATCTGCTGTTATCCTTTTCACTGGTCATGTGTAAATCATTGGAATATATGTGGAGGATCACTATATGTGGCGTTGGTTTTCACTTCAGTTTTGTCTGGGCTGTATGCACCATTTAATGGCATATCTGGGGGTGGTGTTGGGTGTGATATTTCTGAATAATCTAGGGCGTATACCCAGATATCAATGCCATATCACATATTTAACCTAGTCATAAAACTGTTAATGACCTTCTTGGACATTCAAGCAATGTTCTCAAATTTTCTGTTTATGCAGGTTGATATCCGTGACAAAGATGGATTGGAAAAGGTTTTTGCTTCAACAAGGTAAAGCTCACTGGAAGATAGGCAGTTAGTAGGAAATGTATATCTGTTCATCATTAATTACCTATTCAATGTTAGTCTTGTCTTCTATGTAAATGCATCTGCACTTTCGGTACTTATTTATATTCATGCTCGCCGTTCTCCAGATTTGATGCTGTTATTCATTTTGCTGGACTGAAAGCTGTTGGAGAAAGTGTACAAAAGCCATTGCTTTATTACGACCATAATGTTGTTGGTACAATAAATCTTCTGGAAGTTATGGCAGCTCATGGATGTAAGAAGGTATTGCCATACCTATATCTGTGGGGTACCTTGCACTCCAAGAGTATATTTTGCAATGTGATTAGCTATTTATGTACAGATGCATAACCTTGCTTAACTGACATTTACCCGTTCTAAAATTTTTCTTAGTGCTTTCAATACTAGTATCCTGTAGCAAATCAATATTTGCCAATTATTTGCTAGATCATTCAACATATCCGATCTTTTTCTTTCACAAAAAATTGCACTAGCACTGTTCTTCGTTTTTGAAAATACTGTACTTACAAAGCTAATTTTGTAATGCAGCTAATGGCTTCGTTCCTACAAATGTTCACTTATCTTTATGTTAAATGAGTACCAAATTATTAAATGGAATGGTTTCTCTACTTCCTGATGTTATTGATGTACCAGATTGCTGCCAAATGAATACATTGTTAGTTTGTTACTCAATACCATTTTATGCGGTTTCACATCCAACCTTTAGGAATGGTAAAATTTGATCCATGCACCTATTAAACAGTGGTCATCACATCCATAATTTTGGTTGATCTAAGTAGTACTCATTGCTTAATATGTCTATCACTGTAACATTTTTGAGGTTAGGCCAGTTGGTCATTTGTTGTTCAGATTGGGCTTATACTGATTTCTTTCCTCTTATGTGTCCTAATATTGCAGTTAGTGTTCTCATCATCAGCTGCAGTTTATGGGTCACCAAAGAACTCACCCTGCACTGAAGATTTTCCTCTCACTCCACATAACCCATATGGCAGAACCAAAGTATGCTTCTTCATTTCCCATGAATTAATCCAGCATCAATTCTTTAACTGATTGCAACCATACATATTAATTGCAGCTTATGGCTGAGGAGATATGCCGTGATATCTACCATTCAGATCCTGAATGGAATATCATTTTGCTTAGGTACTTTAATCCGGTTGGGGCTCACCCCAGTGGATACCTTGGTGAAGACCCATGTGGAACTCCTAACAACCTTATGCCCTTCGTTCAGCAAATTGCTGTTGGCAGGAGGCCATCACTAACAATATTTGGAAATAACTACGCAACAAAGGATGGGACAGGGGTATTGTTTCTTTGTTATGCTATTATCTGTTGCTTGTTACTTGCATCAGCATTTGAATTTTCTTTATCCATTTGGTGTTCGTTTCATGTTATAGGCATTATATGTTTCTGTAGAGGGCATTTTATATAAATTTAAATAGATCGGCACTAGAATCACTAGTAATATTTAGTGTCTGCATAAGGCTTTTCAATTTAAAAAGATGGAGTAACAATTGAAACTATGGAGTCCACTAGTGCTTATCAGAGTATAAGTTGTTGGAATCAAATAAGTGAGAATCCCTTTGACACTAGAAATGTTGTACAGCTCGAAAAAGCCTACCTTAGCCTGTTCAATCATGCAACTTAGCATCTGGTCAGCTTTTTGTGTCCACCTGTAAGGAAACATGTCATCATGTGGGCAATCCTGATGTCATTATTCGTAGTTTACAGTAGAAGAGTTTGCCCTGGCCTCCTCTGAACATTACCATCAGCCCTCTATTCTTGGTTTGCAGAAAAGCGATCAAATGAAGAGTGGATGCAAATCAACCATGTTCCCACAGTCTACATTACAGATAGGCATTCATGATGAGAATGATTTCTATCTCATTTGTTGCAGCCAATTAGCTTTATCTTTACAATCTCAGTCTGATAATCTGATTCATGCATTTGCTTTTTCAAGTGTTGTTAGTGGACAACATCATGGCCAAATTTCAACAAAGCTATTCTAGGAATATTATTGCGACAAGTGCAGTAAGATGTTACTGAATATTCCAGTCTATTAACAACACTTCTACATGATTGCAGGTTCGTGATTATATTCATGTGGTTGACCTTGCTGAAGGACATCTTTTTTAGCATTAAGGAAGCTTTTTGAAAGCTCATCTAACGCAGGTTTGGACAAACGGCTGCCCTCTCATAACTATAGCGAAATGTTTATTGCCATTTTCTAAATGTACACTAAGGCTTTTGTGTAGTATAGTTTTGGAAGCACCTTGAACCCTGTTTTTGGTTTTTTCGCTTTCTGCTTGTTGAAATGGGTGGAAATAAAGATTTATTTCAGAACTGTTTCAAATGGGATAGAGAGAAGGGGTAGGTTTTATACTTTTTCACTCAAACAGCTTACAACTTTTCCATAGCACATAGCTAACAGTTTTTCATAGCCCACAACAGCTTTTCCACAACTCAGCTAAACCAAACGGACCCTAAAGATGTAAATACTATATTCTTTCGTTATTGATTTCCATATATTTATTATGGTTAATAATAATGTATCACAGATACATTTTTAATCAATAAGTGTGCGGAAAAATATATCCATTCCATATGATGCTTTTTTTTTTTTGTTGAACAACAGTTTCTTCTACATATGAGTTAATTGGATGCTAATAAGTCAAAACTACAGTAAGTTATGTAGTTGAATCTTGTTCCAAATTTAACTGTTCTTGTAGGATGTGAAGCGTACAACCTTGGAACGGAAAAGGAACATCAGTGTTGGAGATAGTCAATGCATTGAGAAGGCTTCTGGAAAGGTACATCTGATTTGATATATCAGTATTGGACACTTCATCATCTCTGGCCCCTGTTTCTTTGCCATGATAACTTTTTGGGTAGAATATCTAGTTTGTTTGAGAGAAAAAAACTTCAATTAAAGGTAAACAAGCAATCCTTGAATTTATCGAGGGGATTATACAGGCTTAGAGACTAATGTTGAAAGTCAAGACTATTTGACAATTCACAACAAGAACATAGGAATTTTTATGGGTTGATCGTTGTAATGTGTAACTTCAACAATTTTTTCCTAATTCAAGAGTTAACCTTGCCGTCAAGTTTCATGAGTAGCCATACATGTGCGGGTTCTCTTCTTGCAACTTAATTTCTTATCTGTACCTGTTACCTTTTTAGAAAATCCCTTTGGTCATGGGTCAACGGCGTCCTGGTGATGCTGAGATTCTCTTTTTCATCGCCCGGCAAAAGCAGAGAGAGAGCTCCAGTGGAAGTAAGATATAATAAAAAGTATCTTTCATAAAAGTTCATTTGAAAGACAGCCATTTTTTTTTATCATTTAATAAATGTTCCTTCTTCAGAGCGAAATATGGCATCACAGAAATGTGCAGAGACCTGTGGAACTGGGCTAGCAAAGAGCCCTTATGGATACGCGGCATCTGAGTCTCCCAAGCTGAATGGTACACACTGAGCAACGGTGTTTGGTCTGTGTGGACTCACTTGTACATGAGACAGTAGTGCCAACCAGGATAAATGTAGATCTAGTCGATCAGTCATACAGAGAGAGAAGTTCTATAGGCCTAGGAAAGAAATGTTATCTTGCTCCTCCTTAGCATAAGCTCCCATAGTGGATCTTCGGTATCGCATTATAGTTTATGAAATTTGTTTTTAGGAGTATTGCTATAGTCAACCAGCTAATTCAATTCTTCTGTTTCTTGAGTTTGCGTTGCCTAAAACAGAGCATGATATAGATATCAGCATCACAAAAAGTTCCACTTCATACAAATTGTTTCTTTGCAACAATTTCTGTAATATTAGTATTTCTTTTGATTTGAAATGAATCTGTAAAATTAGTTAATGAGACCACAGTAATATTTTCATTTCAACTCCATTGGTGTTGTAAAATCACAGTTCACTGGGTGTGTCAAAGAAATTCAAAAAGAACTGTTTACGTGAACATCAATTGCCATCTGTGTAGTTTATGTGTTGAAAATGTGCAGTCGAATAACAATGCATGGGGATTGTCATAGGCCCCCACCGTGATTTCTCGATCCAGTACAAAAAGAGGTTCAGGAAGGCCATGTAGGGGTACTTCCTCACTGCCCCGGACCAATGGACCTCCTGAGGTGGCAAATTCTTCTCGGTGTTGGAGCTCCCTGACCTGGCGGATGGGCTGTGACATCAAGCATAGATATTTTGCAGTGTCTGGTCACATCTGGAGGGCTTGATCTAATGTAAATAGGCGGCGAGCCACGGCGTTATTTGACGCTGAATTGTCCATGTTCTTTCTGTTCATGTTTATGATGCTGAGGAATTGTATAAGAGGGATGGAAGACAGGTTAATTCATGTATAAGAGCTCAACTCAGTTGCTTTATTGTGGTGAATGTGTTGTCCTGGTTGACTGCACCTGCATCTGAGCTCACTCTCACATTACATTTTGAAGCTTCCATACAGCAAGCAAAGCAATCATGCTATAATTTTTCATTCTCTACTGGAACTGATAAAGATGAAAGCTGGCCATAGGTTTAATGTTCTGTTCTTTACCTAGCTATGAATTTTAAGTGAAATAAATTGGAGCACCAAATGTGACTGCCGCCTGCCTTTGATGGCCTCAATAAATTTTGAGTTTGTTAAGACCTCAATAATATGGGAAACAGAGATTCAACTTGATTATCTTCCTCATCTTCTCAGTGAAGAACCTCCAGTTCTCAAGGTGTAATTTTGCACTTAAAATATTGATGGCCTCCGCTTCGGTGAACTATTCCAGATATTGTGGCATTATGTTTCTCATGTCTTTTTCAAAAACAATTTATCATTTTGAGCACTATTAGACTTTTTTTTTTTTTTTCAGTTTGGTGATGACTGATCAGAGCATGGTAATGAAGAGAAATATTGTTTCTACAGATGCAGATGAGATGGTGAGGATTCATGATCCAGGAAGCAATAAGAACATCATTCATGATCCAGCAAGTGGGAAAGTCACGGTGACATAGCAGACATTATAAGCTGCATTAGCAATAACCAAATCGGATTGATCATGTACAATTTACTCATCACTGTAATAATATCTCTTTTTTTTTCTTCCATTACAACGCATGACCATTTTATCTTTATAGACATAAAAGCACCTCCCGAATCATCAAAATTGAAACATGTAGTGTAAACAATACTTCTAAACTAAATAGCATATCTTCTTCAGTCTTTCCTAAAGATACTGAACAAACTATGAAAGTAGCTATTGCAAATGAGAAACTTCAAACTGCAACTATTGCAGTTTGAAGCTTGAAGCTTCGAACTTGGGTCTTCGCCCACTTGGTTTGCATATTTTCCAGCTCTACTTGTGTTATATCCTGATTTACTGAGCTGGCATTTTTTTAAATCATGGCACTTGACAGATTGCTCTTGTACTCCACCTTTCCGTGACGGTCATTCTCAGCTTGGGGGCATCAGGTGGGCAAGAGAAAGCAAAATCTTTTCAGCACGCTAGTCCTTCCCATTGATCCAAAATCTTTTCAGCACGTTGGTCCTTCCCATTGATCCCTTCATAACAAAGTCTGTTTATCACAAACGAAATGAACACAAAATACAGAAAGTAAGAAACAAGGAAAAACTTACTAGGAAAAAAATAATAATAAACTCCCATCCACTGACGTGCTCCCACAATGCAACTACTGGAGTATGAACACATTGTGGATTATTCATTGTTTTATAAAAGAAAGATTGAGCATAGACTTGAAAAACATACCAATTAATAGCTAAACCAGAAGCATCTTCCAATTCCTAGTGGTGCCTAAACAAATTGAATAAAGATTGTCTAGCACAAGCAAAGAAATCTACACCAAATCTGGGCCACAGACAACTATATTGTATATATATGGAACCTAAAGTTAGAAACTTTCTGTTTCAAAACTTAATATTTCAAGATTCAGATACTTATAACTGCATAATTAAAAATATGACAATAAAGATGCTGAACCAAAGAGAGGGCCAAGAAGGGGATGAGATGTACCTTGAGCAAGGAGATTAGCTAGCAACACCTGTAAGTAAGCAACTAAACCAGAGACTTGACGAATGGGTTAAAGAAAGAACGCACCTGGGGCCATCAAGAAAACACATACTGCACGCAGGAACCAAACCTAGCACATGTCCATCTGCGGAGGGAGGTGGGAGCAGCACCGCCGCCGCTGCTGCCTGCTGCTGCTTGGGCTTGGGCGGATTGTCCTCCACGGCAGACACCCGCATGAGGTAGCAGATGCGAGCTGTTATGAGAACGATAACAGCCAAGCCGAGATAGACGCAAGCACGGAAGATCGGCACCCAGAAGCGGGCCACCTCCGGGTCTGTAGTGAAGGAGACTATCTTGACGACGCAGATCACAGCGTGGAGCCCGACGAGAGCCATGCCCGAAGCACGGTTGATGCCGCCGAAGATGCAGTTGATGGCTTTTGGGAAAAGGAGCCCCATGGTCTTCAAAGGGACACACGCAGTTGATGGCTTTCGGAAAAGGCAGCCTTATCATCTTCATCGACTGCAAGGGACGCTTCTCATCCTCCGCCGCCGCCGCCGCCGCGGGTGGGGCTGGAGGAGGTGGGCTAGGCATTGCAACAGAAACCGAAGGGGCGACAACTCGAGAGGAGCGAGGATCGGGCGAGGAGGGAAGAGCATCTGTCGGCATTGCAACAGGAGCCGAAAGGGCAACTGGAGAGGAGCGGGGATCGGGCGAGGAGGGAGGAGCACCTGTCGGCATTGCAACAGGACTCGAAGGGGCGACAACTCGAGAAGAGCGGGGATCAGGCGAGGAGGGAGGAGCACCTGTCGACATCGGGCGAGGAGAGGGAGGAGCACCTGCGGCCTCGGCGCCTCGCCGGAATCGACGATCGAGGGAGACGCCGGGTCGAGATCGCAAAGCGCGCGAGAGCGGAGATGTGGTCAGGGATCGGGGGATCGATTGCTCTGGGAGGCGGGGGATGCGACGCCCGCGCGCTAGGGTTTTATTGTCGGGAAGATTAGTCGCAGGGTCGGTTTCGTGGGCGCCAACCTGGTTGGAACTTGGAAGAAGAAGAAGAGTCGGATTTGCCTCCCGCCTCCGCTCCGGCACAGAGGTTTTAGCCGCGTTTTTTTTTTTTTTTTTTTTTTTTTTTGGCTTTTTTCATGGATACCATTATAAAATATGCCTTGCTCACCAATACCACTGAAAAATTCGATCTCTCATGTATACCAGCGTCATTTTGAACTCTTTCATGGGTGCCATTCCGTCCGCGAGGTGTTAGAATTGTGCCGTTTGGTCACCTGACGTGTGGGCCCGGCACTGCAAAAAGACCTTGTTGCCCTCCTCTTCTTTCTCCTCTCCTCCTTCCCTCTCACCGGCAAGCGGGCCCCACCTGTCAGCCCTCCTCTCTCTCCTCTTCTTTCGTCTCTCTAGAGAAGATGTGCGAGCCCTAATTTTGAGTCCGGCGTGGGCGGCGCTTGAGCCTACTTGCGGCGGCGACGCCGCCGCTCGTCTCGTGGCCTCGCCCCTCGGCGGCGGCCGGGAAGCGGCGCCCTCGTCCCACGGCCTCGCCCAGCCCCTCGGCGA
The DNA here is from genome assembly GCA_015847255.1 of Hyparrhenia diplandra. Lineage (NCBI taxonomy): Eukaryota > Viridiplantae > Streptophyta > Magnoliopsida > Poales > Poaceae > Hyparrhenia > Hyparrhenia diplandra. Next base: position 46,001 of record JADLZK010011108.1, read on the forward strand.
TAGGGGAGGAAGCGGCGCTACGCCGGGACCCGGCTCGGCCGGCGGGCGCTGAGCGAATCCCGCCCGGCCGCGGGCGCGGGCGCGGTGCCGAGGGGCTGCCCGGCCGCCCTTGGGCGCGGGCAGCGGGAGAGCAAGAGGCGCGTGGCCGCCCGGCTGCCCCGCCAGGCGCGGCTTCGCCCCGATGTCGAATGGCATGCGGGCGCCCGTGGCGGCCGGCGCGGCGTGCCCCCCGAAGCCGGCGTGGGGTCCCAGAGCCGGGGCGTAGGTCTGGAGCGGCGGTGAGGTGATGCAGGGGCTGCGCCAGCGGTGTGCGGGTTGGCGTGCCTGCTCGGCGAACTCCGCTAAGGGGACCGGCAGCGAGCGAGGATGCGGTGCCCGAGATGCTGGGGATCTTGGCGTATTAGCCCGGAGACCGAAACGCCTACGTTCCGGCCCTGCTCAAGGCGGTGGCGGTAGCGCGGCGGCCCGGCTCGACTCCATGGCGGCGGCGCCGCCACGCGTGCGTGGTCAAGTTCGGGATGGCCGCAAGCAGCGCAAATTCTGCGGCTTCGGCGGGTCGGCTAAGTAGCGTCTGTGAGGTGGTGGACGGCGGCGGCGCGACGGCGCTTCATGCTTCGACAGCAGCTGCAGCGGCGTCCGCCATCTTGTGACGCGGGCTGGCAGCAGTCCCACTGCAGCGTCGGGCGGCCTTGGCTGGCACGGCGTGGGTCGCCAGGGCGTCGCCAGCGGCGCAGCGGCTTGCCGCGTGGCGTGGGAGCTTCCCCCAGCCGTAGGAAGTCCAACTCGTTTGTGGGGACGGAGAGAAGAAAGAAGAGGAGGGCAACAAGGTCTTTTTGATCTGCCGGGCCCACATGTCCGGGTGACCAAACGGCACAATTCTAACACTCGCGGACGGAATGGCACCCATAAAGAGTTTAAAATGAACGCACACATGAAAGGTCGAATTTTTCACGCAGTGGTATTGGTGAGCAAGGCATATTTTATAATGGTATCCATAAGAAAGCCTTTTTTTTTTCCCTTGAGCATTTTTTTATTATTGATCGACAAAAATAGATAAAAGTAAGGTTTCACTATCACCGTCTCTATTTATCCCTAGAACCTGGACGAACAAAATAAAATAATAATATAAATGGGTCCATTGGTGTAAGCTTCACGAAAGAATGAAAAATACTTTGAATATTCGATTCAAGCAATCAAACCCATAAATAAATCAATCTTAGTTTGACATATTGCTATATATTGATTCCAAGCTTGTAAGAGTTTTCTGCAAGCTCGAAAAATGAACGATTTGCTTCTTTCCTTGCTCGTGACTGTTTCATTGTCTTCTCTCCCCGTACTAACCCACCCCGTCATAGGCCTTATTCCTTTGCCGTTGAGATGGGAGGGATGAAGGGGTTAGAGGGGGGATTTGATTTGGATTGGATCTTTGTCAAACTGTTCCATTCCTCATGGATCTGGGATCAAACAAACAAACCCTTTAGATGTGATTGATTTAGTGTCACCCTAGGCTGGCTTGCACCAAGCAGCCCCCAGCCAATTTTGTTTTGGTTGACTGTTGCCTAGATTATGGATGTAGTGTGTTTGGATACCCTAAGTAGCTCCTAGCAACTACAATTGGAGCCAGGCAAGTAAAATTCAACACTGTTGAGCTGGTGTAGTGCTTGGTTTGAGCTGATGTCAATGGATCGAGACTAAACAAATCATGTTGTATTTTTTGTTTGGTCTATTTCTTTCTTATCTTTCATGAATTCAGATGGATGTCGGGAGCAAGATGGTCTAAAGAATTAATAGTGTGTTTAGTTTATGGAATCATCCCATGCTTTTATGACATGATGCAATATGAATCCATTCTTCATGCATATACTCTTATGAGGAATGAGTTGACGATGGATCAACTCATCTTGTTTCAAAAAAAAAAAAAAAAAGGTGAGAAAAAGAAAGCTCATCTTATTCCTCTGACCCAACGCACTAAGACAATTAATGTTGTTTTATAAATAGTCTCATGTAGTGTGACCAGATTACAAGAAAATTGAACAACTTATGTATTCTATTCTTAGGTTACCTTTTAAATTGTCTTATACTTAATCCATCTCAAATTATAAGGCGTTTGACTTTTTTTAGGACCTCAAGTTTTACCATTCGTCTTATTCAAAAATTTGTGCAAAAATATCATTTCTTTTGTCATGGTTTGGTTTTATTAATAAAAGTTCTTAGAGAATCACTTAAAATTAACTAAGTTTGCGCAAATTTTTTAAATAAGGCAGTAGTCAAACTTGAGGTAAAAAAAGTCAAACGTCTTATAATTTGAAATCGAGGGAGTAGTTATTAAGTATGGTTAACTTTCTCCAACTATACTTGTTCGCACTTCGCACTGCTATTTTAGTTTATCCAGAAGTAACCTTTTTACTTTCCAAAATTATTAAACAATATATGTCTTTTTAGCATAAAATAAAATAAAGAGATGTGAGGTTTGGCTGAGAAGAAAGAGGGCCCAGTATCATCATATCATAGGCCGATAAATTTATTGTTTTTCTCAAAGGGATTGAAAGGGTCACATTTCTCTTCAGGAACAGTCAGAACCTATGTTACACGGATACTCCAAGGGGTGACGTATTCGTATCCGATACTTTCGCCGGATATACGGATACGGATCTTCGGATACACCATTTTAGTGGGTTTTCTTTTGAGAAAGTGCGTATCCGCGTATCCGATACGTATTGTATCGGATACCCGTACCCGTACTCGTGTAACATATGTCAGAACTAGCTTGCGAATTTCGACCGGCGATATCCGCCATGGCCGCCATCGCTGCCGCCGCTCGATGGAGCTCCCCGCCCGCCTCCAGCTCCTCACTAGCCGCCGCCTCCGCTTCTCCGTCTCCTCCGCCGCGCCGCCCACTTCTGCGGCTGGGTTCAGCTGGGCCGACGCCCTCCACGTCGCTGGGGACGGCGGGCGCGGCGACGAGACAGACCTCTCTGGGTACTTCCAGAAGGTCAAGACCTGCAACCGCGGAATGGTGAGTTTCTCGTCCGTTCTCATATGCGCTCTATTGCATTGGTATACATATGGGCGAACGCCTTCACCTGTGCATGTGCATATTTGTGTGAGGGATTTCGCAGGACAAAAGGGGCAGTTCGTGGAGTTCTCCGTGGAGGATCAGGTCGTGGGGTACATCCACAAGGGGTGAGTGTGATTTCTTCTCTGAAACTTTACGTGTCAGCATGTACGTGGTGTACGTGAGGAATTTATATGATTTTATTTACTAATAGGGAGTGATTTGGTGTATAATCTTACATTCTTACATACACAGTATAATATGAGTTCACTAGGATACTACTGGCCAAAATCCTATGCCGTTATGTGCAAGTCTTATACCATATATGGTCTTTTCAGAAAACATCTTTTCCATTAGTAGATGAGATTGGCAGATGGATCTTCATGCTGTCTGAATGTTTTTAATAAGACTGCGGATTATATTTGGAATCTTCAATCTAAGTTTTGTTTTGCGGAATGACTGCTGTATATTGTTTCTAATCAAAATTTTCAGATTTCTTAGCTATGATGTTCTCGAAGAGTTAAAGTGCAGTAGCAGCATGAACATAAAAACCAATGGACGTTTTAGCGCTTTTATACCTCATATATAAATGAATCCAGGACCTCATGAATCCTCAGCCCTTTTACGTTAGCTTATAAAGAAAACATTGGCTATGTCACCAAGAAGTCACCGCTTTAGTGATATATTATACCACCAAAATAAACTGGTGAGTTGTAATACCAACAGAAACTGCTCTGTCTCCCAAAAAAAAAAAAAAAAAAAAACTGCTCTGTTTTTACCACTTCGTCTATTACCATTGCTATTTTTTGTCATTTTTCTTCTGCTTTTGCCACAACCACGCTGTTTAATTTAAAACATGCCATGTATGGTTCAGTCTAAGCACTGACCGCTCGTTGCTTGGTGACACAAGATTGTTCTTTGACATGGTGAAATTACTGACAATCTCGACTGCCATATGCCCTCTGTGAGTGAGTCCATTCCATGACACAATAATAAGATAAACGCATCACTTCTGTCAAGGCAGATCCCATTTCCATTGCCAGGTCTAAATGCAAGTTGCACAGGTCTTGCAACAAGTTCTAGAATGGAGCTGGTAGCTTCTGGTTGTTACCATATCTTTATTAAAAATGTACCAGTTTCCAGTTATGGTAACTGAAGTATTGATCTTTCAGTCTCATGTTAGTGTCTTTTCCTAGAAATAAAGTAACTCCAAGCATAATGATAATGGTCATGATAGGATGAACATAGCTTTTACTTATTTTTTGTTCACTATTCACATTGACAAACATGCATATATGACTGTACTGAACTGCTGGTCAAGGATACATAACTCATGATTCAATGTGAATTTGCAGGTCAAGTTTCATTTTGAGGTGTCTAACATACTGATACCAATTTCAGATTTATCGAACACCTCAGAGACTTTCATGATGTTTTTACCATTGTCTTGGAGAACAATGGTAGCAACACTTTGGAGCATGTGTCTCTCCACTCATCGCTAAGGACTCCAGAAGACAGAACACATGCTGTTGGAAGTGTCATTAAAAGCCTTGGAGAACTGATCCCAGGTATTCGAAATGAGGTACTTTGGATGGTTATATGAATTATTCAACTATTTTATGAAATGATTTTGGTGCATTTTTCTATCTGTCATTGTCAATCTTTTAATGACATCATGAGAGTTTATAGAGAGGCAAGCTAACATTTATAACATTGGGTATAAAATCATGAGGCGAAAACAACCTGTTCCTGGCCATGTATAGAACCACTCCACCCCGGTGTGTGTGTGTGTGGTGTTGCTTTCGGCAAGCTGGGTTTCTTTCTAAATCAGCTTGTCTTGTATTTTACCCTCTAAATGAAATGACATGCAGATCTCTTACGTCGTTCGAGAAAAAAAAAAAAAACCTGCTCGGTCTGGCATCTGGAAATTTTTAAATTTTGATTCATCCTTGTCAGCTTTGCTGTAACAAATGCATTAGCATGGCTACATACATTGATACTTAAAATATATGATAGTCATCTAAGCCTAAAAGGTTTTGCGAGCACTTTATTATGGACTAAACCAGCCTTGTAGTGACAAATATTTTTAAACTTCTTCATGTTTCTTCCACTGGGGGTTAACTTAAAAGATCTGCAAATGGATGATAATTAGTTGCTGGAATGATCCAAAGTTGTGTATGCCCATTCCTTTGTCACTATCACCACAAGCTGGCATTTTTGGTAAAGCAACAACCCATTTTGTTAAAGTTATTAAAACAGTTGTGCCTTTTTTTTCCTATCGTGTCACTGGACCTTTGTGTCTGTTCTTGTTGCATATACATGTTTGGTTTTGTGTTCTGATCATTGTTTGCATTCTAACAGCTCTATCCAGTTACATCATCTTATGGCATGCCTGTGTACTTCTCTCTGGAACGTGCTGCTGCTCCCTACTTTGGTATAAAGGTATGTTATAGTGCTTCCTCTTCTTATATATGTGTATCAAGCATTGTACACATCTAATTTTACCGTCTCATTAGTAATCTTGCTCTCAGTGCCCCAAATGTACTCACGTTATTGTTTCTTCATCTTTATATCCATCAGCCGTGTAACGTATCTGTATGTAACTGTTAGACCCTTGTCATTTGTCAATGAAATTACTTTTATGACAGGCTTATGGAGTTCATATGAATGGGTATGTTGAGAAGGAAGGTCAGAAATTTCTTTGGATTGGTAAGCGAAGTGATGTGAAGCAAACATATCCAGGAATGCTTGATCATCTGGTTGCTGGTGGCCTGGTGTGCATTTTCATCCTTCTCTTTAGCTTTTCCATTTACTTTATCAACAAAAAGTATTATTTGCTAAAGATTGATGACAAAAATTCTATATTACTCTCAATACTGTTTAATCTGTTCCATATGCCCTTTGATGCTATATTCATGCTAAAATGGTTAAATTGGATTCTTTTGAGAATGTTCAACCACAAATTGATAAAATAGAATTCTTCCATTGACAAAGTAAATGTGTATGGACGCACAAATACCCGATGTGTGTTAAATATATATGTAGTTGAGCAGCCATTTTAGCAATGTTTCATCTCTTTTGGACATATTCTGAATATGATAGTTATCTATTATCTTCAATGTTGACTGTTCTAGCTGGTAAACATTACCAGCTAGAATTTTGGACTTAAGTACTTTCTTGGTCTATCGTAAGATCTGAATGTATCGATTTTAGAGAGAGAAAACCACTGGCATTAATGGTTTTTCTTTTTCCTACATGGTATTAGAATTTTCGCTGTGTTAATTATCTTGGATGTTAAAGGACACTAAGCAAGATTTTAGCTAGCTTTCTGGTTTAAAATGTAGATGTTGGCAGCCTGTATGTAATTTGTTGAATTTAGGCCCCATGGCTGCTGGAAGACCGGGCATGGACTATGTTGATTTTTTTTCTGCTTGGCTTTAACATACCTGAATGAAATAGGCTGTAATCTAAACTAAACCCTAAATGTGATTTTTATTTCATTTTAGTGTAGAGCTAGCTTATGCTGACTCAATTTGGATCATTTTAGCCATATGGAATATCCTGCAAAGAGAATATCATCAAGGAATGTGAGGAGGAAGCTGGAATCGCAAGATCCATATCAACAAAGTAAAATGCCAAACTTTTTCCTTAGAACTTCCTGTTTAATTTTTGTGATTTTTTTTTGTTATGTTTCTGAGTGGAATGTGTAACAAATATTTATCATAAATAAACTAGTGCTACTTCTGTTGGTGCGGTTTCTTATATGGATGTTGAAGGCTTTAGATACAAAAGGGATGTTCTCTTCTGCTATGACCTCAAACTTCCTGCTGATTTTGTTCCTAATAATGAAGGTACTAAAATTTTTGATGTCATACTAATTTTGTATATTCACATTGATACAAATCTCAATCCACTGCAAATTTATTCTTTTTTTTTTTTTCAGATGGTGAGGTTGATAGCTTCAGACTAATCCCTGTTCCACATGCTGCAAACATTATACGGAGGACTGATTTTTTCAAGCCAAATTGCAACCTTGTGATCATTGATTTCCTCTTCCGTCATGGGTACTATATGCATATAACATTCTTGTGTTGAGTACTGCAATTGCAGGGGAAAATAATTTCTTAGATGCTGACATGGTAACCTTGCCTTCAGGTACATAAATCCAGATTCACGTGGCTATCTAGATCTGCTGCAAAGCTTGAGGAGCGGTGATTGTTCCTAGCTAACTTTTTCTGTTCAAATTTGTAATGATAGTTCAGTTTTATGAAACCAAAAAGTCATCATAAATTTGTGCCTAAACTTTAAGGATATATTGGAATATAGAAATTTCAAATGAACTATATAGAAATTTCCTAAGAGTCTTTTCATTTTCACAGGAAAATAGAATTATACAGACAATTTTCCTACATTCCAAAGAGACTCAAAAAATAGCTGTTCTAGTCCATAGACTTCACATTTGGACCTAATTTCATCTTATGATTATTACAATAATCGTTCAATACTTTAACTTTTAGTCTCAATTTTATCCATATATATTCAAAATGACTGTCGTTAACCTTTTCATTTCGACTCAACCTCATCCCTTCTATGTGGTCTGATAGAGTGGCATATTGTTGCGCCTCATCGGCTACTGCTCCAACACCACTCGCGACCCGAGAACCGTGGTCGGTACCTGCGTTGGCACTTGGCAGGATAAGATAACACCGGTCAGCACAGGCAGCACAACGCCGAGGAGGCTATAACTACAGCCGTGGTCCCCCAAAGTCAGTGTGGCTCATGGACCTCAACACGCTGCTGCACGAGGTCATAACTTCTCTTGAGCACAACCAGGCAGGAAGGCAATGCGGGCACTATGGATCCATCCTTCTTTGAGAGCTCTGTGTCACCACAGCCGCAACAACAACGATGGATCCATGTTTATGCTCGCCGCCCATGGTGAGATCGAGTGGGGTTGTGAAGCCATGCGCAGCATCTTAATAAGACGAAGCAAATCCTAGAGCCGCTGCAGGCTTGCAGCTCAAGGCCATCTTCACAATACTCCACTACTTAAGCCTGCTAAAGTTTAGGAGGCACTAGGGTTTAGGACCAAATGTCCAATTTTAACTTACTGTTGTTGTTTTCATCAAAAAGTCATCTCTTGCTCAATACACAGAATCCTTGTCAACTCATATGTCCAAGAAACATACGTCGAAGATTAGTAGGATCATAATTTACATAATGAATAAGAAATTATAGCATATTGTAGTACCATAAAGACGGTGAAAACTTAGGAGGTTTCAAATCACCAATGATAACAATAAGAGAACCTTTTGACACTTTTAGAGCACCAATTTCATCGGAGTACTTATACCCTTTTACCATCAAGAGTACTCAAAGAAACAAGATTCTTGCTCATATATAGAATATTACCACCATGCATCCTAATTTGAATAGATCCAATTTCAACAATTTGACATGGGCTATCATCATCCATCTTAACTGAGCCTTCACCATCATATGTAATGAACTAATTTTATTAATGCATATATGAAAAGAAGCAATGGAGTCAATAATCCATTCATCACTACTATTTGCACATCCATCAATAGCAACAGGAGTCTCACCATCAAAATTATCGGCATTAGAAGCAACAATAGAAGCATTATTTTCATTATTGGATTTAGCCTTTTCTCTATATGTTCCAGTTCACTTCTCCTTGTTCTTTAACTTGTAACACTTTCGGTTATAAAGTGATTATCTTTCTTGTAGTACTTGAAGAATTTATCCTCACCCTCAAGATTTTAAGCAACCTTTGTAACAATTAGAACTTTTGCCTCTATCGTGTTTATTTATTTTCTATCCTACCATGAAATAGACAAAACTTCTCTATTGAAAGCATGACCTTCATAAGATACAATCTATTTGGGTTTTGATGTTCTTGCCGCCCTCATTTTTTTAAACTGTGACTTTGCCCTTCACTCAACTCATTTTTGCCCCTAGCCAACACGATTTTGCCCCTGTTTTGACCATTGACTATGTGCAAAATTGCGTTGACTTTTGGTAGTGAAGGGCAAAATCACAAAGTTAAAAAAAAATGAGGCCAAAATCTAAAAGTCACTTCAAAGTAAGGGTAGAAACGCTTAAGCCCCCATCTATTTTATATTTTGCTTGGCGTGCAAACCTCGAGAAAAAAAGTGTATGATGAACTTATAATAAAGTATCCTTGAAGTTTGCAAAAGAATTAGATAAAACCTAAATCTTTGGCATCATATTTTACCTCCATATTGTGTAGGTTAGAAATGACCTTCACATGCATCTTACTTTCCTTAGACATGTAAATAAACTCTAACTTGAGCCATAGATTAGTTGCAGTTTTCTCTTGAAAAACCACTTGCAAAATATTATTTGAGAAATGAAGGTGAATATGGAGACACAACCTTAGAGCAACAACAATGCATATGGGCTAAGTAGTCCATAAGGGTAGGTCCGGTGTCGGTTGGCTATAGCTATGGATTTTGCTACAATTTGGTGACATTAGTGTAGGCCTTACCGGTAAAAAACATTAGTGTTTTGGGCGGATCTCGCCCGCCCACCGGCGGGCGGGCTGGGCGCACTCACCGCGCTCGCCCACAAGGAGGTTGGGCGGAGCGGAGGGTGCGCTCGTCGACGACGGGGCTGGGCAGAGCTTCGCCGCGCTTCGCCCAAGAGGAGTTGGGGGCAGGGAGCGGAAGGTGCGCTTCGCCCGGCGGCGGGCGGGCGAGCTCGCCGCGTTCGCCCAAGAGGAGTTGGGGCAGAGTGGAGGGTGCACTCGCCGGCGACAAAGGCTGGGCGGCGCTTGCTCGGTCGTCGCCGGTCGTCTTCTTCCTTGTCGGTGACAGGGGCTGGTCGCGTGGACGGTGTTCTTCCTCAACGCCGCCCGGTGGCGGGACCGGGAGGAGCTCGCCCGCGCGCTTGCCCACGAGGAGCTAGGGCGGAGCGGAGGGCGCACTCGCCGGCGTAGGGCTGGGCGGAGCTCTTCCCATCTCGTCCTGGCAGCCGTGGGACTCGTGAAGCTTTGGAGAGAGAGAGTTGCGGGAGAGAGAGAGTGAGCAGAGAGAGTTTAATATTTTTTTTATTCCTTATGGGCAGCTCATAATGCTATGGGTAGCCATAGCTATGGTACGCTTTATGGGATGCTCCCACAATGTTTCACATAGCTGATACAAAATATTTTAATTCTATGAATTGCTCTATGGACAACATTGTTGTTGCTCATGATCTTTTACCTCTTATCACTAGTCCAAGTCTTTGAATCTTTATCGCTGAATTTATCAAGAGCAGTATCGACTTCAGCCTATATGTCAGAATAGCTCACATCTTAACTTGCCATAGGTTAAACCTTGTATTATGATGCAGTGATGGAAGATCATACTTTATCAAAGACATGGTCAAGAAATAATAACCAGAAGAAAAATAATCTATAAAAATCTAGATAGGTTACTGTGTAACCTGGCGGGACCTGCAAACTATATGCACTTTTGTGTAAGTTCAGCAATAATCAGCTGAAGAAATCCTCTCGCGTAGCAAAATTCACAAAAATTTACACCAAGACGCACTAGTCTTTTCGATCCGCGTGCGGAGCAACAATTCCAACAACTTGGAGGCCAACACATCCGTCTTGCGGCGTGATGTAACACCAACAGAGCAGAGGCTCTTGTTGTCAAAAAAGAAAAAAAAAAAGTGCAGAAGAAAGGACTTGCAACGGACAGACGTGTCTCGCCTTGGTAACAGATATGGCAGGATCAGCGCGGGCGAAGGTTGGCAGGACCAAACGCCGATCTGATCCGTTGAATGGTGGTGGCGCGTTTTTTCTTCAACCTCATGTCTAACTGTTGATTCCAATTTGTTAGCCAATAATGCAAACACAGATCAAATATGCGTGCAAAAATTCTTACAGAAAAAAAAAAAAAAACATGAGCTACAACCAGCAATTTTCACTGTACGATGAGAATTTATAAAACACAGAGAATTACAATGAGTGATACGCTCTTTCCATTCTGTTTACAAGATATTATTTATAAGATGTACAAACTGTAGTCAAACACGAAAACAAATCCCTAAATAATCGTAACCTGAACCATGGGTCCTCTAGGCGTTACAAAACATAGAGAATTACAATGAGTGGTACACTCTTTCTATTCTGGTTACAAGATATGCTCTTATTTATAATAAGGTGTACAAACTGTAGTCAAATACGAAAACGAACCTTTCGTCAAAAAAAAAAAAAAAAAAAACAAAAACGAACACCTAATAATAATAATTAATAATAACCTGAACCATGGGTCCTCCGGGCGTTCCTTCAAACGTCACATTGGAATTCGGAGCACAATTCAACCCGTACGAACGTATTTCATTTGAAAAAGTCTTGTCAATCCATAGTTTAGCCAACTTTTTCGGCAGACTTTGTCTCGTTAAAGGAAGCTTCTTCAACTTTGGGCAACCAATAATCTCCAGGCTCTCAAGGGATGGGAACGTCACATCAGAATCACAAAAGCTGATCAGCTTAGGGTTCGCATAGATATGCAAACGTATGAGGCAAGGGAATCCAACGACTGATGCCCTTGAACTCTCTTGGCCCGGCCTGCACATTTCTTCCCCATACTTCTCCGTACTCAGAAAAGCTTGCTTCATGTTATCACATCCGCCCACATTTAGATATTCAAGGCAAGAAAGATACATGACCCAAGAGACGTGCTGTAGCTTCTTGCACAACGATATGTCCACATGAGTGAGCCTTGGGAATAGACCTTGCAGTGTTGTTCCTTTCCACATTATTTCTGTAAGGTCCTCCAAATCAATGAGCTCGAGCACCTTGAGAGCTTCAAATGGTTCCAGAACTTCTGTAGCTATTATTTTTCTCTACTGAGCAATCCTCAATATACAGTTGGTATAATATCCTTCGCTCAATTCCCGAAGAAAAAATACCATCTGTAAGGCACAGCCCTGATGTTTTTCTCAATCTGCTTATGACCAAAACTCTAATGGGGAGGTTAGGGGCATCTTGTAACTCTAGTTCATAATATTCGGTTTCACTTCGGACTGCAATATCAACTGCTTTCAAGTTTGCAAGGGTGCGCAGTTCACGAATTATCCAATCAGTACCAAATTGACCATCAGTGTGATTTATCAGGTCAACTACTTTCAATTCTTTAAGGCTCGATATGATGCCCTTTGGCATCATTCTTATTCCTGTGCCTCCTAGATACAAGAATTTGAGCTTCTTTAGTTGACCAAGGCCCACGGGCACTTTGGCTAAATATCGGTTGTTTGACACATTGAGATATTCCAAGTTCGTCAATCCACATAAACTCTCAGATATCCCTGTGAGATCGTTCCAGCTAAGATCCAGGTATGTCAGTGCAGCGAAACTTTGACTAGTTCCACTTCCAGCTATGAATTCAGACAGATAATTCATGTTAAGGTATAATGTCTTGAGTTTCATGCAGCAATGATCAGAACCAAAGGGAGGAAGTTTCTCCATAGTATTGTACATTAATGAGACGCATTCAGCTTTGCTCCAGGGAATTGTATTTCTTGATGAATTAGCACCAATTCCTGCACGAACAACCCACTTGTCATTGCTCTTACCACAGTCATTAGATATCCATATAGCCATATCACGGACCACATCATGCATTTTAACAGAAGCTTTCGTCGACAGTGGCCGCAGTGGTTGGGTCTGTCTGTGCAAAGGGTGCCGTGGTTTGGTCTGTCTGTGCAAAGGGTAGGACGAATCGGTATATTCACATGTCTCTAACAGACATGCAGCTTTAAGTTCACCAACTATATTATGTACTTCTCTGTAGCATTCATGTATATCACTCTTATCCACTATGCCTAAGCCTATCCAGCATTCATAGAGCTGCTCCATCTGAAAGAACCAATCCTCTGGCCACAGGGAACAAGTCAAAAACACTCTCTCAGGATACCATTTTTTTTTTTTTTTTTTTTTTTTTTTGATCGTTCAACGGGGGGGGGGAGAGAATCCCCCACCTGATTTATATTGATCATTGGGCCATGAAGCCAGATAGTACAAAGTTCACAAAGTTTACAAACATCTGAAATGGTTTACATTGCACGGAAAAGAATATCACACCAAGTTTTTTCGCGGTTTCTTTGTTCTTTCTTTGGCAATCGGTGCTTCCACGGTCGGCGCTTCGAGCGACATGCCTGCAGTGGTCGTTTGAATGGACGTCCATTCCCCTCGGAAGGCTAGGTTATTCCTACGCTTCCAAATGTGCCAGCAACACAGGAGCAGGAAGGTCCTGAAGTTGTTCTTTGGGATGTGAGGAGGAGCCATGAGGTCTCGCAGTCTTGCTATGTCCCAAGTCCGATGAGTCTCAATTTTCACAGCATCCCAGAATTCTTTGGCGCGGACACCCAAAAATGATATGCGATGTTGTCTCGTCGGCCATGTGGCAAACCTCACAGGTTGTGCTATCAACTATGTGCTTCTTGAAGAGGTTCGTTCGGCATTGGATCCGCTCCCTTGACATGAGCCAGGTGAAGAACTGCACCCGGGGAGGTGCCTTGTTGTCCCAAACCACTTTAGTCCACGCATCGTGATGCTCATCGTTTTGCTTGAGCGCCTTGTATAGGAGCGAGGTGTTCAGCTGACCATTTGCTTTGATCATCGGGCTTAACCTCCGATCCTTCAAATCAGTCAGTTGGACGGCTTCGACGATTGCACGTAGCTCCGCTAGCTGACTTATCGCTGTTGGAGATCGCCGCTGCATGATGCCTGTCGTCAGGGCTCCCTGAACTGCTTGTTGGACTGTGATCTCAGTGTTGGCATAGTGTGTCATGAGTTGAGGAAAGCGATATAGGCTGTCGTAACTATATTTGAGCTGTCTGAAGACGCTTTCCATTGAGACGGGGTCATTTTCATCACAGCATGATTTTTTTCATGTAATCAATGGCGTATTCCCATTGTTCTGGATCACGTTTTGCCCACATTGCCCTCCCAGTCGTTATCAAAGCTAGTGGCAAGCCCTTCAGTTCCTCCACAAGTTCCTTTGCAAGAGCTTCAATTCGAGGACTAGAAGATAGAGTCCCCTTATCGACCTTGTCTTGAAATAGTTGCCAGGCCTCGTCATCTGTTAAACATACCATGCTGATCTCTTTTCTCACCTCCATTAGACCACACACTTTCCTCTGTCTTGTTGTGATCACCACTTTCCTTTTATGTTGTCCTTCACTTGGATGACGAACCGGTATTCCGACTGCTTCCAGATCAATACGATCCCAAAGGTCATCTAATAAAAGCACAAAACTTTTTCTCTCGAGGAATCGAGAAATGATCTCCGCCTTCACGCCATCTTCTTCCTCTAACTTGAGATTCTTAACTATTTCACCTTGGATCTTTTCCTCTGAACACTCTTTGGAGGCCGTCACAAAGATAACATGATTAAATAATAATGAGTTCTTTAAATGATCTTGGATCTTTTTTAGAAGATGGGTCTTGCCCACTCCACCCAGCCCCCAGATTCCAATAACATCCACTGGCTCATGCTTAATATACTGCATGTCCTTAATATACTCCATGGCCTGTTCGAACACTGTAGCTCTGGAAGGCTGCTGCCAATATTCCTTCTTGTTAAGTATGACATGTTCCCACTGTTTTGGGTCGATTATTCTCTGTCTATGACATTCCCTGCCGAATTTTATGAGCTCTGATGGTCGAGATCTCACTTCATTGACGATATCTTTTGCATGTTTACCGATTCGAGGATTCGAATAAAGGTTCTCGCACCCAACAATCTGCTGGAATAGCTGGAGTGCTTCACCCATGTGCAGACCCGAGACATTCTTAGTGTTCCTTGCAGTTGCATGCATTTTATCACACACACTTTGTGACCTTGTTGCGATTACAACTTTCCTCTTGAATTGGCCATGCACTCCAAGGGGATGTGGGAAGCCAACTTCTGCCAGGCTCAGATTGGCCTGAAGGTCATCCAGCAACACAAGAAAACTCTTATCCTGGAGGAATTGAGATATCCTTGTGGCTCGAGTGGTTACTGAACCACCGTCCTGCATTTTGAGCCGTTGCATAATTTGAGATTGGATATTTCCCACTGAGCACTCTTCTGAGGCCGTCAGATAGATAACAAGGTCAAATGGAGGTTCCCCTGTGTTTGATGAACTGGGAGTCAAAGAGTTTTCTGTTTCAAATGAATTGTTGATTGTGTTAAGAAGAAGTGTTTTCCCAACACCAACTGGACCCAATATTGCAGTCATCCCCTCCAGATCATCAATGACGTGCTGGCGAACTTGCTCAACCAAAGATCCCTGACTTGGTTGCAGTAGAGAAACGTCGACAGGGATATGCATGACAGATGGTGGCCGTGCAATGTCACCGACACTGGGTCGACCATTGATACATTCTCCAATCTCACGAAGCTTGGCAGCGGCAATGCAAATATCCCAGTTTGCCTCAGTGCGCTCGGACTCACAGTTAGCCGTGCAGTCAGATATGATGGATTCCGCTCTGGACAACCAGGTTTTGGCCTTGTTCGTTGCTACCATGTCGATTTCCTTGGCAAGCTCAATCTTATCACGGACATCGATGCTCTCCTCACGCAGCTTCTTCGCGTCCTCCTTAAGCTTTATGACAATTCTCTGTCTCTGGAAGGAAATAAAAATTTAAAAAGATTAGTTGTAGAGAGAGAATAAGAAAGTAAAACCTTGACACAAAGTTTGAGTTAATCGTAAACATATATATACCAGAGAGTTTGCTTCTCGATCCTGGATTTTGATCAGTTCCTTGACGACATGAATGACATCTTGCCACTGTCTTGGATCTTCTTTTTGACGCATGTCCCTGCCAAAACTCATCAGCTCTGTTGGCCGAACCCTAAGTATGCCCACAAGATCTTCAATGTGTGCACTTATATTGGGGACGGAATAAAGGTTCTCGCCAGCAGCACTTTCTTTGAATAGCTCGAGTGCTTCACCCATTTGTAGACCAGTAGCATTTATATATCTGTAGGCTCTGTTGGCCTTGTTTTGACACAAGTTTTGAGAGCTTGTGATTACGACTTTCCTCTTTAATTGGCCATGAACTCCAAGGGGATGTGGGAGGCCAACTGCTGCCAGGTCCAGATCATTTTGAAGGTCATCCAGCAATACAAGAAAACTCTTATCCTGGAGGAACTCAGATATCTTGGTGGCTCAAGTGGTTTCTGAATCACCGTCCTGCACCTGCATCTTGAGTCGCCTCAGAATTTCAGATTGGATGTTTTTCACTGTACAATTTATAGAGGCCGTCACATAGATAACGAAGTCAAAAGAAGACTCCTGTCTATCAGATCTACCAGTATTGGCTGGGTTTTCTATTATCTCAGGTGTACTGTGATCCACAATGTCCCCTGTCTGTTCAGATGCACTCCCTCTTGGATGGGTGGGATCCCCCCTTGTATCAGTAGAAGCACCAAATGAATTGTTCATCATCTTGAGAAGAAGTGTTTTCCCAACTCGGCGTGGACCCCATATTCCAACCAGTCCCACGTTAGCATCATCCTTAATGTACCCGAGAGCTTGATCAAGAATACTGATTTGACTTGCTTTGAGACTAACAGAGTCAACTTGGATATGCTCTACAGGTCGTGGCGGTGGCTGTTCTGTGATATTTGTAGGTCTGTTTTCGCTACACCACTTCACTTCATCAAGCGTCTCAGCTGCCTTTTTGCTGATCTTGTAGTTGGACCAGCAGTTTGGGGCCCAGCACCCAAAGATCATGCACCTCTGCTCATAGAGCTGACGGTTTCCCTCTTCGTCTGTTATTGCTTTATTTGCTCTTTTCAGCCAAGTTCTTGCTTCATTTGTTACTACCAAGCCATTCCGGCGGCCAGCTTCAAGCTGCTGCTGCACGTCGTCCCTCGGGCCAACAAAAGTTCGAGTATTGGTATCAAGTTCCTTGACATTTCTCCCAGCGGTGAAGAGATACGTTGCATGTTCAATGAAACAATCATATAGTGGTTTCACGGCCGTGCTGAGAGTACTACCCAACCAACTGCCCAAATTCGCTGGCATTGTTGCCACGCTTTGAATAATTTAAAGGAAATCACCTGCAAGCAACGGTTGCTATGCCGTTAGTACACTTTCATTATCAGTTGGAAAAAAAAAAAACAATCCTCAGGGCGTCGTCAACTGTAACTTACAAATATAGTAGATGACGGTTGAAAACAATAAAAAAATAGCACTATAATAGAGTATTGTGCAAGGTGTGAGAGAGTTGTATTGGCGAGATTAATCGTGCTGGACTAGCTACTCTAGAGTCGCTAGTTATTTGATTTCTCCCTGGATGGCCAATCAAATTATTCCTATACTTGCTATTTGGAATCATTTGGAATGCCCAGGCCTACTCCCTTCCTTTTTTTTAACCCTCATTTTCGTGGTACTGCACAAATCTTTACCGGGCGGTCGAAAAACGAATTTTGGAGGCAGGCATCTCAACCGCCAGTCTCAGCCTAGATCTGGACCGCTAGCAGTAGCACCACGCTGCCATGCTGAAATTTTAATTTTGGGATTGAATTTTAACAAACTTGTGGAGATGAGTTTTTTTTTCTCATCATATTATTTTAGGAGTTGGCAAATAACATGATTTGGGAAGCGAAAGACATCAAACCGTTGGAGATGCTCGGCTTGAACACATTAGCATTTCTTTTCTTTTTTTATATATGTTTTTGAGCCAATTTCTTCCTAGAAAAAAAAAAAAAATTTCTTCCTAGTAGTAGCCCAGCAACGTGAGGCCCAGGTGTAGGCGGCCTTTCTTTTTGAGTTTTTGGACCAAAACTTAAAGTTGTAGATTTTGATAAGGTCTAAAAATTAACTTTGTAGTTGATGCCATTTTCATTTGATTTCACTTATGGTTCTACAATTATGTGTGAAGTTCTCGTATATATTGAAATTCAAATATATATAGGCTTAGACTCTATGGTAGTGAATGCCCTAAATTACTGTCTCTTAGGCACATCACACACCGATACATGACAGAAAATGGAAAGAAAAACAGGACCACCAGTAGCGGTGTCCCAACACAACTGGTTGTGTTTAGTACAACTTCTGAAAAGTAATTTTACCAAAAAACATAAAGTTAACTAAGCAGGTGGAACCTGGAGCTCCACATGCAGCTGTTTTTGTTTCAAAAGCCGAGCTTTCGTAGCACAATTTTCGCAGCACCTTAGACCCTGTTTTCAAGTTTTTCAAATGGGTAGAGATAAAGAGATTTGAGAAAGAGCAGTGTTGATTTGGAGGTCAGTTTGAACTAATGAACATAGAATATTATCCTACCATAAGGATTTTATAGATGGACTTATGGCAAGTAGCTGATAAAAATTGCTTATATTTATATTCTCTAATCTGTTCAGATTCTAACATTAATATTGTTTATGAAAATTTTTATATTTTGTGAAGTGTCATTCAAGATTATTTGACCGAAGTCAGCAAAGGAAACCCCAGCCTATATTTTTATTTTTATTTATAATACAATCCAGAATAAATTGAATGAAACGAGCTGACAACAGGAGGTAGATCAATAGTGAATTACTTACAGCGTATCTGTTTTCCCCTTGTGCGCTCTTGGCGAAGGATGGTGCAGATAACCAAAAAGATCTCGTGAAAGATTCTGTGGCGAAGTATGTATCTGAGATAGCGGAAGACACCAGCTAGTAATTCTTCAAACGGGGAGCAGAGAGTTGGAAAGATGAAATCATCATGCCAATATAATTTATTCTTTTTTTCTAAAAAAATGTCAAAAATGAACTACTTACAATGTTTCTGTTTTCCCCTTGTTCACTCTTCGCGAAGGATATGGGGCAGAAAACCAAAAGATCCAGAGGAGCGGAAGACACCAGCTAGTCGGTCACACGGGGAGCAGAGAGTTGGAAGGCTGAAATCACACGCCCACCCCCGAACGCATGCACGCATCTGAATCTCAGACAATACAAGCACGCATCTGAATCTCAGACGTCTGGGACGGAACAAACTTGAAGGAGAGCATGGAGCTCGTACTGGCTAATAGACTAGTAGCAATGAGGCGATAAGCAGCGGTGGATGTAGCTGCGGAGAGCTGGGCGAACAAACGACGAGCCGATTAGTCCGAAGCGCTAAATATAATATCGGGATTGGTGGGGATCTATACAATTTTTTTAGCCTTACAAACGAAATACTAGCGTGTGCCAGGTCTTTGGACCTGACTCTAGTACCTGTCAGTCGCCAAAAAAAAAAGGAGTTTAGTACCTGTCGCTCGTATATGCTGGTCCTACCATCTAAAAAAAATCTAGCGTCACCAATTTCCCCACCACACATTCTACATCTCACATTTGTGTTATTGTGCCATGGCATCATGATGTCATCTGGCAAACCTCTAGCTGTACATACTCTAGAAAATTATCAGAGATGGTACAATAATAGCTTATAGCCAAGCTAACCCTGATGTGGAGGAGAGAAAAAAAGAGAGACAAAAACCGCTCCCATACAAGCATGGAAGCATAGATGTTAGTGGGTCCAAATATAACTGCTTTGAGAAAGAATATGACAGAGACTTTTTAAAAACAAATAGGAGACACCTATTGTATCACTTGAACCGCTACCCATAAAGAAGTCTAGGAAGTACAAACCAATAAAGAGGATTCTAGAAAATTATATTATAGAGAAGTATATAACATGTGACAGTCCCAAGAATCAAGACCCTATAGAGGTAGAGGAGGGGAAGGACGCGGCGGTTTACACGAGAAGGCACGGGGGAGCGTGCACGTCGGAGGGGAAGCGTTCATCGTTGCCATTGCCATTGCCATCATGGCGGTGGACGTACCGCACCGTCACACTGTCGCCTCCTCCCCGCGTTCGCCTCGCCTCGACGATCACGGTCATGGTCGCCTCCCGTCCGACTCCGTTCCGGAGGGTAAGAGACCAGACTCCGATCCCGGTCATGCAGTGCAGGGGAAGTCCAAGCTAAGCCAGGCTTGGTTCTACCAGGCCGAAACGAACACACATTTTAACTTAGGTCTGGATTTAAAACGGGCCACGACCATCCACCTCAAACGGGCCGTGAAACGGGCCAATCTGGTGGAAACGAACGGGGCCTACATGGCAGCACCATGGATTCTGTCGGGGAGGGGAAGATGGAGCCTGAGCGCCTGGCGCTTTGTGCCATGGAATAGGCTTAGTGGAGGATATTTTTGTAAATTTACTCAATTCCTAACTTCACCTCAGGAAGGTAGAATTGAAAGCTTAATAGAGAAAGTACCGTATATGTAGTTATGTTCAACTGAATTGTGTCATGAGTATGATGTTAACATCTTTTTATGAACGAAACGATAGCAAGGATCCAGGATTGTGATGTTTTCAGAACTATTTCAAGATAAGGACAAACAATTCATAGTCATAGTAAAATATATTTGGACCTGTAGCCCTGTAGTGAGTCGGGATAATCAATCAGTACTGACTAAACCACGAGGTATGACTAGTGAGTGAGGCAATTTGTGTATAGTCGACCCAGAAAGGTAGTAGTAAAATAGATTATGGCATGACTGATTGATCATGATAGGGACTGAGCAACTATAGCTGAAAATGGCTATGGGGTATGGCCGTATGGGTTCTACGCCTGACAGTCATACAGAGATAATCACTTATTGCAGCTCTTAACAATGACAAAAATGCAACATCATACTAAGAGATGCGTGAACCTGCTACCAGTTACGTATCGTTTCACAGGTCTGAGACTCTGAGTACCTAAGAACACGAAACAACCAACCATTATACGAAATTATTTCGTCACCAAAACGCAATTAGCAGAAGCTGTTGCCGCCAGTTCCAATTTGCAGCTGCTAATGGAGTCCTGCGTACTTAAAGACGCCATCTTCATAAGCAACACCATTCTTGCATGGTGTGCTTCCCGTACCACTGCTTGCAGAACGTATCATTCCATACCCCTTGATATGCGCCTGTCGCGCAAAATCCTCATCAATTTACTAGGTAAATGCTGCGTCAATGAAAAACGTTTTTGAAAGAACGCGTCAATGAAAAACTAATAGTTACATGCATGTAAAAGCATTATTAGTCTTGTTAGATCCTTGATTTCAGCGTCAACATGTTTTCCGTTCTAAGAAAGTTCAAAATGGATAAAGCACATCCACTGCTGGTAAACAAGTCTTCATGTCTATGTTGTGACGAATACCAACCTGTAGACGTCCCAAACCAAATGGGATTCTGTTGAATATTCAGAGTTTTGGTTTGAGAAGTAGTGGCAAGACCTGCGTATGGAAAATTAGCATGGACAAAACTAACTGATGTGGAATCTTTGGGTTATCAACAAAAGCGAGACCTGACTCTGAAAGGTCTTGGGCTTTTTGGCTCCTTCCTCAGTTGTTAACGGAAGAACGGCGTGCATTAGGCTCACATTTCGGAATTCTGTCACCAAAAGCAGTGAATAGTAAAAAACGGCTGGATTGCAGAGATAAACAGGACTGACTGAAATGTAAAGTCTGATGTTTGGAATACGGTTATGTTTGACCAGTCGAAGGGACAGCATTATGTTCTTAGATAAGTTGTACACTATCAAAAACTTTACACCTATCGCATCGAATGTTGTGGCATATGCATGGAGTATTAAATATATAGAAGAAATAAAAACTATTTGCACATTTTACGTATAAAATGCGAGACGAATTTTTAAGCCGTATAAAATACGAGACGAATCTTTTAAGCCTAATTAATTCGTCATTAGACAATAAAATATTACAGTAACCATAGCGTCAATGACGGATTAATTATGCTTGATAAATTCATCTCACAGTTTACAGGCGAGTTCTGTAATTAGATTTTTATTGGTATCCGAACACCCCTTCAAACATCCCACAAAACATCCGATTTGATATTCTAAAACTTTACTTTACACCAACTAACAAGTGTGGGTGATCATAAAACAAGAGCAGACAATAACCTTCGGTAGCTAACTGACGAAGAGTTGGAGCCTTGCCTTGGAGGATGTCAGCATTCAGAATGCCAAACAATGAGCTAACAAAACATCGTGCTACGCCTAACACATTTCATCATCAGGATTCCTCAACCGGCCACCAATTACACAACAGATTGGGACAACTCTCATTTCAGATGAATAAATTGGTGACAAGAACAAAGCCCAGTTAAAAGGACCATATGTTGGACCATGTGAACATTCAGAAGAAAACATCAACCTGTTCGTCAGGCTGTTACCGAGTCTCTTACTCTTAACAATGACAAAAAAATGAAGCTCACACTAATGGAACGTTTGGTTTCGAGAATCAGTATGAAGTGATGCATCATAAGTTCATCCCTTGAGTGATGAAAAGTTAATAGTTACATGCATGTGAGATCATCATTTGTCTTGGCAATCCTTTGATTTCAGCGTCAATGTTGATTCCGTTCTAAGAAAATTCGAAATGGGTAATCACAGGCACTACTGATACGGAAGTCTTCATGTATATATGTGAGGAATACATCAGGTTCCCAACTTTTGAGACTTGCTAAAGAAAATGGGCCGGGACTCTGTTGAATATTCAGAATTGTAGTCTGAGAAGTAATGACAAGACCTACCTGCGTATAGAAAATTAGCATCGAGAAAACTTATGGACAAACAGAAAGAACGGCGTGAATTAGGGGATATTTCGGAATTCTGTCACCAAAAGCAGTGAATTGTGGAAAACGAGATCAGCAGGGCTGACTGAAGTGCGTGCTGACTGACTGTTGAGTGAGACATCCATGTGAGCGATTGACTTAAAATGGAAAGTCTGATATTTTGGACTAGGGCTATGTTTGACCAGTGAAAGGGACTGCATTATGTCCTGATGATGACCAGATGAGTTGTACCAGTAACTCAACATGGAAAATATATTCTGCTCAAACAGTTTGAACAAATGTGGGTGGTCATAAAACAAGAGCAGACAATGACCTTTGACGGTTAACTGAAGAAGACTTGGAGCCTTTGCCTTAGGCAGTTAGGCAGTCAACATTCAGAATGCCAAACAACGAGCAAACAATGCAATGCAGCAGCACCAATCCTAGCTCATCCTCTTTGGATTGCATTAAGAATAATCACACCACACTAATTCATCTAGTAGTAAAGTAATCATCCCATACAGACAGGTACAGTAGAAAACAAACTTATTAGATAAATGACATTATTATTATGCTCTGGACGACGACATCTCCTGCCCTTGCTGGTGGAGGTTGCCCTGGTACTTCGGGTCCCTTCGGACGACGCGCTTCCAGTACCAGTGCTTGTCGAAGAGCATCCAGATCTCCTCGATGGGCACCTGCTTGGTCTCCGGCAGCAGGAGGACGACGAAGATGGACATGACGACGATGAGCGAGGCGAAGAGCACGAAGACGCCCCAGCGGAGGTGGCACAGCGCGGCGAGGAAGCACTGCGCCACGGCGGCCGTCCAGAAGAGGTTGACGCACACCACCACGCTCTGCCCCGCCGACCGCATCTCCAGCGGGAACAGCTCGCTGGGCACCAGCCACCCCAGCGGCCCCCACGACCAGCCGTAGGCCACCACGAAGAGGCAGATGGCCACCACCAGCACCGTGCTCACGCCCTTGCTCAGCTCCTCGCCCTTGCCGAACTTGAGCGCCAGGATCACGGCCACCACCACCATGGAGGAGATCATCTGGATGCCCGCCTCGATGAAGAGGAACCGGCGGCCCAGGCGGTCCACGGTGACCATGGAGATGAGCGCGCCCACGACGAGCATGGACCCCGTGATGATGGACGAGTAGAGCGCCGCCGACGAGCCGAAGCCGAGGCTCTGGAAGATGACGGGCGAGTAGAAGAGGATGGAGTTCATCCCCGACAGCTGCTGGAACGCCGGGATGCCGAGCGCGCCGATGACGAGCTGCGGCCGGTTGCGCACGGCGAGCAGGTTCCGGAACGTGCCCCGGACGGCGCGCGCCGCGTCGCTGGCCTCCTTGAGGTCCTCGAACTCGGCGTCCACCTTGTGCGTGCCGCGCACCTTCTCCAGCACGCGGCGGGCCTCCTCCAGGTGGCCGCGCTCCACGAGGCTGTTGGGCGTCTCGGGGAGGAAGAGCGCGCCGACGAAGATGGCCGTGGCGGGGCCCATGGCGAGCCCGAGCGAGAGGCGCCACCCCCACGGGTGCAGGCGGTCGGTGAAGTAGTTGATGACGTCGGCGACGAGGATGCCGAGGCAGGTGGTGAGCTGGAAGAGCTGGTTGACGGCGCCGCGGATGCGGTAGGGCGCGATCTCCGAGAGGTAGAGCGGCACGGCCTGGTTGCCGAAGCCGATGCCGACGCCGAGGAGGACGCGGCCCACGATGAGCATGGCGATGTTGATGGCGGCCGCGTTGATGGCGCCGCCCAGGAAGAAGCTGGTGGCGCCCACCATGATGCTGGCGCGGCGGCCCCGGCGCTTGGTCACGTACGAGGCGCCGAAGGTGGAGACGAGGCCCGCGAAGTAGAGCGACGAGGTGAAGAGCGTCAGCACCTGGTTGTCGTACTTGCAGTAGTCCGTCTCGTGGAGGTGCGCCTGCTTCCGATGGTACACGTCCGGGAAGAACTTCTTCAGAAAGTCGTCCATGGAGGTCACGCCGCCTGCAAATACAATCCATCACGCCATGGAGTTCGTTCGAGTCAGGAACACCAGGAAGGAGACATTGAACTTTTTTCTATTGCTTTCTCTGTGCTTTGAAATGTATATCAGACATGTTTTTCATTTCATAATGATTACAAATAAAATGCTTTATTTCAAAAAAGGGCTAATTTTTAGTGATGTCACTTGCAGAAGTGCGGTTGAGCTGATCTGTACTCCACGAAACAGAGTCTACATCCGTACTGAAAATGAGAGTATATGGATGAGACGAAACAAATTTGGTAATGGTTGTCAACAACAACAACCATCAACCATTTTTCACACATATGGGTGGGTTGATGAGTTGTAAAGCTGTTTCCCCCCTCCTGGATGACACGAGATGGAGACATCATAATCTCCGTCTCCGATTCCTGCGATTCTTTGGTCTACAAAATCGATTCATTTTCAGTGCAAAGCATTCAACCATGATGGAGACCATCCATGAAATTCGGATCAAACAACATTTCGCCACCAGCTTTTCTAAATATGCTAGTATTGCGTAAACTTTTACACAATATATATAATAAAACGATGAGCAAGAGAATCATGAAACGCTGACAAGAATTGCATTTCTATTTCTACAAAAGACGGCCAGATCATTTCCAACAAACAAGAACCGGATTCAACAAAACGGACTACGGAAAACAACAGGGTACGTATGAAGAATCGCAAGAAGAAAGAGAAAGGGATACTGACTTGAGACTCCGAGGTCATAGCCGAAGAGGGATCCGCCGAAGGAGCCGACGATGCAGGCGAGGATGAAGTAGCCCGTGATCTTTCCCTCGTAGAACTCCGCCCTCCCCGCCGGCCGCCCCGCCGCCGCCAAACCCGCCGGCCATCCCGCTCTCGTCTCTGCTCCTCCTCTCCTCCTGACCGGTTTCAGAGAAGCAGAAAAGCCCTCACCTCACTTCACTTCTCTTCAGACGACTCGGACCCTCTTCCCTGAAAGGCTGAAATAGGCAAGGGGAGGAAGGAGATGGAACAGACGACGACGACGGAGAAGGAGAGGGAGAGGGCAAAACCAAATCAGTGAGGAGAGCGCACACAAGTCAACAGCGGCGAGTCAAGAAACTGACAAGGGAGGAGAAGAGAGCCAAGACAAAACGACATCACTATCGATCGCTGAACAGAAGATATACTCTAGTACCTCCTCTGTTTCTTGGACCAGCTCAGGAATGCGTGCTGCCTAGTACAATATTCAACGCCAGGCCAGATAACTGAAGATTAGGTAACTAATGAACAAGGATCTATCGCCGGATTGGTTCCGCTGCTCGGGACCAAGAAGCCAGCCAGCGGCAGCGCCGATCCAATCTGCCGCCGCCGTGCCCGTGCCCGTGCTGAATCTTGAATCTGCTGATCTGGTTGGCAGCTCAGCTCGCAGAGGAACCCAACCCAACCCAACCCCCGGGTCTCCAGCTACCGGCCAGTCAGCCACTGCCCTACCGCTGAGTGCTGGCTGGGGATATCATGTCCGAGGACGAGTGGTTCCTCGCGCACCACTGCAACTGTAACTGCAACTGCATGCAGAAAACGTCCTTATCCGGTCCAAGGACGTGTCCGAGTTTTCAGCATCTGCAAAATCTGGGACAGAGGTCGACACCGTTGAATGGAAACACACATACTGATATTCTCCGTTGAACAACGGAACACTTGCTACAGCCTCCAATTCAACTACTCCTAATGTACGTACTACCGGTAAGAGTTTTAGCTGGTCTTTTTAAATTTACCGATGCCTAGCTCAATATACACAAACCTAGCAATACCATTAACCACACACCTCTAGAGTTCTAGAGTAACAATAACAAGATACTACTTACTGTCATACTTATGGATGATCGATAGGATCAATGACTGAATTGTATTAACTTGTTTATGACAATGTACAGAGGTCAGAAATATATACAAGGCCTTAAAGGCCGAACCGGTGCCTCTTGAATCACTGGCTTGCCACCGACGTAAGTGCCCCAAAGGGCCTAATCGGTTACTATCTCAAATTCGGCTAAAATTATAGAAAAAGTTATAAAGATTTACGATATTAAATAAGGAATATAATAATAATTAGTTGGCATCACAAATGCTATTATTTTTATCACATAAATTTGATCAACTCGATATTCTTTGCCGCCAAATTTTTATGATGACTTGTATTTTGAGACAGATGCATCACTGCTCAAGATATACACGGAGCTACCATGGATATCTTACATTGAATTTTTAAATCGAGAAGTTATTTCAAGAATCTTGGGGAGTCAAATAATCTCAAGTTTGACTAAAATTATAGAAAAAGTTATAAAGATATATGATATCAAATAAGTATTACTAAAAAAAATATAATTAATTAGGGATATAATAATAATTAGTTGACATCATAGATATTATTTTAACATCCAAATTTGATCAAACTCGATATGCGTTGTTTCCAAATTCTTATAATGACTTGTGATTTGAGACCGATGCAACACTGTTCAAGATATACACGGAGATACCATGGATATCGACATTAAATCTATACTATAATGGCACACTTCTTTCTATTTTTGGCATAAGCAACACCATCCGTCGGATCTCACGACCAAGGGCTAGGATTCAATGTTTGATGCATGGTCGGACATCTCATCTTGGTAGCGGCATCGCAAAGATCGCTACTAGCGAACAGCGTTCAGCACCCATCGAACACCGAAATTTTTTTAAAACAAACGCGGCTCCACGAAACCCTACTGGGATCGACCCATCGCAGCACGAATCGCCGGCCGCCGAGCCCATCGAAACCCTACTGGGATCGACCACGAACCGCCGGCCATCGAGCCACGAGATCCACGGGCGGACTGCCGGGCACGCCACGAGATCGACGGCCGACCGCCCGCGGACTCGCCACGAGATCCACGGCGGATCGCTGACTCACCACGACCACGACGGGCGCCCGCGATCTGAAACCGCCCTCGCGGGGAGCACGCCACAAGACCTATGCGACGGCGAAGCAGTCCGACGTCAAGCCGGGGGTTGCGGACGGGGATGGACATGCGGGCGACGCCGGCCGTTTCGGGCGTCGGCAACCACATCGTCATCATCTGCCATCTCCGTGGCCAGTGGCCTCATCCAAAATCCCGCCGAACTCCTCAAATCGTCGGCGCGATCTCTCCTTCCACCTCGCCAATACCCGCGAAGTCGCGTCGCTCTCCTTCCCGCTCTTCTGTTTGTAATTCTCAGTCCTCCGGCTACTTTACCTTTCCAGCCGTTAAATCTTAGCAATATCTCATAGATGAAAATTGTCACACAACCAGTAGTTTTGGAGCATATTTCTCATTTTGTTTTGCATTCTTTTTTCTTGAAGTACTTCTGGTCGCAATGACTAAATAGATTATTTATTTTTTGTTGAATCTATTAATACTGAGACCATGTTACGAGTAATACGCGCCTATGGCGTGCTCTTGAAAAGAGACCATGTTACGAGCATGTGGCGAGTAGAGCTCCAATATCGCAGTTTGATGTGCGCTTCTGAATATAGTGAAGCTAACAGAGTGACAAAATTCTTGTGCAAATACACATTTTATTTGTATCTAGATGTAACTTAGATGGTTAATGCAAGAATAACTTTACAATGTCTTCTTATATGCAAAAGTGTTCATGAATTGTTATGGCTCAAATACAATTGTGTAAACTACGAAAAAAAAAAAAAAACTGGTTGTTTTATTAGCATCCCAAGATAAGCCGTAAGCGTTGCTTAGCACGGGCAATATACTAGTTTTTTAAATCGGGAGTTATTTCAAGAATCTTGAGGAGTCAAACCATCTCAAGTTTAACTAAAATTATAAAAAGTTATAAAGATATATGATATCAAATAAGTAGAACTTTTTACAATGGTTGGAGAGGCGTGCGGGCGTTCGCGTGTCCATGACATGTGGGCCCAATATGAGAAAAAGGCGTTGGGGAGGCGTCAATGAAGAGGAATCTGGAGGCATTTCGCGTGTCATGACATGTGGGCCATATGAGACATAACGCCTCCCACCGCCTCTAAAAATTTATGGTATTTAGATCCTAAATAAATGGGTGTTAATTGCTTTTTGTAGTTTTATTTTTTAACCGAGGGTAAAACTGTACATTTATAATTGGAACAAAAAAATTTATGATATGATCAAATGATTAAAGTAGTATAGTTAGATGAGTGTTTTTTTTAGATTTCATCCTCATATCTCTCGTCTCCCTTAATTTCTATATGATGAGATAAAAATCAATTTCACACATAAAGCTCCTGGCGAGTAACTATAACATCACGTACTCCTAGAATCTTTCAGTACGGGCACAACGACGAGTAGTAGAGCTCCAGGGACCCCTCCCCGCGGACCCTTGCTGCGGCGCACCAGGGCAGTGGCGGACTGGAGCAGCGTCGACGGCGGCGAACCAGGACGTCGGCAGCGGCGGCGGCTGGGGCGAAGCCGTGAGGGGGAGAGGAGCTCTGCGCGTCGTTGGGGACTGCGTCTCGCGTTTCCCTTCGCCTACGAGGTTGGGTGCGTCGTGCGTGAGCGGGCCGGGAGTTGGGCCGGCAGGGTTTGATGATTTAGATTTGTTAAAAGTCCAAAATACCCTTAATCAAATTAAATCAACAAAAACTGCTATTTTGAGAAGGTATTGAGAGCCGTTGAGAGGTAGTGGAAAGTATTTCCAACCACCATAAAATGTAATTAATTAGGGGTATAATAATAATTAGTTGACATCATAATGTTATTATTTTATCATATAAATTTGATCAAACTTGATATGCTTTGTTTCCAAATTTTTATAATGACTTGTAATTTCAGACCGATGCAGCACTGCATATACACGGAGATACCGGTGACATTGAATTTTTTAAATCGAGGCGGAGACTGCCGTTTTGTTCTTTGCGACATGGAGTTCACACGATGGGCGTGCGCTGTACCCTGTGAGTACGCTGCCAAAATACATCAAGCTGCCCACTAGCTAGTTTGCTTACCAGACTCGATCTCACTTCTGTTGGTTTTTTTTTTTTAAAAAAAACACTTCTGTTCTACATGTACAACTTCGTCTTCTCTTGTCTGTCACACAATTTCCTACGATTTCTTTCATACTCCCCGCGTTTCAAACGACGAGCCTTTTTAACACACATATATCTTTAGTTTTGCAATACTATTTATCTATGCCTATCTAATACTAGAACACGAATAAGTTACAATCCCGGTTAGAAACCCCCTTTAGTCCCGGTTTTTCAACCGGGATTGTCCAACCGAGATTAAAAAGGGACCTTTAGTCCCGGTTCACAATACAAACCAGAACTAACCGATTTCTAGTCCAGGCCTCCGTGTCCTCTTTTTTTGTTTTAATTTTAATTTCCAATATTTGTTTTTGTTATTTCAGTTGATATTCCTTTGCGGTTACAAAGAGCTTCCGTCAATTCAAGAGGTAGTTACACAAATAATAGTAATTTCAACAAAGTCACTACACACAAGACGTGACCATCTCCAAAGTTCATACAAGTCATTAGTTTAAACAAAGTCATTACACATAAGTTTGCAACCACTCAGAACAGTATCATTACATTATAACCAAGACTAACTCAAACTTCTAAAACTTCATGACGTCGGACCACGTACTCGGAGAAGTGCAGGTCATTGATTTCATACAAGCAAACACAACTGATGTAGTTCAATGTATTTATTAGTGCACTCTCCTTTGCTTCACAAGACCGTTCACAAGGTCTACTCATTATAATGAGCAGTGGTCCATAATTTCCTCTAGTCACAATAATATTTTCCTGCATCCCCTCTGCAGTCAAAATAGGTTCATCAAATTGCCATGTATAACCACCCAATTGATAAAAGTCTTGGTTTACAATGGCTTCATAAGTACAACCTACGTATGTTTCTTGTCAAAAAAAAAACTCGCGTATGTTAAGTCATACGCCTCCCTCTACAATGTTGAGAAAAAAAGTGGTGGTTATTATCACAACATTGCATTTATATAAACATAACAATGAATCAAAATTTGGATATAAATCATGAAACTAATCACATCATTTATGTTGTTGGGATAAATAGATTCATAAAATGTCACAATATCATGGTGAAGGCCCACTTCCAAAGCTTTGATTCGGTGGAGGAGTATGTTGGAATATTGTATCCTTTCAAGTGCCTTCAAACATTCTTTCACAACATATTTTTGCGCGCTAATAATGTGAATTTGGCCACTACCCATCCTAGAGATGTATAGGATATGACCTTGTTGGTTACCCGCCCTAGCTAGAATGGCAAAACCAACTCTACATTTGAAATGTCCATTTCCCGGAGGGATTATGCCAACTTGAGCATAATCAACCCCAAAATGTTGAAGTGTCTCTTTGAACCATGGTATCGGTTGAATGGTCTACATTTAACAAGTATATATCAGAAAATATGCTTGGATATCAGAACATAAGTGTTGAAGTGTCTCTTTGAACCATGCTATAGCTATTACTTACTATGCATGGATATGAAAATTTTGCCCTCGGCAATGTTGGCTCGAAGCCCAACTCAAACACATAGTTAGTTGGCACATCCGGGCGAGGTAGGTTTGCGACCATCTCTTCTCCTAAATATACTTTGGTTTTAGAATAGTTCAACATATATTACTAACAAATATAATGAACTTTCATCATTTCAACATATATTACTAACACAATAAGTAATTTTAGACATTTCAACATATATTACTAACACAACAATAAATTTTCACCATTTCAACATATATACACTTTTATCAACACAACCTACGCGGGAGGCGATGAGGGAGTGGAGGGAGGAGAGGATGAGCGACATTGGTGCGGGGGGATGAGGGAGTGGAAGGAGGGGAGGGCGAGGTGGGCGCGACAACGAGGGACATCAAGGGACGGCGGTAGAATGAAAATCGAATGAGATTTGGAGGAAGAAGACATTGCCCAATTTATATTTCTAGGGGTTTAGTCCTCGGGTTGCAACACAACCCGGGATTGAAACACCTTTAG
The DNA here is from genome assembly GCA_015847255.1 of Hyparrhenia diplandra. Classification (NCBI taxonomy): domain Eukaryota; kingdom Viridiplantae; phylum Streptophyta; class Magnoliopsida; order Poales; family Poaceae; genus Hyparrhenia; species Hyparrhenia diplandra. Next base: position 77,694 of record JADLZK010011108.1, read on the forward strand.
TCCCGTGTTGAACCACAACCAGGGACTAAATTGCTAGCCTTTAGTCGCCCACGCCCGGGACTAAGCCAAAATTTTGGTGTGCTCTCAAATCCTGCCTCGCCACCCTACGTTTTTGTTTCCCACCCGAGGACTATGTTTTTTTTCGTGATACGTAGAAGTCTTCCAAGCCCGAGGACTATAAATTACATATATGATAACAATAAATTACATATATAATGTACTTATTTCACATAAGCGCATAATAAATTACATATACATGATAACAAAGACCTTAAAAAGATTCTTTGTTGGTGGTAGTTATTGACCACTTTTATATATATATGATATGCTATCAATCATGAGATGAATGCTACTAAAAGTTTTATTATTTCTAATGATTTCCACGAGTTTTGGTGTACATTCAGTTTTTGCGGGGAGAACTACTAAAAACAATGTAAATGCAGATTTGAAAAAGAGAGAAAATAGAGAAACGGAAGAAAATGGTGAAACAGGCGATTAGTATAAATTCTAAGGGTCTAAAGGACAAAAGAGGACAGCTCATAAAAGGCACGGACCCACTTGTCGAGGAAGTGGGGTCGGGGCGGCACCCCTAATGGGTCCATGTGTCCTTACGGAAACTTCCTACAAGCCCGACCTATGGAGTAGATCTACACCGGCCCAATCAAGTCGGTTTGATCCAAGGGTGAGATTCATCCTATGAGGCTATATAAGTAAGGGCGAGCTACCCCATGAAACCCTAATTCATATTTCATAGTTAAAATTCATTCTAGTCTTCTACTAGAATTCAAGTCTAGGGTTAGAGAAGTCAAGATCTTATGATTAGAGTTAGACACTTCTAGATTAGCTACTACAGATCTTGATTAGCAATCGAGTTTATTAGAAATAGAGAGATTAGTGAGAACAATTTTTTTTCATATGTAAGAAAGTGATACAAGAGTCAAGTTCTTCTATTAATATATAGGTAAACTGAGCCACAAAGACAAAGCAGGGGCAAAAAAAAAACCCCCATATATACACATCTCGTAATGCGAATCAAATGATATGATACAAGTTTCACAAAAAAGCAAGAACAAGTATAGCCAACTAATCTAGTTAGCTAGTGAACCCTACCATATGCACACTTAGCATCTCAATCAAATGATATGATACAAGTTTCACAATGAAAGAAAGAACAATATAGGACTAATCTGGTTAGTGAACCGGGTTCTCTCTTTTATTAACCATAAACTTTCATTGTATCTTCTCATATTGCTTGTCTGTCATGCGTATTTGTTACGCTCTTCTAGAGAGACGCCCCTAAAATCGTTGACATAATACGGTGATTGATCGCATCACATAATACGATCCCTCTTTGCTTCAAGTTTTTTCTTGTACCAAACAGTATAGACACCGCTTAACAACCTTACTCAGTAACCTTCGACATTAAGTTGTGATACCGACATCAAATTGTATGCTATGTCAGGAGAATACCAAACCCCTGTTGAGTATGATTGTGCTTGACCGTTTGTTTTCTTCCTTTGTGATCTCGATTTTATTTCCAAATGGTGTGTCCGAGAGAAATATGTTTTTGAACCACCGAATGCAACTTCGCCATATCATCTATAGTGCTGGTTAGGCGGTGCGCATTGCCTGAGTCCACTATCCAGTCCTACAAAATCCAATTTGAATTCATTAGATGACATGTTTTAGATACACTTAAGTTTTATTTTTAATTAATTCAGATCTCATACTCTGAACCATATTAAATATATTTTGACTTGGCCGCATTAATGCATAAAATCTAACAACCTTCATTTTCTACTCCATCCTAGAAAGATTGTTATTCTCGCTTTTTTAAGAAGTCAACAAATTTTAAGTTTGACCAAATATATACAAAAGGTACAAATATTTGTGATATGTAACAAGTATCATTAGATGAATCATGAAAAATAGTTTCATAATAAACCTATTTGGAGATAGAAATGTTGATAATATTTGTTATAAACTGGTCAAGCTTAATAAAGTTTGACTTAGTCCAAACCTAGGATGCATTCTTTTTTTGGGGACAGGTGACGTATATTACTAGGAATTATGCTTACATAAAGACTAGTTATTCTTAATCGACTTAATTTTAAGAATAGAGGCGATTGAGACAAGTAAGCTAAGAATTGTACCTCGGTTTCCTCTCTTTTCCTCTTGATTTCTTTGGTTTTTTTCTATTTGTAAAATGATAAGGATCAATGTACTCACGTCATACATTAGCTATGCTATGCGTACACGTGATAGAGTTTGTTAGAGTTAGATTTAACTTGTATCTCAAGTAGAAGGTAGATAGATCTTCTTGTAAAGAATGTATCATCTTGTTGTACAAGCTTGATGGGGAAACATTCCATCCTATTTAAACGAAACGGAGGACCCTATTTGGGTATCCTCGTTCCTCCATTTTCTACATGGTATCGAGCCATTCAACTCCTAACAGACATACAATGGTGTTCCATCTGGGTTCTTCCTCGTCGTCCGGTGCGCCGGTCCCCTCCTTCGCTTCTCGTGGCCAGAAGCTCGATCGCAAGAACTTCCCGATGTGGAAGATGCAAGTCACGTCCGCTCTCTGGGGAGCGGAGCTCTACTCCTACATCGAGCCCGACGCTGCGCCGCCATCCCGGTGGCTGGAGCCCAAGCCGGACAGCAAGGACGAACGAAGCCCAATCCCGCCTATGGTGCATGGGTGGCGAAGGACGAGACGGTCCTAAGCTTCCTTCTCGCGGCACGGGAAAAGAAATCTCGGCACAGATGCCGACCACCGTGGTGACTGCACGGCAAGCCTAGGAGGAGATCCAAGGTCTATTCGCTTCCCAATCCCGTGCTCGCATCATCAGCACGCGGATGGCCTTGGCCAACGCGACCAGGGATCGCCCACCATCGGTGAATTCTTCGTGAAGATGAAGGGCTATGCGGATGAGATGGCATCTGGCGGGCAAGCGCTTTGAAGATGAAGAGCTAATTTCCTACATCCTGTCGGGGCCTTGATCGTGAGTATGATGCGATCGTCTCGTTTGTGGCGTGGCGTGTGGAAGCAATCTCGGTTGGGGAGCCGCTTTCCCAACTCACAAGCTTCGAGTCAAGGATGGAGATGAAGAATGTGGCGGTGGGTTCGGTCCTCCGCCAACATGATAGCAAAGGGAGCGCGGCAATGGCGGCAACCCCGAGGCGGTAACCGTGGTGGCCGTGGTGGCTTCATCCGAGGAGGCAAAGGGGGACGCAATGGAGGGACGCTCCTCCAACTTTTCGTGCGGTGTCATCCGCCAGTGCACGTGGAAAAGAAGGCCATAGCGCAGCCAAGTGCTACAAAGCGCTACGATGAGAGGTACCGGGGACCTCCCGCGAAGTCGGTGTCGTGCGCAACCTCCTATGGAGTTGACACGAACTGGTGCGTGGGCGGTGGAGCCACGGACCACATTACATCATTTGGAGAAGCTGACCACAAGGGGGCGTTACAATGGTGGTGATCGGGTGCATGCGCCAATGGAAACGGTATGGAAATTACTCACATCGGTCATCATACTTTACGTTCCCTTTCAGTTCAATTCATCTACGTAATGTTCTTCATGTTCCAAAGGCTAAAAAAATCTAGTTTTACGTTCATCGCCTTACCCATGATAACAATGCCTTTATTGAGTTTCATCCCACTCATTTTTCCATCAAGGAGCGGCGATGAAGAAACTTCTTCATCAAGGCAGATGTGCGCCGGCCTCTATCCATTGCTACCCCCAATAAGTCGCCGGTGTCCAAGAATAAAGCCGCTTATGGGGTCATGAAGTCTTCGAGTCACAACATGGCACAATAGATTGGGCCATGCGTCGAGAATCCGGTTGTTAGGTAGGTCCTTAGTCGTCATGATATTTCCTTTTCCAAAGAGTCGAATAAGCATGTGTGTAATGGTACATCAACTTGGCAAAAGCCATCAATTACCATATCCAAAAGTCGGTTAGTAAATCTACTTGTCATCTTGATCTTGTTTTTCGACGTTTGGGGACCGGCACCAACATCGTTGGCGCCATAGCTACTATGTTAGCTTCATTGGCGACTATAGCAAGTACTTTTGGATCTACCTCTTGCGCCATAAATCCGAAGTATTTTAGTGTTTCCAAGATTTCCGGCAACTAGTTGAGAGAAAATTTGAGTGTAAAATCAAGGCTATGCAAACCGATTTGGGGAGAGTACCAAGCCCTAAACTCGTTCTTTAAACATATTGGCATTACCCATCTTGTTTCATGTCCACATGCACATCGGCAAAATGGCGCTGGCTGAGAGAAAACATAGACATATAGTCGAAGTAGGCCTTTCACTCCTTGCACATGCATCAATGCCTTTAAAATTTTGGGATGAGGCGTTCTTGATAGCAGTCTATCTTATAAATCGCCTACCATCTAAGGTCATCGATCATGACACCCCGTTTCACCGTCTTCTAGAACAGGAGCCTGATTACTCCTTCTTGCGCACCTTTGGTTGTTCTTGTTGGCCAAACTTAAGGCCGTACAATGAAAGGAAGCTTGAGTTTCGCTCCAAACCATGCGTTTTCCTTGGTTATAGTGATAAGCATAAAGGGTATAAATATGCGGATCCCTCTCAAGGAAGGGTTTATATTTCGGAGATGTTACCTTTGATGAGTCGGTATTTCCCTTTGCTTCCATGCATCCTAATGCCGATGCTGCGACTAAGATCCGAGATTGATCTTTTTACGATATGCTTCTAAATCCATCTCATGGGGATGTAGCGATATATGACTTCGGTGTTGAGTCCTACCGGTGATTCTGATGATTTGCCAAGTGCGGGGTCTTTGCCTTTGTCTGCAGGAACAAACTCGGGAGCAAACGAGTCCAATTTTGGTGCAAACGGTGATTGCAATGATCGTGATTTCATGTGTCTTCCGATGGGGAGCAGCACGGAAGCCGGAGCTGATCCGTCGGCAGCAGGCACATCGACCCTCGGATCACGGGGCGGATCCCCCTCGCGTTGAGTGCCTCGACAAGCGACAAGCGGCTCGGCTACATCTCCGGCGGCGAGTTCGGGATCTTCTACGTCGGGCAATAGCAAAGTCGCTCACATCGCCCGTCGCCGCCAACCGTGTGGCCGCACACGGGGATCCCACTGCTGGCGCGACTCCATCCGCTTCTTCTTGTCCGACCCGGATCGGATCTAGTGTGCCGCTCCCATCATCAGTGCGGCGAGGTGGGGTGCTGACCGAGCCTGCGTCTCCAGTGCATTAGCATCGTCATGGCACAAGACTTCAAGCTGGGGTGAGCAAACCTAAAACTTATACTGACGGAACAATGCGGTGGTGCATGACTTCTTCTACAGATCCATGTGAGCCAGCTACTGTCCATGATGCATTGAAGGACAAAATTTGGTTTTGCCATGGATCTTAGAGTACCAAGCTCTCCAACGCAACAAGACTTGGCATCTAGTACCACCTACCCATGGTAAGAATGTTATATTTGTAAATGGGTGTATAAGGTGAAGAAAAGAGGCGATGGATCCATTGATCGATATAAGGCCCGACTCGTTGCGAAAGGGTTCAAACAACGTTATGGTATTGACTACGAGGACACCTTTAGTCCTGTAGTCAAGGCAGCGACAATTCGGTTGGTTCTCTCCGTTGCATTGTCCAGGGGTTGGTCTCTTCGCCAACTCGATGTTCAGAATGCCTTCTTGCACGGCATATTAGAAGAAGATGTCTACATCAGGCAACCACCTGGGTATGTTGATCCAAAGTGTCCTACATATATTTGCAAGTTGGACAAGGCCTTATATGGCCTAAAGTAGGCACCTCGGGCCTGGCATGATCGGCTCTCAAGAAAGCTCCAAGCACTCGGGTTTACTCCATCAAAATCCGATACTTCTTTGTTCTTTTATAACAAGAATGGTCATAGCATATATTTGTTGGTTTATGTTGATGATATTATTGTGGCTAGCTCTTCCCAATGGCGACCAATGCTTTACTCCGGGATCTTCAGCAAGATTTTGCTCTCAAAGACAGGGGGATCTGCACTACTTCCTTGGCATTGAAGTTTAGAAGAAACAAGGCGGATTCTTTGTTGAGTCGGGAGCGCTATGCGTCTGAAATCTTGTCCAGATCAGGTATGGATCGGTGTAAACCTGTCAATACTCCGTTACCTAGCACAGAGAAGCTCAGCATTCAAGATGGAGTCAAGCTAGGAACAGATGATGCAACACGGTATAGAAGTATGGTTGGAGCTCTCCAATACCTTACACTTACTAGACCAGATTTGAGTTTTTCGGTTAACAAAGTATTCCAGTTTTTGCATGCACCTACAATGGTTCATTGGGTATTTGTTAAAAGGATCCCGAGGTATGTAAAAGGCGGTGAGTCTTGGTCTCACGACTCGGTTCATCTCGGTCTATGCTTGTTAGTGCATTTTCGGATCGATTGGGCGGATATTGTCGATGATAGAAGGTCCATTGGTGGCTTTGCGTGTTCCTTGGACCTAATCTTGTTTCTTGGGACGGCTCGAAAGCAACCAACGGTTTCTCGGTCTATACGAAGCTGAATACAAGGCACTTGCTAATGCTACAGGAGAGATGATTTGGGTGCAAAAGTTATTGGACTGAATTGCGTATACCTCATCCTCGCATGGCTAGGCTTTTGGTGTGATAATTTGGGTGCAAAATACCTTTCAGCCAATCCAATTTTCCATGCGAGGACTAAGCATATAGAAATTGATTTTCACTTTGTGAAGGCGAAGTCGCAAACAAGTTCTTTGGACATACGGTTCATAAATTCAGGTGACCAACTAGCTGATGGGTTTACCAAGGCACTTCCGGTGTTCAAGCTACTGGCAGTTTAGACACAATTCTGCCGGTGGCTGAGATTGAGGGGAATGTAAAATGATAAGGATCAATGTACTCCGTCATACATTAGGTGCTATGCACGGTGTTACGTGATAGAGTTTGTTAGAGTTAGATTTAACTTGTATCTCAAGTAGAAGGTAGATAGATTTTCTTGTGACCGAATGTATCATCTTGTTGTACAAGCTTGATGGGGCTGTTCCATCCTATTTAACACGTAACCGAGGACCCTATTTTGGGTATCCTCGTTCCTCCATTTTCTACATTTGCACCCTTACGGAGAAATGACAGTGGATGCCTCTGCAATTTCTTGAGGACTTCAAGAAATGTACTTCTCCTTGAAACTCAGATTGTTGACAACATATCTCATTGCTTGCCTGTCAAGATAACCCTCACCAACCAACACAGATGATTCGGGGTTTTGCACAGTAAATTTGCCATCACCAAAGTCAATCCGTAGACCTAGAGCTTCAAGCATGCCAGCTGAAATGATGTTCATGGAACATCCTTCAATGAAGTAAACTCCACTCAGTTTGATTTCATCGGTGCGTATCTTTCCTTCATGCGTTGGACAGAACTTCTTCCCTGATGCCACTGAAAATTGGAGCTGTCTCTTTCCATCAATTTCTGAAATTTTCTTTAGCCAGCATTTATTTCCAGTGATATGGTATGAGCTTCTGAATCGAAAGTACCCATTTTGTGTCAGAATTTTGGAATGATCTCTTTACACGTCCTACAAACATCCTGCACACCAAATTTACTATTAGTGATTAGAGACTCCTTTTAAAGCCACCATGTTAATCCTTATGAAATGTTCTAGAGAAACAGAGAAATATTTAAATATCTCACAAAAAAGCAAAACCCCCGACCTTCTACAAGTGGCATCCCCTTCTGTTTCATACTGATGTCCATCTTCATGGAGCACAACATTCTACAAAACATGAAGAAATCAAATAGAATATGAAATCCATTGAATTAAAACTATAAGAAGTTAATTATAAAGTCAACTGATGTCATGTTTTTAGCAATCTTTAAGTTTTTGTCCATACTTGTGGCTTGGAACTCATAAAATTTGAATGTTAAAATAATCCATCAATGCTGCACTCTACAACTCTAGCCAAAGAAGATGTTGAGACCAGACTAACAGTTCTACTTCTCATTCCGGTGCCAGGGAGCCATTTTATCACTTTCAGCATCAACAAGATAACAAATTTCTTTTATTTTCATTTTTTAGGCCAAGGGATAAGTTAGAACTAAAAAGAGTGCAGTGTTTGACACTAAACTGCTAGTTCCAGACAACAATATTACAACTGAGTTTTACAATAGTGGAACTCGTGAGGATTAGATTCACCTATTTTATCAAATTTGTCCAGTTCCTTGGTAAAATCTTTTTTAGGAATCAATAGCAACTCTAACAGGACAAGTCACTGTACCTTGACAGGTAATTCCATGCCTATCAATAAAGGAGCATTTTCTAGCACATTGTTAGGCTGGAGATGAGACAAAGAACACATGAGTTGTACAAAAATAATGACAAGAGTACTGGAGAAAAAGGCCCAGCAGTTCAATACGATTTTTGAATAATAAATAAAAGAGATAACCAAAAATAGCATATCTGATTTGAGTTGTTTATCCAAATTTTCTGCAAAGGAAGTAAACATGCAGAAACACTACTGCCTACAATAAAATTTCCATATGTATAGTCCTTATACCTCTAGCATGCACCTTGGAGGTTATTTTGGATCTCAGGTTCTATCATATTTCTACTCTAGAATTTGGATTCAAATCATAAGAAAAAAGAGTTGTTATCCATAGTTACAAAAAAACTAAAATGGTAAAAATAGTTTTTTTTCCTTCTAAAACCAAATTATCAAAAAAGTTGTACCAGTTTCCAGAAAACTCAGAAGGTAACTAATAGAATAATTTAAGCTAGCCATAGCTATGTAATGTTTTACTTTTTATCCTCTATCCTAACTGTATCATAACACTTTTTCAAAAAAAAAAACTGTATCATAACTGAAACTGAAGATTCAAATGATCATTAGGAAAATATTCAATATGTATAGTTTTACAGTTAGTTGTCATATGGCACATAGGCATTATATTATATGATAAAATAACAAAATATGCAAACAAATTATATTTGAGCCAACCAAAAAAAAAAGGTTTAAGTGAAGCCATCAAACCTCGGTGGAAGAAGTGAAATATGTTGAAGACAAATACAAGAGCATTTCTACTCCCAAACAAATATGTTAAGTCGTTAATTCTCTGGTTTTATTTATCATGGATAGAAAACTAAACCTGGTACATCATATATTGGGTAAGAAGAGAAAATTAGAGCTGGTAAGAAAAAAAAAATGTTACATGTAGATTATGATGCAACAATAATTTACCATTCTTACATGTGTTCCAGCTTCGCACAGAGGGTCATCATAAGCACCTCTTGACAATAACAACTCTGCTGCTGTTTCAGAGGAACTTGGTCAAACACAAGGAAAATAATCATGCCACATTGCATTTATGGATATATTAAATGAAATTCATGTTTCATGACTAATATACCTAAATTGGTCATGTTAACAATTTTAGAGAACAGTATTCAAATTACTTATTACCACAAAGTGAAGGTTTAAGGTTTTTAGCAACTGAGGAAGTAACATGGTCAAGTGAAGCAACAGAGCAACACAGAACCAGTTCATGCTCTTCGTGTTTTTTTTTTTTTTCCTATGTCTTTATTTTGTTTTGTGGTTTTGGGGTAGCTGCTGCCCACTGAAGGATGGTTAATGGCATTTTGAACCAACAGGAATAGGTATCACCTTTTTTTAAAAAGAAATGTAGCAGTCTTTTGTCAAGCAGACAAAGGTTCTCTCTTCACTACAGAAACGAAAAAACTAAGACTTGGAAACCCATTCACATCAATGCCAAAGGAACTGGTAATTGCATAACATCTCCACATAAATGATCCTTCAGGTTCACAGGTTTGTATTTCTTTATATATATGGAAATTGGGAGAGATTGGTAAACTACAGCCAGGGCAGACTCTGAATAAAATACCAATTGCACTCCAAAACACATGAGAAATACTGGATTACTAGTCACGTCCATATTATAAAATTTCATATGCTGTCATGCACACCTAGCTTGTGTACGTCAGAACTCACCTCGGCCACCATACCAGTATCCAGCCATTTTCTCTCAAAGCCACGAATATGGATTTCACAAACACTATTTGTACTTTTTTTTCTAAAACGTACAAATGTCATTATGTTCTAAGCTGTTTTGTCACTTCGAACATAATCATCTACATTTTAGTCAATTTGAATTTGAAACACAAATGTAGATTATTAGCATATATCTAAATGGCAGCCAAAAACATAATACAATCCTTCGGAGTGTTCACATTTGAAATAATCTACATATTTTCTAGTTCGAGGCTCTTCCTCTTGGTTTCCTGAGATTCAATATTAACAAGCCAGGTGCACTTTTACCTTTTGAAGAGCTACTGCTTAGCTCCTGCTCTGTAACAAAGTGCCCCCTTTACTGTTCTGCTGAGGTGCTCAATGGCATGAGGATATCTGGCATTATCTCTTTCCCGAGACCTGAAGATTTGCAAAATAATAATTCAAAGGTCAAGCAAATGAAATGTTAGAATAGTATCAACATCACTAACAAGAAATGCTATCGGATTAGCAGTTTTGACATATATGAAGTGACTAAACAGTGTTGCTCTGATCCCAAAACACAAAACCGAATTAGTACCACACAGTACAGTCAGTTCATTTCATTTTTGATGTGCACATAAAGGGATAAAAAATCCTTCGCATAAAGGGAAAAAAAAAATCCTTCGCTGACCGGTTTTGTGGAAAGGAATCACATAGCCATTGCTTATTGCCATATGTTGCATATGGCATCTGTGTGAACCCAACATCAGTGAGACAGTCACCAAAATTCAATTAGACTTCCAATCAGCATGCAATGAAAGTACCAGATGCTGGTTGCCTATTGCCTCATTTTCACAGTGTAGTCAAATACTAAAAAAGCATGTAACTAAACTATTATAGAAATCTTTGTTCTGTGCCACTTTAAAAAATTCAAACCTTTTCAACAGTGCTGCTCTTTTTGTGCATATGCTACAGAGATCACACTTGAGTCATCAGGAGTGACAAAAAGCCAGCAGACACAACAAAGAAAACAAAAAGAAACCCAATTAGCACGAGATAAGGTGAGAAATGATTAAGAACTCAAACAAATTTAGTTCTAGCACCACTCCAAGACGGGAAATGGCAACTGGAAATTCATTTAGAGACATAAAATGCCTTTTTTTTTCTCGAACACGAGACATAAAATGCCTCCCAAATGATTTTTTTTGAAAAGCTGCAGGCAAGCCCGGCATATATTAATAAGTAGAAGAGTAGAGAATTACATGCAGTAAGCGGGCATAAAACAACTTCCCAGCATTGACAGATTGTCAAACTGGGTGAGAGGAACTAAATTGACTACTCACACTCTAAAAACAGCGAAGAAGCGTCATCTAGCTGCCTTTGTCATGGAGACTCCCCATGCGTCCCGCCTCCGCCCGCAATCGCGGCTAAGCGCCCGCAAAGCTCCATGTCATCAAGCCTCGCTGCAGCCCGTAACGCGACCGACCGCCTTCTCAGGTAGGTCTGTGCGAAAGCTGTCAACGTAGCTTGTGATTGCAATGTCGGCGCCCGATGACCCGCCATTGATGAAGTCCAGGTCACGCGCAAGCTTGAGGCTGGCACGCGTTAATGCCACCGGCACAGGAGGAAGACGAACTGGCGGCTTGACGCAGGCTGGATCGTGTGTGGGAGCTAGTGGCCTTCGTCGTCGATCCTTGACTGCGGGGCTGCTTCTCAACAGTCGGAGGTGAGGCCGGCCTTGGTAGCAGCGGCTTAGGAACCTCCCAAATGATCAAAATTGAAACATACAGTCTAATCAAATCTTTGAACTAAAAAACATATATTCAATTATTCCTAGATACGCTTAACGAATTATGAAATAAAAAGTAGCTATTGCAAATCAGAAATTTTAAACTGCACATAAGTATTAATTATTGATGTTAAAAACTGTTGGTACCTGGGGTTCAGAGTTGCACCAGCATCAGTCCCAGCCCTTCTGTCCAAAAAGAGCTCATTCGGCGCCAGGCCAAGGGACCCTGCTGGACCATGAGGTCCTGGCATCAAAATCCACAGCTTAACAAGCGCAGGGAGGCACTGGACCAATGCATTAACGTAGCATTTGCCCCTGCGATTCGGCATCCCTCTGACAACATAGCCATGCTTATGAGAACGTGCTGCTAAGATCTGTTTGAGGCTCAAACTGTGGTCGCACTTAAAGCAGTAAGCAGCATCGGGTTGATCTATCCACAGTGCAACTGGATGACAAGCTGATTTGGCAAGGGGCTGTGCATGTCCCATTGGCCAATCCTCACAGAAACACTGGCTGCAGCCCGAGCACATCACGAAACGAATCTTAGGTTCCTGGAGGGTCAGATTTTCAGCAGTGGCCCCACGCTGGCAATCCACGAACTGTGGGTCATCCTTCATGCCCTTGATAGTTTCTAAGAACTGGTACATCTCCTTTGTATCATAGTGGATGTCCTCGCACCCTTTGCTGCCGGCGTCGTCGATGACATCGTCCTGCTGGGATGCCGCGGCGCCGCGCACAGAATCCATGGGCTCCAGGAGCGGCGCTTTGCCTGAGCCGGTGTCCTTCTACACCGGCATTGGTGTTAGCAGCACGCAGCCACCGATCAGAAGGGAGAGGGGAATTTCGTGGGAAAGGGGAAGAACCAGAGAAGGAACGATGAATTTAACATTTAGAAGGTTCATACAATGTTCCTCCTCTCTTTCAGAGTCTCTCAACTATATAGCTATAATATACAGATTCACCCATTGTGGGCCGGATGTCTTTGGGTTGGGCCTGCCTTCTCTCTTGGGCCTTGTTGCCTGGGCCTGCTCCGTGCCTTCCTCTGGAGTATCAACTGGACAGCTGTTGTTGCTAACACTCCCTCTTGAGAAGCGGCGTGCCCCCACGCCGGCGTCCTTAGAAATTGCTGACGAACGGACTCCAAGTTCTCCCAGGTGGACAGAGAAGCCGGCGAATGAGACCAATGCACCAGGACTTGCTCCACGGGGCGGGAACCGTCGGTCCAGCGACGTTGCAGAATCTGCACAGGCACCTGAAACTGCACAAACTCATCAGGTAAGTCGGCAACCGTCGCGTCAGCAGCTAGGGACTTCTTCAGCGGCGACACATGGAAGACCGGATGAATTCTTGAAGAAAATGGCAGATTTAGACGATAAGCCACACTACCTATACGCTCCAGGATCTTGAATGGCCAAAGAACTTGAATGATAGCTTTTGGTTAGAGCGTGCAACCGCTGACGTCTGTATGTACGGCTGTAACTTGAGGAATACCATGTCACCCGATTCAAACGGTACTTATCTGCCTGTCGTTTCAAGCGTTGCTGAGCACGCAGCAAGTGCTGGTGAATCAGATCCTACATCATTGCTCTTTCATGCATCCAGTCAGCAACAGATGGTGGCTCAATAGCAGCAGAGATGAGAACGAGCGTTAGCTCGGTCGGTACGTTTCGTGGTTGGCGAACGGCCGGACGCGGGTTCGATCGCTGGATCGCCCGTGTTTTCTCACCGGGAACAGTAGGTTCCCATCGCAACCTTTTGCTCGGTCGGTCGGCGTTTGCCTCTTCACGCGTGGTTTGTTCAATGGGATTACGGCGCACCTCGTCGTCACGGAGTCTGGCGATTCGGTGATATCAAGAAGGACGCGATCTTTCAAGCCGAGTGTAGTTATAGGTGCGATTGTACACGCGGTGGCGTGTGTGGTGTGTGAGTGTGTAGTGGTGTGTGTGTACGAACAGAATCTTTGCAGCTGTACCCGGATAAGAGGCAACTCAAAAAAAAAAAAATAGCAGCAAAGATGTCCAACCCCAGATGGCGAGGTGGAACACCATATAAAACTTCAAAAGGTGAAAGACCAAGAGCCGAACGAGGTGGAACTCCATATAAAACTTCAAAGCGGTGAACTTGTATTAGAACTTGTAGTGAACTTGTAGTTGTAGTAGAACATCTTTTTGATTGTATTGACTTGTTTTAAATTATGCACATTTTAAATTATGCAAGTTTGTATGGATGCGATATATATGTGACTTGTTTTAAATTGTGCAAGTTTGTATGGATGTGATATATATGTAACTTGTTTTAAATTCATTTTATCAAGGTGGAATGAAAAAACAAAAAAAAAAAAAATGGTCAATTTCTTTGAGAGCCACGGGGAAGGCACTACTACAGAATTGTCCATCACTGCCGGGCTCCAACCCCCTTCACTTTGTCGAAAAATGAACAGGCAAAATCAAAGCGGTAGTGATGTGGGGTTCGAAACACTACGGGTCAAAACACCGGGCGGTGATTTGAGGATAGACCGCCCGATTTGCTATCAAACCCGCAACGATCGTCACCGGTTTCTTGTCGGGTTATCCATGGGACGAGCAACATTTTTGATCGAAGCAATGCCGGTTCGGAAGTCGGGGCCAGCGAGTTGATATTGAGAACACTTGTCGGGCTTTAACGGCACGTAACCGCGGGGATAACACTATCGGGTTAGATTGTGCCAACGGTGTATCGAAGAGCTAACAATGTCGGTTTACTTTGGATCCGTCGGTGAACTTTACGTGAACACCGTCGGTTGATTTCAACCCGACAGAGTTATTAGAGTGGACACTATCAGTTGGTTAATGCATCCGACAGTGATGTTTCCGTCATCGATGACGGTTTGTAATTCAAACCGATAGTGTTTGGTGTAGTTACACTACCGGTTTGTTTGTCATTCACCATCGGGCCCATGCCACCGACGTTTTTTAAATTTTTTTTATATTTTTGAATTTATTCGTGGAACTCAGCTCTTTTAAATCCGAAAAATCATCATACATTAATATCGTCAAAACATTACAGGATTTAATGGTTACATACAACAAAATCTACCTAATGTTCTAGAAACTAAGCCTACATCAACTTCTAAAATAAGAAGACCAATGACCATAGAGTCATTGACATAAATAAAAGCATGACATCTTTCCAAGACCAATTAAGCAGCAATTCTTGCAATCTTAATAAGTGTGTGGGGTGGCTTCTATTCAATCTCCAGGGCCGGCTAGTTTGCACCATTGTAGGCGATGATAGCTTCACCTTCGGTGTTGTATTTTCTTTAACAATTATGCCTTGGACTTGAGCATAGCAATCTTCCTAGGTTAGATAGATCCCCGGCACGCGACCAACAAACACTACGTACCACGCCATGCTTGCCTATACATGTAACCAAAATAGGATGATAATGCTTTGTTATTCATAAATGATGTAAAGTAAGCACAGACATATATTTAAAATATCCAAACTGGATTTCGAACAACACTAACTCATGGATTTCAATCACAATTCGAGCACTACTATGTCTTCAATCATCTTTGTAAATGACCGTAATGTTTTAAAGCTCATTTGTTACTAAGGATCCGAACTGTTTGAAGTTATCCACACGGACATTTCAACGAACACCCCAAGGGCAGTGACCGACGCACTCACCAAGCTTTCGTGCGCCTCGTGCGCTCCTATCTTGTCTCGGAGGATTCGAGGAGGACAAGGTCGCGGACGGTACGGCGTCGAGCGGTGAAGAGGAAGACGACGTGAGGCTGCGGACGGCAGAGAGGTGTGGTGGCGGTCCTCCGTCGGCGTCAAGGAAGACCAAGCAGGCGAGGCGAGGCTAGGACAACAACGAATTAGTCCTCATTCTCATCGGTAAAAACTTCGAACACCTAAAGGGATAATTAGTTCTCACCGTGGAAGGGCAGAGGATGCCGACGCGGCGTTATGACGACGTCGGAGTGAAGAAGCGCGGTGTGGGAGAACGCCGTCAAGCCTCGATTCCACTAGAGTGGAACGACCAGAGATGCGCGAACGGACGGCTCGGGCGGCGTAGGGGACGATGAACGGCGACGTGGAGTTGGTGGTGCTCCGTCGGCGAATCTGGTGCTCTTTCGGCGCTGGTCGGGAATAAGAATGGCGCGGGATTCAAAATGACTTGCCAAAATTTCGCTCCGAGCCACTGTTGGTATAAATTAACGCAAACAGAAAAATCCGCAAGCGCACGGATACCGATGTAGCTTTCACCCGGGAGTATTTCAAGGTATCAATTTCCACAGGGAACGTGAAGTGTACTAGAAGAATTAGGATCGTCCTAGGAAAGATAGATATTATGGGTAGAGAGGATTTTGAGTTTTCTAAGTGATTTTATCTAATTAAAGGCTCACTATACTTTATCTACTTCGGAGCAACAGGTCCATTCCAACTCTCGAAAAATACTGGGAAGAAGGTAGTTGGAAGAAGGCTGCCAAAAGCTCTACGAAAACACCAATCCACACGTGGTGGCTTACACAGGCCTAACAGGGCTGTCACCCCTGGGGCTACCACAACTAACCGTAGGATTGGGCGCAACCTCGGGTAACCTCTAGTCTAGACACCACGTCTACACTATAGATTACTACTCTAATCACACGTGATAACTAAAGCACTCAATACGAGCAGAGATCCAGTAAATAATGTAAGGCAAGAACTAGAATTAAATAAATACTTAGAAATAAATGAAGAACACGGAGATTGCTTTGAAGACGAACTAGTTCTTTGCAAGAATACAAAGTTGAAGAAGATCCGACAGGTCCGCTCTTTTGACTCTCTCCTCTACTCTCTCCCTGATCTAGTTACAACTAGATGAACTAGATGAACTAGACAACTAGACAACTAGAGGGACCTCTCTCTCTTCTAATTGAAACCCTAACTTTTGCTCTTGTAGGTAGATAATGAGAGATGATGAGAGATAATCCTTGGGGTCGACCACGGGGCTGCTTATATAGTCCGAGGTGGAGCAGTCCTTCTGTATTTCGTTTACAACTCTTCCATGGCTCCGTTTAATCTCCACCATTGGATCAAACAGACCTTCAATAACGGTGTAGATACAACCTCAAGGTCGGTGGTAAACCGCCATAGGAAGATGAGGCTGACAGGTGGGACCCCACGGCGGGCGGCCGGCCTAATGCCCCTAGCGGCCGCCAGTGGGTAGAGTCCCCTTGGCCTCTCGTTCCTTCTGGTGTCTTCTGGAATCTTCTAGAGTGTTTTAGTCCATATTTTGGGTTGAATTACTTCACGGTTAAGTCTTGTCATCATATGGGATGTAAACTCTTCAGATTCTTACCGTTCTTCTCTGCTTTTATCTGTTTAGTCCCTACAAAGTCATAAATCACCAAAGCTCGTGGAATTATGTCAGTAAAACCCCTATGCTCTGTTGATATTCATTTTAAGCCCTTATTCCATGCCTAGTTGACTATTAAAATTATGCTTATAACAGGTGTCAACAGCCACTCACATATATATATCGGCAAGGCTGGTTTCGGCGCGGTGGGGAACGAATGGCGGGTGGTTCAGATAGATTTGGAAAATTTCACCCCAATCCTATTCACTGTCAGTTATTACTCACAACGGGCAGCGCTATAGAAATGTTGGCACTTCATGGATGATCATGTACCTCTGTGAAGGATGTGTAATCCTCCTAGATGGAAATGGTTTGAATTTTTTTGCAAAGTCATGTACACCCAAAAATATGACCCCCACACAAGATCTTAGGTTTTTCTCGATAAATATTTTAATTACTATGATTTTCTTTTGAGCTAACTGGCGACAAGAAGGCTAATTACACCATGGAAACATAAGAATTTTTCATGGACGTCCACGGTGATTTGCCTCCTAGGGCACATGAGACCCCCGTGGAAAAGTCTAGCAAAGCATTTTGACTCTTTTTGTGGGCACTCTCAGTTCAAATTATAATTATCCAGGTGGCGCCGCATTTAAATTCAAATAAACTAGGGAAAGTACCAAACCAACTCCGAAAAATCTTAAAATTCATGGTTGCTTCCCCATTTGCATGTGAAAGGCATGTAAAATGTTTGAGACTACTACAACATCGGCTAACATATGAACCACATGGAGCATAAGAACTACATTGTATAGTCCCGATTCGATGGAAGGGATCATGTACTGCGGAAGGATGTGTAATCCTCGTGAGATAGAAATAGCTTTTTTTTTTTTTTGCAGCCATGTACACCCAAAATATGACCCCACACAAGATATTAGGTTTTTTTTTTTTGAGAAATATTTTAATTATGATGATTTTCTTCGAGCTAAACTAGCGACGAGAAGGCTAATTACACCATGGAAACACAAGAATTTTTCATAGACCTCCACGGTGATTTGCCTCCTAGGGCACATGAGACCACGTGGGAAAAGTCTAGCAAAGATTCGCTCTTTTGTGGGTACTCTCAGTTCAAACTATAATTACATGGTGGCGTCGCCGCAGAAATTCAAATAAACTAGGGAAAGTACCAAACCAACTCGAAAAATCTCAAACTTCGTGGGTTGCTTCCCCATTTGGATGTGAAAGGCTCCGAAAAAGATTGAGACCACTACAACACCGGCAAATATGTGAACCACATGAGGCACAAGAACATTACAAAATAATTAGGAACCGGTTAAACTAGCTACAACCTTACAAATAATGAACATAGTAAAACACACTAATCATCATCATCATCGCCGGGATCAATATTTGGTCCACCTTGCGGTCCATGCACACGAATGTTGGTTTGTAGAAATATCGGTAATTGATGTCACGGATTAAGTATCCGCTGAGTCGATGAAGGTCAATGCCCTTATGATTGCACTCTCTCGCCCCTCGTAGGCCGAAAAATGCTCAACCATAGATGTAACCCCTTGAACGACCCCAATCGTCTAAGTCAAGTAAACCTTATGCAAGATTGTCGCCCTTCCGTAGTTTGTTGGCCGAGGTGTGCACCGAAGTCCCAATCATACCCGAAGTTGGTCTCAGAGCCCCGGTCGAGAACGGCCGCCAAGCCACATGCAGCATAAGTAAGATCGTGGAGCAAAATGCGCAAGTGGAAGAATCAAAATGAATGAAGATGATGTGAATCTATCTAATATGCAAAGTGTCAAAATGATGGATTTAATTTCTTACCACATCATCATTGTTGTAACTCCCAACATATTCGTTATATTGCCCACGGGGGATATTGAGAGAAGACAAAGCATGTATCTTGAAGTGCAAGAAATCAGGCACAATGTAGCAAACACGTCGCCGAAGTGCATCTAAGCACAAGGAAACGACATCGCGACTTGGTGTTTTGCACGGACATTCTCTCGGTGCCCCTCCCCGGATTAGGTGGTCAAGTTGTTTTCTAGACACCTCTAAGGGATGTAAAAACTTATTTCACACCTATATAGTTGATGACCATGTGATGTTCCAGATGTCATGCTCTCCACAAAACCGAGGAGATAAAGAACCGGCTAAGTGTTATTTCTAGCCATTGTATTGGCATAAAGTGCGTGACACATATAAATGCAACAAAATGACGTTAAGTTAAACTAATCATCCATGTATTTGTTATAGTAAAATAAGAAATAAAAAGTGTTAGCAAAAATTTCACAACGATGATTTGGATAAGGGAATGGCCTTGTGTCCACACGGGCGCGAATGGCTGATCGCCGCGTGGAAACCTGGTTGTTGTGGTGGCGGCGGCAAAGGCGGAGGACTATTCATACCACCACCGAAAGTGATAAAAGGAAAAAAAGGACAAAGCACATGAATATATATAATATATATATTGTTTATATGCATATATATAGGAATTCTAGACAAGAAAAAAAGTCCTTACCAATAAAATATCCCCGGAGCCATGAACAAAGATCCTAGAAAGAGAGAGAGAGGGAAAGAGCTGAGTGGATTTAGGTGCGGCGGAGGAGTGTAGCAAACATAAATTTGAGCTTCGTGGGTGCGTCTTGCGTGTATGTGTGTGTTTGATTTATAGCAGTTGTTGAGGGCGGGTAAATCACTGTAGGGTGTTAAGATACCCGGTAGTGAATACAATATCACTAATTGGTTATTTGTTATGTAGCAAAACACCGAATACAATATCACTACCGATCATTTGTATGTAGCCGCAAATGAATTCATGATCTCGTCACTTCACTTTCGCTTTTGCATGCATGCATGCATTGTTGCAGTATCGCTGCATATGTACGAATAGATGCTTGATGCAAGCTAGATTCCATATCACATTCTACAAAGCATATTTGTTTTTTAATGACATTGAGGCCATATGGATGTGAATAAAATTTATTATCGTTGTATTTTTGTTTGTTACATATATAACTTTATTTCATTCACATTGGATTTGGATATACATTTGTATTTTCGACATTGTAGCATATTTCATTGATGCGACCGTCTTTTATTATGTTCGATGAATGATAAAAAATGGGAACTCAAAGATATCGAAGAGACCAAAAAAATTCATAACAAACAAAAATACAAAGACACGAAATTTGATTACATATATTTCTATAACAAAGACCTTACATAAAAGACCAATTCACGAGATAGGTCAATGCTACAATCAAAGTGTACAAATACATTAAAATTTAACCACCTCGAAGAAGTCTCTTCTATCATCTCCGAGGTCAAAGAAGAGGCGAGACTTGTAGAAGAACCATGCGAGGAGGTTGGAGTATGAGATTCATCCAGGAGCTTCGTCTTGGCCCAAACTTGACCATTGGGACGAAGGATGAAGTCATAGTAACTTGGTCCAATGGTCATTGTTTTTTTCCGTGGATCCATATGATTCGGATACTATATGTCCATGTGTTTGGGGTTTTGCTTCGACATTTCCACCCTAAAACACAAGGATCCGGACTCTTAATATGAGTCCAGTAGGATCCTAATGGCGAGATCCTAGCACTCAATCATCGCACCTACGTAGTTTTGCAAACTCGGTGTCTCTCTTTCTTGATGAAGACTCTTCTAGCACCTTTTCTATAAACCATTTTCTTGGACTAGGCATATCAGTATATGGAGGGCTTTCTCCCAAAGAAAGGCCATATGTATGTGGAACTAGAAAGTACTGCTAGCAAAGAAGATTGAGGACGAAGAACAAGGAAAATAAGCAGAAAAAAATTTCCTAGATCCAAAACTCATGACACTAAAATTCAAAACTAAGCCCTCTGTATTTTGAGGAGAGAGTAGGAACTACGGGGACGAACCAAGAATGCAAGAACAGATAGAGAAACTGGGTGCAAAACACAGCGTCCCCCTTGTCATTTAAATAGGTGAGATGTCGTGGTTGAGGCGACTGCCGTTGTATGGAGGACGTGGCAGCAGTGCGCTAGCATTGGTGCAGTGGTCAGCCAGTCAGAGTTGAAAACTGTGCGACCGTTGAATATTGCGAAATCACTGCCGGGTCTCAGTTTTCACCCGGCAGTGATATTGAATACCACTGCCAGAAAGCTTTTTGCACAGGCCGCGATCGATCGCGATCGCCGGTTGTAAAACTACACACAGCAGTGTTTTAACTGACATTGATTTAACCCGTCGACGTTGTAGCTGGTGCCACAGGCTTTTCTCATCGGTTCCGGAGACATTGTCGGTTTCCTAACTGGCAGTGAATACTATTGGCAACGTGGTTCTCGCCGCAAGCGCCATGCATGCTCTCACAGCCTCTGTGAACACACAAAGTGAACGTGACAGCTATAGTATTGTGCGTACTCGTACTACTCCCATGGTCAAAAAAAGAAAAAAAAACGTGATAGCTATCCGTTGGGAGGTACAAGTTTGATTCTTTAAATTGCCCGACAGTGTTGTGGATGTGCTACAGCAAGTTGAGTGTCATTTGTTCGTGCTCCAGCCAGAGGTAGCATCGTCTCCCTCCCTCCCTCCCTTCCTCCCCCGTCGGCATCGTCTTCTAAAGGTACGTGTGGTTGATCTTGTAGCAATGGTAAATAATGTAAAGCATTCCTTGTTTTAAAATGATAATGGTGTATTTAGCTAAGTATCTATCTATGCTATCAAATAAATATCATTAGATTTCGTGAACAACATTTATAGCAATGGTAATCCTAATTAAACTCGAGCACCGTTCTTGAAAAAATGGTCAAAAACTGGCTCGGTGGGGGATCAAACCCGAGGATCGAGATTGGGTGACTTGGGAAACGCAGTGCCGAGGAAGAGGGAAGCAGCCTTTTGGAAACGCGACGCGGCGTGGCCGGTCACCGATTGCCGCGCGGTTGCCGTGGAAACGATGATTGGTGAGAACGGACATAAACGCTGCAGCGTGGCGGTCGCTCTTTGAGTGCGAGAGCGACCATTGGATCTCACGGTCGCCGTGTTTGAGTGCCGAGGAGCCTTCTTTCTGGTGGCGTGTTCCTTGGGAACTGATGTCAATCAATTCTGCATGGCTTCTTGTTACACTATTTGTACACCCTCGACGACCTCGGTCGCTAATCAATCTCTCTTTCCATAATACCAGTTTTCACTTTACAGGCTCACGGACGATCGCCATGGCCGGCAACTACACCATTGCGGAGATGCAGTTCACCATCGCCCGCCTCGGCGATGCCCTCAGGAGACTCAGCGGGCTCGTAGACCAACTTGGCACGCCAAGGGTGACTGACCCCTTGGACAACAAGGCCAACTTCTATGCCTTGAAGATCGACGACATTTCCAAGATCCTCGCAGAGGGGATACCGGCCAAGGTGGAGAGGGAGGGAGGCGATCACGGCGGCCGGCGGGGATCCGGACGCCGTGGAATAAGCGGCCGGTCTTTTTTTAGCTATCTAGTATTTTTATGCACATGTAAAATATATTATCTATTATTATGTTCTAGTAAAAACCAATCGTTTTTAATTAGATGCAACGTGTCAATCTACTTTTTTCTATCGTTTGTTTTGATCGTTCCTAGTCTTCAAATCACTATCGGTTCTAATTCAAACCCGGTTGTGATCAGTGTCCATCAAGACCCTTTGCGGGAAGCGATTCAACCCGGTGGTGATCTAAATCTTCACTACGGTATTGGTCGAGTCCGTGGAATTTCTGATTTTCCCTGCGCCTGAACGGTTCATCAGCGTCGGGCAAGGTTCATCACTACCGGTGGACTAAATTTCGGCAAAGTGATGCCGGCGTAGTAATGAACGAATCTGTACTAGTGTCTCTACCGAGCTTTGTTTTCTAAGAGCGGCTCTCTGTAGATGGAGACTCTACCGAGCACTAGGCCTCGGGCTTTCGGGGTACAAAGTCCGACGCTTCGGTAGAGGTCCTGTCTTGTAGTGATTGATGACCCAATGTAGCCATGGACTACATAAAAGAAGCATAATAAAAAGTGATTTTATCACAATGCAGCATTTCCAAACCCATCGATGAGAAGTGCACTTATCTGCCAAGATGAAAGCAATGTACATACCATGCTCTGGTTCTTGCCCCCTAGTATTATCTTGTGCTGGTTGACGGTTTTTGGATTCAACCATGCCTGAAAAAAGCACAGAGCATTTCATGAGCAACAGCATGGAAGTACCATCACGATTCTAAAACATACAATATGAATTATAAGTACACTCCGGAATTCTCTGAGAGAAAATCTAATATGGTATATGATCGAAAACCTTGTTTATTTATGCTATAAAAGGTTCCATATACGCAGAATATGTGGTCAGACAATAAAAGTTTGCACCCTTCCTGGGACACCAAATCTTCACTTTCTTTGTCTTCCTGTTCTACTTGCATCCATTTCTCAAACTGTCACTGTTGGCCATTTGCTCTTATCCTACTTCACTCTTCCGGCTGAAGTATTTGCTTGATTTTGCCCAATTAGGAGCTGTAAAACAATTTTTAGGGGAAAATGCTCTTATTAGGTTCATATAAACAAATTCAGGCACTTTTTCAGTAGTAGAATTGTAGAGTGTTAGTAAAAAAACATGTCAATGCATTACAGGTCTATGGACTTGTCTCACTTTGTGTCAAATAGGTCTATGAACTCTCAAAATGCACATCTGGCCCCATAAACTTGTTGTATGGTTCACCGCGAGGCCTAAATCTGCACGGTCAGTGATCTTTTGCCAACGTGGTCCGGCCAGCGGCCCAGGGCCTGTGAGGCATCCCTGGCCCTGTCTTTTTGCATGGAGTTCGACTAGGCGTCGCTGAACCCATGGGAGACGAACTACACGAGGCTGTCGTGTGCAAGTTCACAGAGGGTATGGCGCGGTGCGAGGAGCAGAAATGTGAAGGGAAGAAAGCAGGGGGCGAAGATGCAAAAAGACAGGGCCCAGGGATGCCTCATGCGCACATCACGTGCCCTAGGCCACGCTGGCCAGGCCGGGCAGATTTGGACCTGCGGTGAACTAAACAACAAGTTCATGTCGCCGGATGTGCATTCTGAGAGTCTGCAGTGCAGTTACCTAAAAGACTAGCACAAACAGATACACAAGTTTCCTCGCACTTTTATAGAATTGAAGTTGCGGACGCCCAATGAGACAAGCCAAAACAGATTAGAAGGAACGGGTTTATTTAAGGACATGGATGTACACCCGATTTTTACACCCGATTAAAAAAATCGAAGTTTTAGTTTCATCAAACAAAATACATATATACAGTTGTAATTAGATCAGATCCGAATACAACGAAGCAAATAGTTGAAGTTAAGGTTTGGGTGCTCGGTTTCGCACAATAAGAAGAGAAGAGAAGAGAAGAAAAGAGGTCATACCTGGTGGTCCTTGTCGCCGGTGAAGACCTACCTGAGGTCTGAGGAACTGGGTACGGTGGCGGCGGTCGAGCAGACGCGTAGTCGTCGCCAGAGAGAGAAAACACGAACAGGAGGGAGAACCAAGAAATTTTTTGATAAAGTGGAGAACCAAGAAATTAACAATACAAGCGAGACAAATGACTCGATAAAACTAATTATAAGAATGACCGGGTAAATCATGGCATGCCTAAAGACTACGGTTTTATGGGAGATTAGTTATATACTTATATATTCGCCTACGATCCTCCGTCGGGCTCGGGTACAGACATTTCTTTAATTAAAAGCACATACTATTCTCTTAGTGTTTGGCGCTGCAGGCAGAACTTGCTGAAGCACGCCTTTGAGAAAAGCTCCATGGCGTTGGACTATAGTACACCGGCCATTCGCTGGATCATCATTTGATTCTCTCGCGACGTCCTTCATCTTCGAGGCGAGTTCCATCATCTATGACGTACGCTGTTGACCAGTGGATATAGGAACGATCCCTTGTTCTAGGCAAGGCGAGTTCCATCATCTATGACGTACTGTTGCTTGCATCATCGAGAGCAGGCATCACCATTAATTTTTATAGTTGCTTTCTCACGGAATTCTTAACAGCAAATCCGATGGATGATGTACCTGTTTTTTTGACCGAAGATGATGTACCTGTTCAATAGTGATATGTTAAGATAGTATATATATCTATGCTCACTCTTAGCTAATCAAGTGATTCCCGGTCTTCATTCCGCAAACCGCACCAAATCTGCTTACTCAGCCTTCTTCGAGGTTCTAACTTCCACGACATAAGAAGCAATGAAGCCTTTTCAATTGAATCTCTCTGCTGCGGTCCTTCTAGTTATCATCCTCCTACCCATCGTCATGGCAGCTCGTGGTATGTACGCGTACACATGCATGAACTATATGATGCAAGTGCCGATGTCATTTAATTTGATATAAATATTTTGCTAAAATCTTTTAATTTTGATGGGCTTTCAACATTTATTGCATAAATCTCTATGCTTGAATATGAATCATGCAGAGTTAGATGAATGCTCGATCCTTAGCCTGAGCGGCAGTTTTAAATGGGTATGTTGGTCACCTTTTTAACGACAAGGGCTGCTTTACTGCATGCAAAAATGATGGCGGCGACTGGTACACTGACGCCTACTGTCAAAATTTTCAATGTTGGTGTGTACACGAAGCATGCACCTATTGGACTGAGGCTATTGCTAGCACTCCGATCAACAATGATACAATGATCTCCAACTAAACATTGACGATCTGATTCTTCCAAGCTCTTGTATAATCATAATAAATAACATTGTACTTAATGTACCTACCGACAAACTGCTTACTCATATTGTATCGTGGACCTGTGTGTTAAAAATAAATTTGTATTTTCTCCGACAAGCTGCTTACTCATATTGTATCGTGGACCTGTGTGTTAAAATAAATTTGTACTTTCTTGTGCAAATATTGTTAACAATCAAATTGTCAAGTCATGGAAAATGGAGCACTTCAAATGAAAATTTGATTTCTCCATTGCATAGTTCAACTTGAGCAATCAAAATGCATACTCCATCTGTGCCTTTTCAATTGAATCTCACTACCGTGGTCCTTCTAGTCATCATCCTCCTACCCATCGTCATGCCAGCTCGTGGTATGTGCGCGTACACATGCATGAACTATATGATGCAAGTGCTGATGTCATTTAATTTGATATAAATCTTTTGCTAAATGCTTTTAATTTTGATGGGCTTTCAACATTTATTGCATAAATATCTATGCTTGGATATGAACCATGCAGAGTTGGATGAATGCTCGATCCTTAGCCTGAGCGGCAGTTTTAAATGGGTATGTTGGTCACCTTTTAACGACAAGGGCTGCTTTACTGCATGCAGAAACGATGGCGGCAGCTGGTACACTGACGGCTATTGTCAAAATTTTCAATGCTGGTGTGTACACGAAGCATGCACCTCTAGGACTGGGGATATTGCTAGCACTCCGATCAACAATGATACAATGATCCCCACTTGAACATTGACGATCCGATTCTTCCAAGCTCTTGTCTAATCATAATAAATAACATTAATTGTACACAATGTACCTACCGACAAGCTGCTTACTCATATTGTATCGTGGACCTGTGTGTCAAAATAGATTTGTATTTTCGTGTGCGAGTATTGTTAACAATCAAAGTTGTCAAGTCATGGAAAATGGAGCACTTCAAATGCAAATTTGATTTCTCCATTGCATAGTTCAACTTGAGCAATCAAAATGCATATTCCATCTGTTCAACCCTGGACTCCGTGCCACCTTATTTAACCATTAATGTTGGTCACATTTTTTATATAAATATTATTTGTTTTTATAACTTATTTTGTCTTTAGTGATATTTTAATAACAATTTTTATTTTATAATTAGCTAAAAGATTTGAATAAAACAAATGGTCAAACAAGCTAGTCAAAAAGTTTAAAACGATACTTCTAAATGGACAAAGGGAATATATCTTGAGCTCAATTTTTAGACTACTACAAGGGGAAGTAGCCCCGGTTCAAAGGGCTCTAGTCCGGTTATGGGCAAGGGACTAAGCGGAACTAAAAGTCCCCCATTAGCCTCGGTTCCTAAACCAGGGACAAAAAGGTAACTTTTAGTCCTAGTTCACCCCAATAATGAGTAAAGGGGTCCTAGGGCCCACAAGCTGGCAGCAACCTTTAGCCTCGGTTGTTGGATGAATCAGGACTTAAGGCTATTTTCCATTCCTATTTTTACACACTTGATTTGCTTTTTATTTAATTCTTTTGGTTTCAATCAAGTAGCTATTCTATATAATAATGTCCACGCCACTAATAATGGCCCCTGTTTGGATCCAAGGGTTAGAGCTAGTTTGGGCTAGATTATGCTCAACTAACCCAAAAAAGTAGCCAAACAGAAGGGGCTAGAGCTAGTTTTTGCAACTAACCCACCCAAAAAAACTATCCCTCAAAAGGATGATTGTTTGAGATAGTTTACATGGGATCCACACAAATGGTAACTAATCCGCTCTAACTCACCGCATGGGATCCCTGTGCGCGCGTGTTTCTCTTCCCTGGGGCCGATGCTGCCACAGGACAGTACCGCACGTAAAGATGCGCCTCCGACTCTGAGTACACAACAGTTCCGAACCAAAACCAAAGCAAAATAATGGCTGCCTGATCTGACATGTGTTGCCACAGCAAGAAAGGCCAAGCATCTTTTTCAACGTCTAATACAATACTGCACTACCGGTTCACCCTTAACAATATTAAGAAACATGTTTGGACATATGACAACTCATCATTAGATTTCGTTTTTAGTGTACTTGTATAATGTTACAGTGACACAATTTATTTATGTCATGTGTGAGTGGAAAGAGGCCACACCAGACGTTGCCACACCAAATCCGGATAGAGATATGGTTAAATGAGTCAAATGATTAGATAACCGTATTTATTGTTAAACTAGCCCTCGAATCCAAACACGTTTTGGACTAGAGCTAGTTTAGGGCTAGTTTAGAAACTAGCTCTAGCTCTAGCTCTAGCTCTAGCCGAGCTAGAAGGATCCAAACAGGGCCAATATAAGCCTTTTCCATCTCTATATTCTTTGCAGTCCGTGCCTCAAAAAAAAAAAAAAAAAAAAATTACACCGTGGTTGGCTACAGAACAAAATTCTGTAGCTGAATCCAATGATGGAACCGCCCAGTCCATGCATCCAGCCTGGGAGCCCACCTTAGAATTTTTTTTATTTTTAACCCTTTTTTTTAAAGAAAACTATTTTAACCCGGTTCTCAAAGATTTTTAAGTAAATAACCCTTTTGACGCGCCGTGATTCAGCGCGCGGGATTTCTACGCTGCGCCGCGCCTAGTTGAGCGCGACGGACACGCTACGTGGGCGTCTTGCATGCGGACTTCTTGGCCCGGGCGGCGCTTGCCGCGCCTCGGTGGCGCGAGTAGCCGCGCCACGATCTGGCAGCGGCAAGCCGCTCCACGTTCTGGCGCGGCGGTGCCATTACCTCGGCGTTGGTAGTCTCTCACACGATTCGTCTCCTCACAACTCTCCCAGCTGCGAATCGCCGCTTGAAAAACGCCGCATTTCGGGCGACGCGGCGCGACCGCCGTCGAGGGA
The DNA here is from genome assembly GCA_015847255.1 of Hyparrhenia diplandra. NCBI lineage: Eukaryota > Viridiplantae > Streptophyta > Magnoliopsida > Poales > Poaceae > Hyparrhenia > Hyparrhenia diplandra. The sequence goes on from JADLZK010011108.1 coordinate 106,386, forward strand.
CGCCCGCCGTCGAGGCCGCCCGGCCCGCCCGCCGCGGACACCTCCGGCCCCCCTCCCGCCTTCGAGGCCTCGGCGGCCGTCGACCCGCCTCCGCCGCCCGAGCCGCCGGCCGGCGTGGAAGCCCGGCCGCCCGGGGAGCGGCCGCCCGGCCGTCGGCGACGCCTCCGGCGGCGGCGCGGCTTTGCCGCCCGCCCGGTACTCCCTCCATTCCCAAGAAGGCGCCCGCCGTCGGCATAGTGGGTCGAGCCGGCCCCATTCCCGGCCGGTCGTCTTCCACCTTGATTCTCGGCCCCCCATTCATTTGTTGGGCGTTGTTCATCTCGTCCCCAAGGTACTACATTGTTGATTCTCTATTTGCTATATTAAATATGGTACTTAGTTATAGTAGTTAGGTTTAGCTAGACTTAGTTGGACAGTTAGGGTTTAGCTAGACTTAGTAGGATAGTTAGGATTAGGTAAATTTAGTTAGTTTGTTAGACAGTTAGGCTCAGCTAAATTTAGTTAGTTGGTTGGATAGTTTGAGTAAGCTTAATTTAACCATTTTAGTTAGTTTGTTGGATAGTTAGTTGTAGCTAAATTTAGTGTGCACCGTAGATCGCACTAATTCCATGAAATGATCAAGTTTGTGTGCAATGTCTTTGTAGATGGATTGTTGTGTCCGAGTGTTGTACGGTGGCACCATTAGGAAAGAAGATGGTACGGTAGAGAATATGGATGAAGAAATGGAATGGTTTGATGAGCCCCCTAGATTCAATGACCTTTGTGACCGTTTGAAGGTGAAGTTTGGCGGTGATTTCACACTGAAGGGTAGGTTTGACAGCGGGAAGACTAGGGCTCACTATGTGGTTGTGCCATTGTTGAACCCTTCTCATTGGACCCGATACATTAGGGTGGTGCAAAGCTCAAATGTGGCCATGGCGGAGGTGTTTGTTGAGAATGGTTACGAGGATTTTGGATGATGGTGGTGGTGAGCCGGCATTTGGGGCGAGAACAAGAAGGAAATGACATGGATTTGGACGGTCGGGGTGACACGGGGAGCGATTGCATGAACATCCCTGTAGGTTTGCGGACGGATGACTTTGATGCGGGGGACTTTGAGCGGGAAGAGGCCGAGGAGGTGGCGGAGGCGGAGGCGGAGGCGTATGAGGGCGATGAGGGCAGCGGTGATTTGGACGGTCGATGATGATGAGGGAGTAGCCACGGATGCGGTGCCGACATCGGTCCTTCATGCCATGCCGACCCATGGGAGATTGGTACATGATTTCTTGGGAGGAGGATAGACCATATGACTCTTGGGGTAGGATCGGCCGAACCACAACATCATGTTCCACCACCCGAGTACACCTACGGTGAAGAGCTACGACAAATGAGTCGAGGAACTTCCAATATCCAAGTGTTAGAACTATAGGGATGTTAGCGTGACTCATATGGCGGTTTGTGATAGCGGTCTTCGGGCGTAATACAGGCATGGTGCACAATGAGAAGGACCCAATTCTTAGAAAGGGTATGATCTTCAAGTCAATGTCGAGATGAAACTCTTCCTAGAAGACTATCTTTGTGCATCACCATCGGCCCCTACCGCGCCACACATTCGGATAAGGAGTTGAGGTATCATATCCGGTGTAGGAGTAGGGATCATATATGCCCTTGGAAGTTGCGTGCATGGAAGAATCGGTATGATGGTACGTGGAAGATTACTAAAGTTGTGCAGCCCCACACATGCGAGGGGATAATGAGGGTAAGAAGAAGCATCCACGACTTCTTTATCGGCGTTACCTTGCCCGTCGTATATTGGGGATGGTTGACAAAGACAATGACATCCCCTGTTGCTTTTGTTACAAGAGCACATATTTGGAATGACCAACTATGAGGTCAAGTATGGAAAGGTTTGGCGAGCTAAGCAAATAACCTTAGCTATCGGATGGGGAACACGGGAAGAAGCATACAATCGAGTGCCCGGGATCTTGAATGCAATGGCTCACTATAACCCGGGCATGAGATGGTGGATAGACACTCAAGGGTTGTGGGAAAAAATGTGTGTCGGCCACCCCCTAGTCATAAGCTTGTAGTTGCCCCGCTCCTTCGAGGCCTGTTTTTGTATCGTGTGTTACGGTATTTCGAGCAATGTCGGCATGCATTTCGATCATTGTCGGCCCGTTATTTTAGTTGATGGTACATTCTTGACCGGAAAGTATAAGGGCACTTTGATGATGGTGCTGGAGTTGATCAGGAGAACCGGATAGTACCGATTGCATTTCTGGCGAGCACGAGGGCATTGATTCGTGGTCTGGTTCATGAGGCTCCCCGCGTGTGGAAGTGCTTGGGACATCTCGGGCCATTTGCTTGATCTCCGACAGTGCGCGGGGGTTACTTGCTGGCGCAAATGAACACATTGAAGGCTGCCCGCCTTTAGTTCGAGATGGTGTGTTAGGCATTTTCTTTGCTAATTTTGGGCGTCAAAGGAAGAAGGAGGCGATAGCTTTGCTTAAGAAGGTGGCTTCTGAGAAAAACACAACATGAGTTCAATGAGACCCTAGCTGAACTACAAAAGATATTGAACCCAAATGGCTAAGGAATGGCTAGAAAACCGGATGGCGAGAAAAAGCTAAGTGGGCACTAGCATATGACGAGGGGGTTACTGGGTGGGGCATCATGACCACAAACTCTTGAGTCTTTCAACCGTGTGTTCAAAGGAGTCCGATCCTTGCCGGTGTCCGGAATTGTGGATTTACACCTTCACTAAGTGCAATGAATATTTTGTGTTGCGGTATGGACTTGCTTATTGAGGAATCTAGGAGAGACAGAAGATTTGGAATTGAAGGGGCTCATTTTTTTTTGGAGGAGCATGAGAAATTGTCCAACCTCCATGCGGGCGAGGCATATGGACGGAATGTTTTCAGTATAAGGGGCAAGGGTGGCACAAGTGTGGGTGGAGAGCGTCAAGGTGGACAGAATGTACCGTGTTGATCTAGCCAAACTAGAGTGCAGTTGCAACGTTCCTCAGATAATGCATGCCCCTTGCTCTCACATGATTACGGCTTGCACAATACGCGGGTTTGATCACACGGTGGAGCCTTATATGCACCCCTTGTTTCTCCGATCCAACACACTACGTGTTTGGGAGAAGAGCTATGAGCCGTACCTTGACGAATCGCAGTGGCCAGCTTACCAGGGCCCCGACTACACTGTGCTTTCCGGTCTAAGGAAAAAGGAGATGGGTAGGAGGAAAAAGAAGCGACTCGGGGAGACATGGATGCTATGAGAGGATACGGTCCCGATTGGTTTGGTGGCGGAGAGTTCGACGAGGAACCGACCAAGAATCTTTGTTCAATCTGCAAAAAACCTGGTCATAACGCAAGGTGGCATAGAAGACAAGGGCAAAGGGTAGTTTAGTATTCTAGTTTAGTATGCTAGTTTAGTTTGCACATATTGAACAATAGTGGTTTTTAAATATGTTCATTTTAGGAGTATTTTCTTTATTTATTTGCATTTGTTTTTCGTAGTATTACTCTTCCCATTACTATTATTGTTGGTGACACTTCTTTTTTTTTGTGAAATAGCATGGCGCGTCGTCGTCCGGTGGAGCGGAGATGGCGGCACCCGCGATGCCCCTCCTTGAGGTGGAGTACGACGAGCACCACGAGCACTTTGATCTACATGACCCGCGTACCCACACGGCTAGAGTGGGATGGCGTTACAGCGCCATACCAAGGTTTCACGGAGCTTGTTCGCGTTGTGAACAAAGGAGAACCCGGCACTCCTAAGTGCTGCCATTGACAGTAACTACATGAGAACACATTCTAGGTAACAACTCATTTGTTTGCATTTAAGCTAATTGCCAACCCTTGCTATCGGATGGAGGCACGAAACACACACGTTTCACCTCTCTTGTGGAGAGATGACCATCACGTTGGAGGATGTGAAGTTTATCTTGTGCCTTAAGTTGCGGGGGCTGCCGATTCTGTAAACTTAACGACCATCATTTGGAGGGGAGAGTGGGAGGAGTTTTGTGGCCTCTTACGAAGACAATGAGCAATCTAATAGACGTAAGTAAGAAAAACATCTATGACTTATGAATTATTTTGCTTGCAATTGTTCTTCCACTACATGGTGTTACTCATTTCCTCTAAACTTTTCGGGGAAGGGGTCCAGGTGTCTCCCACCAATGGCTTGTGGATCACTTCAATAACTTGCAAGAAGATGTTGATTACCCCGAGGAAACTTTGGAAAGATATGCTAGGGTGTGGTTGTGGCACTTTCTTGGGTCGTTCCTATTCCCATTTCGCACCAGGCAACAACATCGGTTTGGGCGTTCCTCGACATACTTAGGCGGCCGTGGGGAAACCATTGCGATGTACTGGGGCACCGCTACCTTGGCATGGACATGCAATTTTGTGTGAGGGCTGCTGTCGTCTTGGAGATACTCAAACATCGGGGTTCTTTGTTTTCTTTGCAAGTTTGGATATGGGAGAGATGGCCCGTTGGGGAGACCTACGGTGTTGCCATCCCGAACCGGAAAGGACAACGATTACTACGGCCCGCGGTGGGAAGGCGGAGAACCACTTCCTAGTGGTCTCTACCCGAGCGAAGCACCTCAAGTCACAGGCAGAGCTGAACGCAAGTACAGGGAGTACACCGATGAACTAGATCATCTCACACAGTTCCAGGTTTGCACCGTCTAGCTTATGTCATTCCATTATGCTATTTTCACAGAAATGTCCTCTAACTTATGCTATAAAACGTTTAGGTGAGATGGACTCCATGGAGTGATCCAGATCTACATGGGTACCTAAATACCAAGTGTTGGGAGGAGTCAGAGCTGTTTCGGTGGAATGGCAAACTCATATTCTTCTACATTGTGGAGCTTCACAATCCGATCAGAGTTTGCAGGCAATTCGGGAAGAGAACGGACTGCTCACCACCACTTTACTCCACTAACCCTATCTTGCACGGGTGCGTTTTCAACCCAATACTATTATACCCAACTAATTGGTACATATGGTACTAATAATTTTGCCTATGTTGCAGCTACACTCGCAAAAAGAGATACTCGGAGGAGAACGGCGGAATGTGACCCACCATGAATCCATCGTGGAGTGGCACAACAGGCAGCCCATACCTTTCGATGTTGGTGAGCCACATGATCAGCGTGTCTTCAATGAGTACCTAAAGTGGCTGAGCAGTCGACGAGGTTACATCTCACGCAACCCTACACCGACCGGCCCGATTGAGGAGGAGCACGGAGAAGACGCCGTATCGATCGATGCGACTTGTTAATGATGGTGGACACACAAGCACGGCCCGAGCCTCGCGTGACACATACATGGTAAGATTCATAAAATGAAAGCATTGGCCCATAGGGTTTTGAAATCTAGAGAAGTCCATAGCTTTGTCATCCGAATGCCTTTGTGTATTTCGATAGGCCTCACAACTCACAAGACTTTTCGATGAGGTTGCAAGATCACTTGTTCAAGCCAGAACACATGGCCCCGAGGTACTGCGTGCATTTGTCTAGGTAAGAAGACCTCTAACTTGTTTGTAAGATATTTTTGATTGTCATTTTGTTACAACCGATACAAAAAACCGTTTTGTTTACGTGCGAGAAGGTGAAGAGGAATTGCAAGAAGTTAGCACAAAAGTTGGGTTGCATGCACACCGATTGGGTGCCTCGGGGGTAGGTAGCACGGGTCTTTGCCCGCCTCGCCGACTCCCTACAGTGCCGGTCTACTTTGGAATTCCGCCCGCACACCACCCGGACTACCGTCAAGGCAAGGGCCCGGCGGATGAGTCCTCGTACGGCGAAGAGGAGGGACATGAGTCGTCCGAGCGAGGAAATTGGCGTTAACCAGCCAATCGGCGATTCACGAGCACATGGAGGGTGGTACATCTCACCCACGACTACTACGGCGAGGGGCGACGACGACTACTACTACGGCGGGCGGCGATGACGGCGAGTCCCTACGACGGCGGTGAGGCCTCCCAGAGGTCCCGCTTGTCGAGGGAAGCTACCACGACAAGTTCTACCGCAATCAAGGCGGGATTCGTGGGATGCAAGGGTTGAGATTGGGCCGTCTCGGCTAGTGGGTGCCCCTCTTGGTACTCAAGTAGAGGAATAGGTAAATGGAAAACAAAACAAGTGAAGTAATACTAATATCATTGTAACATGTTTTGTAATATGTATACATTGTAATATTTTCTTTTAAATTGCAGGATCCTTGGAATCCGATCGGTACACAAGTAGTGCCAACAGCCCCCACCTTCAATTCCGATCGGGGAGCACCCGGCACCGCGTCGACACCGTCGCCGCCACCTCGACCACACCGGCGTTGGGTTCAGTCCTAATGTGATTGCTACAAACAGGGGAGAAAGAAGAAACCGAAGAAATTTTACACTCCACGGCACTTAGGTTTCGGTTTGTGGTCATGTCTATGTAGTAGAATGTAGGTCATGTCTATTAGTAGATTGTGGGTGTAATGGAACCAATAACTCTTAATGTCGGGTGTCGTCAAATTTTAAGGACAACAAATGTATGAATTTCTACTATTTTAGGGAACTGGAACAAATGTATGGGTTTCTAATATGTTACTCCATTGTTTCTCTTCTACGAAATGTACATAATGCATAAATTTAGTTAGAAATATGTAAAACCGTCGGACAGCGAGAAAGAGAGGGGGCGGTTGGCTTTTTACGGTGGCGGCTGTTGTCGCGCCCTAGGCTGGGTGCTTGGCGGCAACTTTGCGCCGCGCCTTGCCTGTGCGGCGCGGCAATGTTGCCAGCGCACCCGGCTACGCGGCGCGACGGCGTCGGCAGAAAAAGCCATTCGTCCCCTCTCTTTCCGTTTGTCCGACGGTTTTACATATTTCTAACTACTTATATGAAATCCATACTATATAAAAGCTTGATTGTTAGTGCATATGTCATCATATTATTGCAAATGTGTTATAGATTCTATTCATTTATTTATTGATTTTTTTTCTTTAATATGTAGTAGAGCTGGCCAAGTCTTCTGAACTGGTTGTGAATAGGCTGGTCAAGGTTTTTTTGAGCTTCGATGATTAGTGAGTAGGCTTTTCGGTGATAAGTGACTAGTTACATCGGCTTTTCGATCGTCGGTGACTAGTTCCATCAGCTTTTGGTCATCTAGCCTTTTCGAGAAAAGCGAATCTAGGCAACTTTTGCGGTGAGCCATCAATTCCATCGTCTATGCTTTACGGGGATACTTTTGCATGGGTTCCCGCCATCTCACGGATACCAACGACTACTCATCGACCCGCGAAATGCGGATCCCTCTATAAATACACCCATTCTCATTCAAGGGAAAGCGAAGAAGCAAACCACTAGCAATGTGCGGAGGCTCTTGGTGGGGAGGGAAGGGGTTAAGAAAGGTAATGCAAACCCATGGGCGTAGATCCGGACTTGTGGGGGGGGGGTGGTGTAGGTCGAAGAGTTTAATGAACCCGACCCGGATCGTTGGCGTGACCAAGGTAGGCGAGATTTCACTAGAGAAAAACCTCTCAAGAACTTCTGACGGGCGCGAAGGAAAGCGGCCAAAATGTAGGCATGGTGAGGAGTGTGTGGTGCGGATGATGACGGATGGCCAAGAAGGAGGGCGTCGTTTACGGAAATGCCCATACGCTTACGTAAGTGCTATTACTTATTATCGTTTCATTTTTGTATCTCACTTAAACAACCTCTAACAAATATTTTCTATTTGCGAGTTCACGGGCACCGAACAACTGCGGGTTCACTAGGTGGGTCGATCCTCGACCACTTTGCAACCACATCGAGGAGTACATCCGGTGGTTGCAAGAAAGAATCTTCGATCCGGAAACGGAGGCGGGCATCGATAGGGGCCGAGCACGAAGAGGAGGAAGACTATAGCGGTGAGAACTCACGGGATCAACCATGCACCGACTCATTTGCTCTTGCCCTTGTCACAAGAATAATGGGCCACCGCCACCACCATCGCCTCCCGCCGCCACCGTCACAAGATGCTTCTTGTGTGGAGAAGGTGCTACGATGCGCTATGTGGCCACATTATTGAATTCTGATTCTATTTGTGGCCACCTAAGCATTATTGTTGTTGTTTTAAAATTACCTAAGGCATGTTAGGGTTAGTTTGGGCTGTGTACCCTAGCTTGGATACGAGTTCCCACATGCCATTTCGATGCGCTTAAGTGTTGCTTTAATTACCTAAGGCATGTTAGGTTTAGTGCGAGAACCAATAAACCCTTGTTTGGTTTATGTTCTCACATGCCATTCCATTTGATGTGTACCTCAAAACCCTTGTTTTCGTCCAAATGCCAATTCATGTGTTGTGGCGCGTCAACTATGTGCCCGATCTTTTAATTTGAAGACACAATTAAAAGGCCCAATATCCGAGGGCGAGACAAAAGCGAAATAACACATAAGTTCAATGCCATCAAACATGGTACAAATGTTACGAGAACATTGTTCGATACATGGTTCAATACAACAAGAAGACAACATAGTTCGCTACATGGTTCAATACAAATAGAATACAACATTATTCCATACATATTGGAATTCACTTCATCAATCGAAGCATAGCACGGAAGCAAATCATCGTCGAAGTCACAATCCTCCACCGGCACCTCATTCTTTGTGACGAGGACCAACTACTACCACCATCGACCGGATTACGTGTCATGTGGGCTTGTTGAGCGGCATCCGCTAACTTTGAAGCCTCATCCCGAAGTCATTGTCATTGTCATCGGGGATGTCCTCTCAAGACGTTGGCCTCGGCGGCGGCCGTGTGAGGCGCACGTCGAGCACACAAGAGCGAGGTCATGCAGCGATCGCTTCATTACATCGCTCACAAGAGGATCCGCCTTCCTCTTCGTCCGCCCCTCACTTTGCTTCCGCGGTGCACACCGCCGTCTAGGCGCTTCTTGAAACTTTCATGGCATTTCATATCTTGCTCATACGTGGGCGGGAAACACCCAACTTCTTGGCAAGCTTACGCTGATCCCCGTTGGCGAATGTAGAGATACTCGTTCACAAGCTTGGCCCCAACACCCATTTCCCGCCCAAGTTTGTGCTTTCGCCCGATTGCTTCCTTGACCTCATCTTTTCCTTCAAAGGACTCCCAAAAGCATTTCCTAGAGTTACTGTCAAAACAAACAATTGGATTTTAGTTAGGGAAAATAATGTCTCATGTGGTTGCCTCAAAAAAAAAAAAAAAAAAAAATCCAACCTCATCATAATCCACCATATGCCCACAAAAATAGCCTATTCCCCACTCTGGAAGGAACAAGGCCATATCGCGCTGGACACCACATTTGCAAAAGACGGGGGTGGCGCGAGGGCGAGGGGTGGCTTGGGGCACGCAAGCCCGGCCTCGGCGAGGGCTATGAGCTCGTCCAATCTTGAAGTGTCGCCATCATCATCCACATTTTGGGCCGCCTCCCACTCGGCCTTTTGGCGGCGGCGCATGCTCTATCTTCCTCTCCCTCTCCTCCCTCTCAGCATCCGCTCTCCTCCTTTCCTCTTCCTCCCTGCGCGCCTTCTCATCAGCCGCTTGCTTCTTCAACAACTCATGCCTCCGTTGAAACCCAGCCCTAAACTCCTTGAGGCCTTCCAAGAATTTCTTGTTCTCCTCAGCGACCTCAAGGTCGATCCCTTTGCTCAAAATCACCCAGTGGTGGTGGGGGTCACGCAAAACAAAAGAATTGTCACAAAGCAAATATATAATCAAAGCAATAAAAAACCTAAATGAATATACACACCATTAGGCTCATGGGCGTTGTATCGGGCAGGCGTCCATTTGTAATTGACACACATCCAATACTTCGCATGTAGATTTCCTCATCCTCGTCATCCCATTCTACTTTGCAAGGATCACCACACCCGGCAATTGGGCCTTGGAACACCCGGTGGTGGGAGAGGCTTATGCATATAGGGATCACCCGGCAAGCGAGCATAACTACCTCTAAAAATTTGATGCAAAGTGTCAATTCAATAAACAAAAATTACCGCTAACAATATTGTCATTACGGTATCATATTTGATGAATAAAAGATGAAAACTAGGTCTAACAATTATTCTAATGCTAATCCATCGTACAATTGCATAAACCAACCATCTAAAAAATAAACAAAATCAATCCCAACAACATGTACGTGTCATGGTTGTCATGTGTGCTTGTCCACAAATTTAGCTACTCTTGTCTATTGCTTGCATACAAATTAAAAACAACACAACACAAGAAATTACCTCTTTCTACCACGCCTCGGCATTCTTTCGGAGTTGGGGATGGGAGGGAGCGCCGGCCGTTGAAGGTCACCACGGATGGAGCTTGAGGGGGTCGGCGCCCGGCGTCAACCAACGGCGGCGAGGCACCGCGCCGGGCGGCGGCGGCGAAGGACAGCGAGGAGCGGGGCGGCGGCGAGGCGGCAAGCGCCGGCCGCCCCTTCCTCACGGCTGAGAGGAGTGAGAGACCAAAGACTCGAGGCGGGCTCGGGGGACTTAAAATTTCGGTCTTTGCCGCGCCGCGGTCGGAGCGGCTTGCCGCGCCCTAGATAAGGGCGCGGCTACTCGCGCCCAGTCTGCGGCGCGGCGCCTGGCGCCCGGTCGGCAAGTCCGCATGCAAACCGGCCGCGTCGGCGTCCTTGTCGCGCGCCCAATGAAGGCGCGGCACGGTTAAAAACGCCCAGCGCCCTGAACAAAGCAGCAGCGTCAAAAGGGTTATTCACGAAAAATCTTTGAAACCCGGGTTAAAAATAGTTTTTTCTTAAAAAAGGGTTAAAAATAAAAAAAAATTCTCACCTTACTACCGTAGTCACCGCCCACGTCCACACATCGAATTAATGCATGCATATGCATTGATCGCTTGATTTAGGGGTGTTTAGGACTGCTCCACAACTCTGCTCTACAAACTCCCCGTGGAGCAGTTCCATAAAAATCGTAGTTTGTGGAGCACCTCTTTAGGTGCTCTCACAACTCGACACTTTTTCTCGAATTATGTGCGTGGAGTTAAAACCGTTTGGCAAAAAACACATGGAGCAGAGCTGAAAAACGTAGAGTGGAGCGGTCCCATTAGGGGCGTGTTTGGTAGAGCTCCGGCTCTTAAAAACAGCCCGAGAGCTGCAGATCCGCGCAGCTCCACCGGGGATCTAAGATCTCGAAAAGTGTTTAGTACAACTCAGATTTCCCACCATCCCAATAACATCTAGAACCCGCATGTCAGGAGAATAGAAAAGAAAAAATCGTCTTCTTCCTCCATACATCTACGACCCGTTCGCAGCCCAGGTTGCGCTGCTCCTCCGGCACACAACCAGGCTAGGGGCAGGCGCTCCGAGTAGACACGCCGAGTCGGTTGCGGTTCCGCCGGTGGCGGCGGCCTGATTTGCGGACGCGCTGGGGCAGGGCGACTACAAAAGAGCTCCATCGTGACCGTTAAAAAAAAAGCTCCTTCGCATGAATGCTTCTCGTGTCGGCGGCTGCCTTCCTGCCTCCCCGGCAGCGTCTACTGCTCTTTTCCTCACGGGCCGGCAACGTCGACCCTCCGACCACCGATGCCGGCCCCGATGATGGCGTGGCGCGGCCAGTCCCTTCCTCGATCGGCGGCGTGCGGCATCCTGATTTGATATGGTAAATAAGAAATGCAGTTACAACAAATTAGGGTCCGTTGAATATCATTACTAAAACATAGGCTAGCTTTCTTCATCTGAAATTAGTGTAATTTATTCACTATAAATAATATATGTTTACATCCAAAATTTGAGGAATAAAGGTGCCATTTTATGAACGATTCAGAGCTTCGATATTCTATATGGCTCGATCAGACACGATCAGACAGACTATTCTAGCAGCAATAAGGTAGTATGATAAATAAATTGAATTGGGTGCACAACACTGGTCGGTAGTCCAGCAGAGTGGGAAGAAGAAATAACTTTTCATCCTGCAAAATGTACGGGCATCAATAAACAATTAAAATTTGAATATAAAAGAAATAAAAATGGATACAACAAGATACGAGTTACTTTTTTTTTTTTTGAAACTAGCTAGATACTAGTTACTCGAATAAAGATGAGTGGCTACAGCCTAATTTTATTCTGCTATTGTTGGTTTACGAGGAACAAACATTCACAAAGTATAGTTAACAAATCTTGTAAAAAAAAAAAAGTATAGTTAACAAAGAGCATCGTTGAATTTGCTATACAGAGGTCTATGTGTTCTGACTAAATTTAAAATTTTAGTTCCACATTACGCAAAAGTGTCATGATCTAGAATTGGGCCAGCCCGGGGAGTGGCTAATTGGGCTCAATGCGACGCCGCCCGCCGGGGGAGGGCAGGCGCCCTTGGGGAGCAGCGCCCTGCCGCCGCCGCTTTCCCTCTCCCATACGATTCCTAGTTTGCTTCGGCTTTCAAGTTAGGATTATCTTAGGAATTTTTGGTGTGCAAGGGGATATCTCATCTATAAGGGAGACCCTTATTAGAAAATAAATAAATAGGAATTGCTTGTAAAAGGTATTCGATCGTATAAGAAACCTTATAGAGATTGCTTAGATTACAAGTCCCACTAGTCGGGCTATATAAGCAAGAGGCATGTAATCTCTAGGGGATAAGCAAGCAATAAAAATATATCTATCGCCTTGACTCTCCGTCTCCCCCGCCCGCCGCCCTCGCGCTCGCGCCCGCACCGCCCCGTCTCCGCCGCCGGCTGGCGCCCACGGCCGGAGGACAGCCCGGGCCGGCTGCCCGCCGCCGCCACAGGGGCCCGGCCGCCCGCCCCTTGGCCGCCCCCCCCGCCGCGGATTCCGTCGACGGCTCGACCTGCTATCCTCCGGTTGGAGGAAGATGATGGCATTCTTGGTGATGCTCAGCCGTCATCAACGTCACCAGCGATGACACCGCAGCACCGGCTGCCCTCTCCTCTCCACCGACACCCGCAGAATGCGGGACTCCCCCGGCAAACACGGCGTCACTCGCGCGGCGCCCTGCCCCTACCCGGGCGGCACCGCGGCGCCCCCCGACTGCGCCACCCGCGGCACTCGAGGCCCATGGTGCCACCCGCGGCATCACATCCCCCTCGCTACGTCACGCGTCTGCAAGTCCAGGAGTACGACGGCACCGACGACCCGACCTACGGCCGCCAAGCTGAACTTGGGAGATCGCCCGGCCGCGACTCACGTGAGTTACGCCGCTTTCCACCTCATTGGTATTGCTGCGATGCGGTTCATGGATCTGTCCAAGAAGAAGTCTCGTCGAGTGGGGCGAGTTCACTCATCGCCTACGCCATCACCGGACCCCCACCTACCTCGACACTTCGGGGCGCACGCCGCCGCCTTCCCGGGGGAGGCAAGGCGGCGACTACATCAACGCCTTCGAGAACTATGCACTACGCATGGAACTCGAGGGACAACGCCACCGTGTCGGCCTCTTCGTGGGAGGCTGCGCGGAAATGCCGCAACACGCTCGAATGGTTCGAGCCTCGTTCGATGGAGGAGGCCATCAACCTTGCCGCCGCTACAACGACGGCGAGCCGGGACGACGCCAACAAGGGCGTTGGCACGCCGGCGCCGCCACGGCCGACGCCCGCGCCTATCCAGCGACATCGGCGGCGACATAGTGGCTGCCCCTGAGTGACGCATGCGGGACAACGGCGTCTTCTTGCTTGCTGCCATGGGCGACATCGAAGGGCCGGCGGCAACCGACATGATCGCGAGCTGCAATTGGGCACAACTACAAACAAGGAGCTCGGGATCGCCGCTAACGCCATCGAGTTGCGGGCTTCCGCGCAGTGGAGCCTCCACCATGGCATCGTGAGGTACTTCCACCGCTACTATATCCCTCCTTTGCGAGCTTCTCGGGATTTCTGGCGGGGGGGAGAACGCCCCGCCGCATGGCGTAGCGGTGGGCTTCCACCTCCCCAACGCCCTCGAGAAGATCGGGCGTTCCCGGCAAGCGTCCTCCTACTACAGGGCGACCCACGGCGTTAGGGTTGAGGGCGCCACCGTCCTACTCTTCAACAACAATGGCGGCGTCTTCTTCGCATCGACAGCGTCACGATTGGCGCACCGTGGACAAAGGAGATGCGGTGGGGCCCCTCGTCGGCAGCCATGCGACCTCCCAAAAAGCGATTAAGTGGAAATTTACTTAAACTAGTACGGTGCGGGTGTGTCGTGGTCTAATACCACCATCACGGTAATGTGCGGCTGTCGTGCTCCGATGGCCTAGCTCTAGAGACAATGACACAAGGTTTATCTTGGTTCGGGCGCGAATCGCGGCGCCCTAGTCCAAAGTGTGATCACTATCGAGCTCAAACGCCCATACAGGGGCCCGGTACAAGCGAGGGCGAGAGGAGAGGGCTCCCAAGTCTCGTGATTGAGGCTAGTGCCAATATTGGGGTGTGTGTGAGTGTGGGTTGAGGTGAACCTGCCTTAACAGGAGGCCTACCTCCCCTTTTATAGTCGCGAGGGGGGCGGGAGAGACTGAGCTCCCCTCGGGCCGCGGGACTTGAAGAAATGAAAATATATGTACGGGACGATAGATGCGAGGAAAGAGCTCTCGGACGAGCTCACCGCATAGACAAGAGCTCCCTTCGGGCTCTCAGTACTTTGAATGCCGAGGGTGGTGGTCGTCGCCGACGCGGGAATCGTGGTTTGGGCGGTGGTCGGGCGTCGCCCTGTCTCTGTCGTAGTTGAAAGACGTCTTCTTGGTATGGGCGTACCCATACAGGTGGATAGGAGGGCGTACACTTGTATGTACCCGCCCGACACGTAGGCGGAGTTGTTGGGTCGACGGGGCATGGGGAGGAGATCGTCGACGGCTCTTTCCCCACTTGTAGTCGGCGTGGCTAAAGTGGTCGTCGAGAGTTGTTGAACCTGTCGGGAGTTGTTGACCAACTCGGGTACCCCGCGAGCTTCTCAGAAGGCGGCGGATGAGCTCTCGGTGGTCGTCATAAGGTTCGTCGCGAGGGAGCTCGAGCGAGGCGGAAAAGGTCCCGAGGCGGAGGTCGATCCTAATGAAGACCGGGGAGCTCGTTATGGGAGAGCTCGGACAAAGCGGAAAGGTGGACCCTTGTCCGAGGAGCTCGTTCGTGAGAGCTCGAGCGAGGCGGAGGCCCATCCTTGCACGGAGAGCTCGTGTGTGGTGAAGACTTCGAGCACCGTGGTAGGACGCCTTGTCTCTCATGCGATCGGGGTCCGGAGTCACCTTCGCTTGTTGACAACGAGTTAGGAGCTTGCTTATGGGTATCCCAAATATCTATCCCCCACAGTAGCCCCCGAGCATTGGGGGAGAGGAGGTCTCTCTCGGATCTTTGTTCGTAGCGGTGGCCTTCTTCGCCGTGGGGACCCTCGTCTAAGGATTTGATGTTTGTTAGGTGGGTGCGCGTGGCGTTCCGCGGGTGTGATCCCGAGGCTCCGTGAGAATAGTGGATTCTCGCGGAGGCTTTTTAGAACACCGTGGGCTCATCGGCCGCTTCTCGCGATTGTTCGCGAGGAGGTGGTGGGCTCGAGCTCGATCTTGCCTCGTTAGCGAGATTGAGTGCCGGTGAGCTGCGGTCGGATAGTCGGTGAGGTCGAGCTCGAGCTCGTTCGTGTGATCTGCTGGCGGATCGACCTCAAATTCTGAGGGCTCAACTTCCTTGGTTCTCGAGCCCCCGGGTGACGTCCGGGGGCGAGGCGCCTCCTCATCGGTGAGGTCAGCTCGGAGTTGATCGTGGCCCTCGGCGACTTTGGGCGAGCGCAAAGCCCCCGAGCCCTTTCGAGGGCTCGGCGTGGGCCGTCGATGCCGCTTCGCAAGGCGCTCCTCGCTCGTGGTGTCTGCGGGCGGCTCTCGGGCTCTCGGGCTGAGGCGGCCTTCGAACCCACGAGGCGGGAGCTCGCGACTCGACCATTGTGCTGAGCTCTTGGGTTTTTACCCTGCGTAGAAAATAGCCGTTGGGATCTTACCGTTAGGATTTTACCGTTAGGATTTTATTGGTGGCGGAGAGCTTATCCCATTAATGTCGCGACCGTTCGGCTTCCGCCCGGGTGTTAGACGCTAGCGTCGATCTCGTGGCGTCGGTCGCGGTCGGATGTGACGCGGGGTGGGCCCTCCCGGCGGTTTTACCTCAACGCCTCCGCCGCGCCGGAGCTCTATAAATAGGCAGAGATCAGGGAGCGGATTCACCTTCCCACTTCTTGCCTCCCTTCGCAAAGAGAGAGAGATCAATTGCTGCCGATTTGCTCGTAGATCCAACCTCCCATCTCCCTGTCTCGCCCGGTGACTCGCTTCGAAACCGCCAAGATGGGCTCTTGGCTGCCGTCGGCGGCGGCCGAGGCGTTGTCGAGAGGTGCGGCCTCATCGGCGGGGCTGCCGTATCGGCGCGGCGGCGGGGAGTGGATCATCCCGCCGGCGTCTCATGCGATTCCCGATCCGCCGGCCGGTATGTCATCTCGTTCGTGGCCTTCCGCGAGCGCGGGCTCGGCATGCTGGGGACGACTTCTTCCAGCGGCCTCATCTCGTCTTTGGGGCATCGAGCTCCGGCATCTAACGCCAAGCGGGGTCTGCTCTTCTCCGCCTTCACCATGCTCTGCGAGGGTGGTTGGGGATCCCTCCCAATTGGGAGCTCTTCAAGCACTACATCTACGCGAAGATCCAACCTGCGCTTAGGGCAAGGGAGGCGGCTCGGCCCCGATCGCTGCGTCCCGTCTGTTGCACGGGGGAAGGTCCACGAGTCCTTCCACGAAGATGACTTCCCGTCCGCCAATCTGGGTGGAGGGAGGAGTGGTTCTATCTCAAGAACGACTCCTCCCATCCCCGCAGATTCACCGCCGCACCTTCGCCCACCGCGAGCAAGGCGCGGGCGCGAGGGACCCGCACGACCACACCACGGAGCAAGTGGAGCGGGCGGTGAGCAAGATCAAGGCGCCCGTGATGCCGGGTGACGGTGAATCACATCATCGAGGGCCTGGTTGCGCAGGCAAGGCCGTGGTGCCCCTCCGTCGAGCCTCCGGGATGTGGGAGATGAAGGAGGAGGGACGCCCGATTCGAGGGGACGGCGAACGCCCCGGGCTGACCGTCGACAGGTGGAGTGGTGGATGGACCGGGTGACAAAGACGGGGTGAGGGCGCGGGGCTCCCCGGATCCTCCCCAATCCAGGAGACCTCGGCGGCGAGTAAGCACTCGTTGCTTTTTCTTTAGTTCATTTCTTTGTTGTCTCGAGCCTTGTAACGAGCTTGAGCTGTAGGTCGGTGCGATGGAGTCGCCGGCTCTCACCCCGCCTTCGAAAGGGCGATGCCGCTTGCCACGCGTCGGCGGGCCCCGTTTGGAATGAGGGCGCGAGCTCGTCGGCGGCGGCGGCGAGCGGCGATGGAGGAGGCGAAGGCCGGCGTCGAGCTACGAGGGAGAGCCCGGCGTCGGCGACGCCCGCGGCGAAGGAGTTGGGACCTCGTCGGGTCCCTACGAGCTCATTTGCTCCCATTAGCGCCGTCGGCGGGCGGCGCCTGCTCCTCAACCTCAACCGGCCCCGGTGCCCAAGCCCCGACGCTTGGGGTCAAATGCTCCGTCGAGAGTGGCTCGGGGCTCAGGCGCGGCCGAGGTGCGAGAAAGAAGAAGAGGGTGGCTACGCGGTAAGAAGCCTTCGTCCTTCGCGTTGTTGTGATTTGCTTTGGCGCATGTGCTAATCTCGTCGTGTTCGTGGCGGCGCGCGTACCGAGCGCTGGCGAAGGCGGATGTGTCGGCTTCGGCCGGCGTGGGCTCGAGCTTGAGATGGCGAGCTCGGCGATGCCGTCGGCCGTGAGCTCAACGCCCGCCAGCTTTCAGCCTTGGCGTGGTGAGCTTCGGGGATGGTGACGACGAGCTCGGCGGTGGGGAGATGGAAGCGGCGGCGGCGGCGTGGCGACGGGCTCGAAGATCTTGGCGCTTCCCCTTCAAGGGATGTTGTCGACCCCGCCGCTTTCCCGGAGCCTCGCGCCACTGGACTCCCCATCGGCGCGGGTCCCCATGGGTCGGGCACTAAAGACCGTCTTGAGCTCGGCTGGAGGGAGCCGCGAGCACCTCGATGGTGGCGGGGCGGAGAAGGAGGTCCCGGAGATCCGTCCGTCGCGGAACGTCTCTTGGGAAGCCCGCCGGGTCGTAGGGTCCGATCACTGACCCAGGAGACCGTCGTCGAGCACCCGATCATCGACATCTCCGGCGGGCGAGGGCGGCGAGGCGGCGGGAGGGACCGGGGGGGGCGAGGATGAGGTCTCGGAGGGGGTGCGGGTCAAGCTCGCGCCGCCCGCGCTGGGCTTGGTCTTGTTCCTTGGCACGGCGGGGTCAAGCTCGGGGGATGGCGACAACCGTCTTGTTGCCGTGCATCAAGTGTCCCCCGAGGGAATGCGAACGTCGTTATGCCTCCGGTCTTCGTCCGGATGACGCAGCGACCACCTTCACACCGTTGGAGGACCCGGGATCGCCCGCGGTTGGCGCCGGCGAGATGTGTGCGCCGCCGCCTTGCCGAGGGTTCGGTTACGTCGTGGCGCTAGGGGCTCCTTTTACACTTTCCCCGGCTTGTTTATGCATTCGTGCTCTTTCGAGGGGTGGGGGCGCCATCGCGTGGGGTACAGCCGGCCGACGGAGGCCTCGCCGAGGGCCGGCGGCCGTCGGACGGCCCAGCGCTGTCTGTGCGCGCAGATGTGCGGTGAGCTTTCGGCTCGGCACAGCTCAAAGACCGGTTCCTCGGCCCGGCGAAGGAGGCCGCCCGAGTTCATCCGTGACGCGGAAGGTCGTGCCTCTCGGAGGCCTGGGGAGAAGGTGGAGGCGCCTTGCGCGAGCGTCCGGCGCGAGGGAGAAGCTTGAGCTCGCCCACAAGCGGCGGCGTGAGAAGATGGTGGAGGAGCTCGACACCCTCCGCCGGATGCTTGGCGACAAGGAGCTTGGCTCGCTCGGCGCGAGCGGAGGCGGAGTCCCTTGAGGAAGGATAAGGAGGAGATCGCCGGCGGCTCCACCGGTAGCGTTTCGAGCTCGCGGTGAGTACCTCGCTTTTATCTTTTCGTCTTGTTCTTTTTAGCGCTTGGGGCTGATTGTCCTTGTCGGCGGGGCTTCGGCTTATGACCATGAAGCTTCTTAGGTGTGGTGCATGCTCCGCGCCTCGAAGGCGGAGAAGGATCGGCTAGGACGCCAAAAACCACGAGGCTGGTGGAAAAACGAGCAGGGGGCTCTATGATGAGTACGTGGAGTAGCGGGTGGCCGTTCCTGTCTCGCATCTTTGCGTCTCATAACCTTTGTATTTTGACCCGTCGCTTTGCTTTGGGGCGAAGCTCCAGCTCCTTGAAGACGACGTGGGACCTCGAGGACAAGGGCCGGGAGCTCACCGCGCCAGGGCCTCCCCGAAGCACACGCAGCTCGTCTTTGCAGGAGAAGGGAGGCGCACACGAAGAAGAGGACCCGGCGACCTCGTCGACATGCAAAGGAGCTCGGGATCCTCCCGGGGCGATTTGCCAAGGCCGTGGAGGAGGCCGAGAGCTCGGCGCGCTCATGAAGGGCTCGCGTGCGAGGTCGAGGGCCGTGCGACGTCCCGGGGTAGAGGATGTGGCGGATCCGGTCAGCCCGGGTGTCCCTCCTCCCGCGCAAAGTGACGGAGGGGCGAGGCCGTGTGGTCCACAAGGCGGTCGGCGTCGTCTTCGCCCACTACCCCAAGATTGAGGTCAACATCGCGGAAGGCGGGGTGGCCGCCGGGTGACGCTGACGCCGACGTGGAGCGTAAGGCTGCCGTTGCCAAGGCGCGATCAGCGAGCTGTCCATCGAGCTCTTCAAGCTCATTTCTTAGAAAGAGCTCGAAGTCTTGAGCCCTGGCGGCGGGGCCGACGGAGCGGCCGAGGAGCCCGCCGAGGAGGAGGTTGCGCAGACCCCCGAGGGGACCGATGGGCCAAGACCCGCCCGCACGGGAGTAGGATCTCGAGGCCAAGCCTCTTTTTTGTTATGAGTTTTTAAGTCCTCATGGTTGAGGCAAAATGTAAAAACTTGCATGGTGGTTTAATGGAAGTCGTCTTTCCTCTTTTTGTCGCACTTTGTTCCTACTTAGACTTTTTCGTGAGCTCATGATTCGAGAGTCGGGTGGCGGGCCATTCCTCGCTGGCCGCGGGGGCACGAGAGGTCATTAGGCAGTCGCGCCATGCTTTAAAGCAATGAGCTCGTGACTTAGTCATTTCGGGACATCGTTCGAGTTGAGAGAAGTGTGCGAGTTCGTGAGCTTGAGCTTGTCGCTGAGCTCTGAGCTCGTAAGTTTTTGCAAAGAAACGGTGTGTTAAAGACGTGGGGGTGTGCACCGCTCCTTGTAGCCCCGAGCAGGGGCGGGTCTTCGGGGCGGGGCGGCCGTTGCTCAAGCGAGCTAAGGAAAGAAATTCGAAATGCTTGCACATATTTTTGCATCGAATTTGTGCCTTTATTGAGCTCGTAGCTACAACATTTCGAAATACACTTAGGGGTAAAGCGACGTAGTCGCTCGATGTTCCATGCGTTGGTGAGGACTCGGCCTTGGTGGTCCTTGAGCATGTACGTGCCGGGCCTCAAAGACTTGGTCGATGGTGAAGGGACCCTCCCAAGGCGCCAGAGCTTGTGCTTGTCCTTCGAGCTCGGACTCGGCGCGGGACGTAGTCGCCGACGGAAAGCTCGTCCCTTGACATGGCGGTCATGGTAGCGCCTCATGGACCGCGGGTACTTGGCGGAGTGGATGAGGGTGATGTCATGAGCTTCGGCCGAGCTGATCGGCGGCGTCTTGAAAGCAGTTGGTTGTTGTGCTCGTTGAAGGCACGGGACGCGGGGTGAGCCATACTCGAGGTCGGTGGGGAGTATGGCCTCGGATCCGAAGACGAGGAAGAACGACGTCCGCCCGTGGCTCGCTTGGTGTCGTGCGAAGGCTCAGGCGGACGACCGAAGGGAGCTCGGAGAGGCATCGGCGGGCGTATTTCTCGAGCTTTTTGAAGATGCGCGACTTCACGCCTGCGGGATCATGCCGTTAGCCCTTTCTACCTGGCCGTTGGTCCTCGGTTGGCCGATGGAGGCTGTGTCAACGCGGATGCCATGGTGGCTGCACCCGGTCGAGGAAGAGCTCTCCCACGAAGTTTGTGCCATTGTCGGTGATGATGGAGTTCGGGACCCCGAACCGTGAATGCCGCCGGTGAAGAACTTGACGGTCTCCCTCACCGACACCATGTGATGGGCATGACCTCGATCCACTTGGAGAATTTGTCGATGGCGACGAGGGGAGATGCGTGTAGCCCCGGTGGTCCTCTTGAAGGGTCCTACCATGTCGAGCGGGGGCACCGTGAACGGCCGGGTGAGTGGGATCGTCCCGGGGGATTGGGCCGGGAGGTGTGTCTCGCAGCGAAGAACCGGCATCCTCGCAGCGTCGGGACGACTTCGAATGGCGTCTACGACGGCGGTGGGCCGAGAGAAGCCTTGACGGAATGCTTTCCCAACGAGCTCTCGGGCGCCGCATGATGGCCACATTCGCCGGCGTGGATCTCCTTAATGAGCTCCTCCCTTGCTCGAAGGTGATGCAAATACCGGAGGACGCCGGAGGCTGCGTCAGAGAGCTCTTCTCCGACGAGGGCGAAAGATTTGGCTCTCCGCGCTAGACGTCTTGACTCTTCTTGCCCGGGGGAAGCCTACCTTCCTTGAACCACCGCGGGAGAGGGACCCGCCAATCAGGCTTCGGAGCCGTCGCAACCGAGTTTTGCCCAGCCCCCGAGCCAGCCCCCGAGCCAGTCGGACTCAAGCTCGTAGCCAAGCAAGCCTTCATGTTGGGTGAGCTCGAGCTCGCGGGAGCGTCTACCTCCATGGGGTCCGAGGCCGGAGCGTCGGCGTCGAGCTCGGCGTCTGCCGTTGCGGGCCCGCCTTGAGCCATATTGATGGCTTGTGCTGCTCGTGCATGAAGACGCCGGGCGGGACCGGCAGCGGTCCGACACTGAGCTTGGCGAGGACGTCGGCGTCGTTGTGAGGTGGCGATGTACATGGTTGACCTCGAGCCCGTAGAAGTACTCCTCGAGCTCACGGACTTTACGGTGGTAGCGACCATCTTGGGGTTGGCATGGTCGACTTCCTTCATGACTGGTTCTTTCGAGCTCGGAGTCGCCTCGGACCTCGAGGTGCCGGGATCCGGCTACTCGCGCGTGCGTGGGCCATTTACCGGGGCTCGTATTCGGCCACGTTGTTGGACGCGGGAAGTGTAGGCGGATCGAATACTTCATGCGTACCTTATTCGGGGAGATGAGGGGACGAGCCGACGCCGGCGCCATATTTCTTCATGAACTGTCGAACTATAGCGTCCAAGACTCGATGTCGTTCGGGCACGGGCGGCTGCTTCGACCTCGGTCCACTCCGCGATGAAGTCGGCCAGGGCTTGAGACTTTATGGTGTCTCTAGGGGCATAGGTGACGTCGGCTCCCATGAGCTCAATAGCCCATTTGGCCATGCGGCCCGTAACCTCGGGGCTACGAATGACCTCGCCAAGGGGGTATTTGGAGGCGACCGTGGCCAGGGTGGGAGTCAGTAGTGCTGAGCTTGGCCCGGGTGATCGGCGGCCGTAATACCACGAGCTTTCGAGCCGAAAGTGTATCGCGTTTTAGTGTTGGTGAGGACCTCGCGATGATGAAGTACTGGGGCGCTGTACCTTGAGGGGCGTGCCCTTCCTCCTCTCTCTTGACGACGAGCGCGGTGCTCACCACCTTCGAGGTGGCCGAGATGTAGAGGAGGATCGGCTCGTTGGGCGCGGGCGCGACGAGCACGGGTGGATTAGCGAGGAGTTGTTTCGGCGAAGTCGAGAGCTTGCTGGGCTTCGTCGATCCGGGCAAAGCGCTCGGTTTTCTTCAAGAACTTGTAGAGTGGGAGGCTCCGTTCCCGAGTCGAGCTATGAAGCGACTTAGCGCGGCTAGACATCCCGTGAGTCGTACGCGCACTTGACGTTTTTAATCGGCCCCATGCTCGTGATGGCGGCGATTTTCTGGGTTGGCCTCGATGCCGCTGGGCTCGAGTGCGATGAAGCCAAGCAGCTTCCTCGCGGGGACCCGAAAAACGCACTTTCCGGGTTGAGCTTGACTCTAAACTCGCGGAGCTTGGCGAAGACCTTTTCAAGGTCGGGAATGAGCTCTTTCGAGCGTTTTGTCTTGACTACGATGTCATCGACGTATGCTTCTACGAGCTTTCCAGGGAGCTCTTTGAAGACTTTTGCATGCACCTTTGGAAGGTGGCGCCAGCGTTTTTCAAACCGGAAGGGCATTGTTACGTAACGAGAATGCGCCAAACGGAGTGATGAAGGAGGTGGCGAAGCTGATCGAGCTCATTCATCGCGACCGGTGGTAACCGGAGTAGGCCGAGAAAGCGCGAGTGTCTCGCACCGGAGGTGGAGTCAACAATTTGGTCGATGCGCGGCAAAGGAAACGGATCCTTCGGGCATGCCTTGTTGAGACCCGTGTAGTCAACACACATTCTCCATTTCCCATTCTTCTTCTTAACTAGTACAGGGTTGGCTATCCACTCGGGATGATACACCTCCTTGATAAACCTAGCGGCTAAGAGCTTATCTATCTCCTCGGCGATTGCCCGGCATCGATCGTCGTCGAAACATCGAAGCCTTTGCTTCACCGCCGAGAGCCGGGTTTGATGTTCAAGGAGTGCTTCGGCGACTTCCTCGGTATGCCCGGCATATCCGAGGCCCTCCACGTGAATACATCAAGGTTCGCGGAGGAAGTCGGCAGCTCGCTTTCCTATTTGGGGTGAGCTCGGCACCCACGGAGAGGGAATGCGCCCATCCTTGTCGGACCGTGACCTCCTTGGCGTCCTTCTCGGGCTCGAAGCGTGCCCGTGACCTTCGAGCTCGGCGGAAGAGCTCGTGCTCGCCACCCGGGAGCTCGGCAATTTTGTGTTTGGGCTCACCCTCTTCTTGAGCTCCGGGGAGTCCTCGGCGGCCCGGGCCGCCATCTTTGGCAGCATCTCCTCGATCTCGATCGCCCGGCGTCGGCGTCATCGGGCGGCGGCGGCCGCGGCCCGATGGCGTGCTCGAAGGTGGAGTCGACGGTGATGACCCCTTTCGGCCCGGGGATCTTGAGCTTGAGGTAGGTGTAGTTGGGGACGGCCATGAACTTCGCGTGGCATGGCGGCCCAACGGAGCGTGGTAGGCGTTTGAAGCGGGAGCACCTCGAACGTGGGGACCTCCTTGCGGAAGTTGTCGGGGTGCCGAAGGTGGAGGGGAGATCGATCCGCCGGCGGGACCATCCGCTTCCGGCACCACGCCGTGGATCGGTTCCGGTGAGGGGCGAGTCGCGCCTTGGGGATACCAAGGGCTTGGGCGCGTGGATGTAGAGGAGGTTGAGGCCGCTGCCGCCGTCCCATCGGCACCTTGCCGAGGCGCTTGGTACCCGATGATGGGATAGAGCGACGGCGGGTACCTCCCGGTGCGGGATGTGTCGTGGATGGTCCGCCTTGTCGAGCGTGATCGCCCGAGCTCGACCACTTGAGGTAGGCGGGCGTTGCGGCTTTCGGTGAAGAGGACCTCGCGGCGGGTGAGCTTCTGGCGACGCTTTGGACTCGTGAGCGGGGAGCTCCCCGAGACCACGTTGACGACGCCGTCCTCGATGTAGATGTCGCCGTCGGGCCGAACTCGTCGGGGGCCGGCTTCCGGCTTTGTCGTCATCGCCCTTGTCTCCTCCCCGCCAGCGTGCCCATCACGTGCTTCTTCATGAGGCGGCGATCCTTCATCTTGTGCTTGGCCGGGCCCTTGTGGTGCGGGCACGGCGCTTTCGAGCATCTTGTCGAAGTGCTTCTTGGGGGAGTTCGCGCCGCCCTTGGGGCCGACCTTGCGCTTGTCCGCCCACGGCGACGAACTCGTCGTCGCCGTTGTCTCGGGGGACGCTTGTTCTTCTTGTTCTTCTTCTTCTTTAGCGCGGGCGGGATCTTCCGGCGGCGTCGTCGTCGGCCTTGGGCCTGCCCTTGCGTGTGACGGCGGGCGGCGTCCTCTCCCTCGGCGTGGCGGGTGGCGAGGTCGAGGAGCTCCTTCACGGTCTTGGGCTACGGACGCCTGAGCTCGTGGATCGGGGTCTCGCGGGGGTGGTGCGAACGTGGCGGTAATGGCCGGTCGGAGGCCTCGAAGAGGTTGTTGCGAGCTTGGAGAAGCGCGTGTAGTCGCGCGAGGCCTTCCTTCTTACTCTTGCACCCTCGGAGGTCCCACGTCGTGCTTGGCCTGGTGTAGGTACCACTGGAGTTGCCGGCAGAGGCGTCGCGCAAGTCCCTCCAGATTCGGATGGATGGTGCCCTCGGGAGGTGCTCGAGCCACGATCGCGCCGAATCCGCAAGGTAAAGCGGGAGGTTGCGGATGATGAAGTAGTCATTGTCGGCGCCTCGGCTGGCAGAGGGCGGTAGTCCTCGAGCCACGTGGCGGGGGTCGGTCTCCCCGTTGTACTACTGCACCGAGGTTGGAGCTCCGAAGCGCGAAGGGAATGGGCGTCGTGGATCGTGAGCGAAGGCCCTTGGTCTCCTCGAGCTCGAGCTCGGGGACGGCGATCCGTTTGGGAGGCGGACTCCTCGCGGCGTGCGGTGTGGGGCTGCGGCTCTTGTCTTCCTCGCGTCGTGGCGCTGGCGGCGTCGCTTTGCTGTAGGTGCGGGCGTTTGTCGTGGTCGTCGTGGTAGTGCTTTGCCATCATCCGGGGATGTTATTGTCGACGCGCCTCCGCCTTTGCGCCGGGCATTGATGGTGTCCCTTGCGTCGCGGTTGTCGCCCGATCCGTCGGCAGCGTGTGGGCCGTCGAGGGTGAGGAGGCCTCGTGCTCCTCCGCAGCGGCGGTGCGACGGCGAGCTCGTACTGCGGGTTTCTGCTGCCTCGCCGGGGGCCTCTTGAGTTGCTCGTGAGCTCTCAGGTGCCTCGGGCTCCTCGGGGTCGGGCAGCGGCCTTGGAGAGGGCTGTGGCGGCTGCCCGGGTGCAGGAGGCCCTCCCAAACACCGGTGGGAGCTGTTCGGGTCCCTCATCCCGGTTGATGCGGTCATAGGCGTCGCGAGCTCGAGCTCGCGCTCGTGGTGCTCTCTTCCCCTGCTCGGCGGAGGGCCGTGCTCTTGAGCTGCCGCGCGCTCGAGCTCTTCTCGGCTCGTCCGGCCGAGCCTTGACCACGGTCGGCCGGAGGCTCGCGGCGGCGTCTTGGCGGAGTTCGGGCGTGTGCTCCGGAGGCGTCGCTCGAGGGGTCGCTCTTCTCTTCACCCTCGGGGTGTGGCACATGTAGCAGCCGGCGACGAGACGGATCGACGTCCATCGGGCTCATCTTTGTCGGGCGAGCTCGAGCTCGGGAATGCCGGTCCGCAAAGGCTCGTCGCCCGAAAGTGGGGTAGCCCATTGTCCGTCGGGGTACATCCGGCGTAGGCTGCCAGAACTCGTCGATTGCCCCGTAGCGTCCTCTCCCGCGAGGCTGCGGGGACGGCGTTGGCGATGGAGTAAGTCACGTCCCCTGAACAGAGCCACGGGTGGGCTCGCGCCCTAGGATGTTCGGGGAGAAGGTCCTTGATGAACGGAAGCGGTCCGCCCGGCGGATGGGGGCTGGGGCGGAAGTCGAATTCCGCCCACGCTTCGCCCGGCCGAGTCGGCGGCGCCAGCGAGGCGGCCGGACACGTCCTCGTGCGCATCGGGCGAGGTGAAGACGGCTCCGGCGAGGGACTGCTCCCGGGCGCGTGCCGGTGAAGTCAATGGTCCCGGCGTAGCGCGGGTGCTCCGGAGTCGGTGAAGCGGAAGAGGCCACGGAGTGAGGACGATCACACTAGCGCCCCCCTACGGCGCGCCAGCGCGCCGTGGTCTAATACCACCGTCAAGAATGTCCGGCTAATGCGTGCTCGATGGCCTAGCTCTAGAGACAATGACACAAGGTTTATCTTGGTTCGGGGCTTAATCGCCCCCCTAGTCCGGTGTGATCACTATTCGAGCTCAAACGCCCATACCGGGGCCCAAGACAAGCGAGGCGAGAGAGGGAGAGGGCTCCCAAGTCTCTGTGATTGAGGCTAGTGCCAATATTGGGTGTGTGTGAGTGTGGGTGCTTGAGAATTGAACCCGCTTTAACCGGGAGGCCTACCTCCCCCTTTTATAGTCGCAGGGGGCGGGAGACTGAGCTCCCCTCGCCGAGGACATGAAGAAACGAAAAAATATATGTACAGGACGATAGATGCAGGAAAGAGCTCTCAGACGAGCTCACGCATAGACAAGAGCTCCCTTCGAGCTCCAGAGTACTTTGAATGCCGAAATTGGTCGTCGCCGTACGCGGGAATCGTGGTTTGGGCGGTGGTTAGGCGTCGCCCTGTCTCTAATCGTAGTTGGAAGACGTCTTCTCAGTATGGGCGTACCCATACCGTGGATGGAGAGGGCGCATTACCGTATGTACCCGCCCGGCACTATGGCGGAGTTGTTGGAGTCGACGGGGCATGGGGAGGAGATCGCCCGACGACTCTTTCCCCACCGTAGTCCGCGTGGCTACGGTGGTTGTCGAGAGTTGTTGAACCTGTCGGGGAGTTGTTGACCAACTCCCGCACCCGAGCTTCTCCGAGAAAGCGGCGGATGAGCTCTCGGTGGTCGTCATAAGGTTCGTCGCGAGGAGCTCGGCGAGGCGAAAGAGGTCCCCGGGAGGTCGATCGTGATGAAGACCGGGGAGCTCGTTATGGGAGAGCTTCGGACGAAGCGGAAAGGTGGACCCTTGTCCAGGAGCTCGTTCGGTGAGAGCTCGAGCGAGGCGGAGGAGGCCCGCCCTTGCCCGGGAGCTCCTGTGTGTGGTGAAGACTTGAGCACCGTGGTAGGGACGCCTTGTCTCTCGTGCTATCGGGTCCGGAGTCGCCCGCTTGTTGACAACGAGTTGGGAGCTTGCTTATGGGTATCCCAAATATCGATCCCTCACAGTGCCACGGTTCCATTTAAGAACCACACTTAAAAACAATTTGACAAAAGATTTTTTTCATATTTTTCCTCACGCAATCTGGAATACATTCATGCATTACAAGATTTGAAAAATGCAAAGAGATGTTTGCAATCATGAACTTCAATAAAGTTGGCGATCAGTTGAATAGATTAGGTGGCATTTGGGATTTGGCAGACGCTTAATTCTTAAATTACGAACAATATGTTCAGTTGTTCACACATATGGAAATAGCCAATTGCAGAATGCTGGGGAAAATAATACCACACCAATAATCTACCCTACTAATGCACCAACTTCATTTGCGTTCAAAATCATTCAAATAAACGATCCGGATTATTTCTTAACCTTCTCCCTCATCACTCAAACATTCAGGATTAAGTGTATGCGCCTTTACTCCTAACGCTTCACAGATACACGTCAAACGCCTTCCTCTTACCTCGCGAATCAATTTCCTCCCGAATGGATGCGCTCTTTCCTTTTACCAATCCTTCCTTTCCTACTATACTTCCTTTCCTCTCGGACGAGCGGCGGTGCGTACGAGCAGCGGTCTTGGCGACCGGCGGCGCGGCGAAGTCCCGCGCAGCGGCGGTCTTGGCGAGCGGCATTGAGGCAGCGAGATGAGCGGGTCGTTCCTCTTTCTGTGCAATCCCCTCCCTCGACGCCACCATCTTCTGCTTCCTCTTCACCGTCGTCAAAGTCCGCGCGCGGCGCGCCTGACCACCGCCGCCGAGGCAGCCCTACGTGCCACGCTGCGAGGACGACCGCGCCAACACACGCGGGCCACCGCACTGCCGAGATCTTCGCGGGCCACCGCGCCTCCTGGATAGAGAGCGAACGCCGCCTCCAGGTCTGCGCCACCACCGCCGCAGCGGATGAGGCCGCCTCCATACGTGCACGCCTCGCCAATGCCTCCGCGCTGCATGCCCACGCCGAGCGACTCAAGCACCATCCCGACGCCAACAGCCTCCGCCTCCGATGACACCGACCCCGATAACCATAGATGCGACCACGGCTCCAGCCGCGCCTTCGGCGGCCCCCGTCCACTTCCCTCTGCCTCGGCATCGTCCCCGCATCCCTCGACGAACACAAGGTTAGGTTCCGATTCTGGGCGCATGGGCGAGTGTTCTGTGGCTTGATCTGCTTCTGCCCTGCTCATCAGTCATCGTCCTTTGCCTTCATATGTCGTGTGCTCACCAACTGTTTGTGGAAATGCCTACAGAACAGTAATGCAGGTACGACGGATGTGACACAAATGATGACAAACACCAGCGGCAGGTACACGATCCAGTTCGTTATGATTCAATCCGTTTTACTTTTTATTACAAATTTTAATTTACAGAATCTATTTGAGGACTATTTAGACTGCATGAGTGTTCTGTGGCTCTGATTATTTGAAATCAAGCATTCTTGCTTCTCGGGCCTCGGCAAACAAAGTGAAGAAATATCGTTCCCTCGCACTGCATGTTAAAGCTGCTCAGCTATGGTATTTTAGAAACGGCCAAAGGCTATTGTCCACATATTTATTGGATTTAGCTTTATTTGATGTGCTTTGTGCTTACATACAGTATTTGCTTTAGAATTTTGTTAGGATCCTTGCGGGATTAATTTCAAGGTCGTCCTGTTCGGCGATCTGAATGTCGATCATTGGTGCACTCATTGCCACACGGATACACAGTTAAGTATATATCTTTATTTATTTTTCATCATATCTCGATGTCCCAAATAGCAGGTGATTATAGATGTACCATATATACATAGATAATGCAAGAAAAATGGTTTTTTTAGTACCATGTAATTGGTGCACTCATTGCCGCCGCAGATGTGGCTGCCTCCATATGTGATGCAGCACACCATGCTATGTTTTTAGTGATGAGACCTCCATTTATATTTATCTATTTTTGCATGGATGATATATTTAAATTGTCAATAACAGCCCTATCACTTTTTAATTCCAGCTGACTCTGAACAATGGAGTAGAACAAGGTGCTTGTTCAAAAACTGTGAATTGCATGGAGATGGGAATGACTCCTGAACTAATGTATGGAAAAAAAATGTTTTTGTTCCTGCTACTAAATCCACACCAACATGGTTATGCAGGTAAAAGGAAATGTTGGCTCTTTGTAATATGCCTGTCCTTGGTGCAGAAGTTGGATCACCGATGGATTGATATAACCACCTGAGCTCTTTCAGGCTTTGTTTCTTGGTTGAAGCTGTAAAAGTCAGTCTTTTGGGAACCTAAGTTTTGTTGTCCCTGAAATAAAATGTTGCCAATCAGTGACTACTGACACGCCTGTATGAGTTGAACGAGAAACATAGCACATCTTATCCTGCAATGTTGTAGCCTGCAATATAATATGAGCCAGGCTGATTCTGTACAGCCTATTTGAATTCTCCACTTCTTCAAAACATTAGACTATGTCACTTTGTTAATTGCATCAAATTTTGCATGATGGTTCCATCATTCATACTCCTAACAATTCAGTTACACTTTCAATTCTTTCTTGCAGTTTCTTACATCACTTGCATGGTCGCTGAAGAGGAGTAAGGCTGTGTGAACAAGAGCAAAACTATTGTCAGAGGCTCACTCACCAAGGGCCTGGTAGGGCACTGTAATAGGATTGGCCCTCTGATATTTGTATTAACAAGCTGCATGTTGTGCTATAGATTGGTTCAAACTTCTCAAAGCAACAAAGATGCATTTTATGCTTTTTCAAAAAAAATGTGTTTCATTGCTCCTCTCCTTTTAATATTTGACTCAGTTGATTCGGAGGGCAGAGGAGCATATGGCCCAAATGAATCTTTGACAATAGAAAACCAATTCCAAGAAGCATAGCTCATTTACCTTTCTTAAGTGTTAATTGAAAATGTGTGGTTCAACAGTACCGAGTAAGCTTAATTGAAGGAGCACATGCCACTAAGACAGTGATATAACTTTTAGTTATTTGATTTGTTTTTTTAGATACGTAGCGTTAGCACGGGCACTATACTAGTTTAACTAAAATACATGCGACTTTGAGGCGACAAAATTGGGAATGGAGTCATGCAAAATTATGCAAGTTGAGCTCAATTCGAAGCGATATGGTCCAAATCAGATCAGAATGCTTAGATTGACAGGGTCCCATCCAAGCTTTTTTCCAAGGAATCCGGATGCTTAGCTTCCCAATTCATCCACAGTAGAATAGAAGTAGGTGTAAAAGTTTACAACCATGCAATGGTTCACAAACAGGAAAATCAGTACAATTGGATTAAAAAATGAGTTTTTCTTAAAAAAATTGATACTCCCTAAAGTTCCAAATTGTAGTTCACTTTTGGCTTTTCTAGATCCATTTGTTTTGCTATGTATCTAGACATAGTGTATAACTAGGTGCATAAAGAAAATCAATGTATCTAGAAAAGCCAAAGTGAACTACATTTTGGAGGGAGGAGTACCATTCTTCAGGGCGAATGGCAGCTGTAGGTAGTCAAAGGCTTCTAGAATCAGCTCTACATTTTATAATGTTTTCAAGTATGATATTAGTCGAAGAACCAAACTGATCAGAAGAAAAGAAAACATTCAACACACCAAGTACCAACAGATGTCTCAGATTGAGAAAATTAGGAGTGTTTGTATTGATTATTGCTGCTTACAGTAATTATCTCTCTGTACAATAATTTTCATGCAAAATTGTCCATGGCAATTCAGAAAAACTAGTTAAAATCACAAAAAGCTATATATGATCCGTTGATCCATGGCAATTAATAAAAAGAACTTTGTATTCCTTTTGGTTAAACACAGGAACTCAAGATCACTGGAAAATTAAGATGCACAACACACGTAAAAAATACTAATAATCAAAATCGAATCCTCATCCTAAAGGTTGAAATAGTACTCGCAATTTTCGCACCTGCTGACGTGAGGGTGAGTAGTCTCGGGCTCCCCGCTGCCTAGATGCATCGATGCCTCCGTCAGCACTGGTCAGCTTGTCTCCGGAAGGTGTTGTTGCCCATCACTCTGGGCGTTGGGTATTACCAAACCGATCGGTTCGGTAATTCGGTACTGGCAAAAATTCAGTTCCTGACCAAGTCGGTACCGAGCCAATTCGGTTTCGGTTCTTTCGGTTCGGTTTCAGTAAATATCGAAAATACTGAACTGGGTACATCAACATGTAATATCAAGTTCAACAGCCAATTTTGACAGAAACTTAATATGACTCCATAGACAACTAGTGCCAAATCATACACAAATAAAAAGTCACAAATACACAATATAGTTGTCCAACAAAGACCCATCAATATTACTTAGTACGCACTACACAAATAAAACATATTCCAGTAGTCCAGCAGGCATAGGCACACTGAGCATAATAGCAACAATATTACAGCCTTATTGGAAGCAACGAAGCATTAAGGAAAAAAACAAGCACAGCTGCATGCCTGCACAGCCGTCCAGTCCATGTCCAGGCGTCCAGCAAATATGCAGCAACAAGCCAACAGGAAGCCAACTCAATAATGAAAACAGCACTCAGCCGTCCAGCACAACTGCACAAGCACAAATATCAAGTAAGTATGCAGGAAAGCCAACAGCAAGCATCATGCCCTTCATTTGTGTTTTATTACCTAAAAAGTCATTAAGCAGGCTTTGGTGTAGATGTAGATGTAGGCTTGGAGGACTTGTTCTTGCTGACTTTGGCGTTCGAGGATTTTGTTGATTT
Organism: Hyparrhenia diplandra; assembly: GCA_015847255.1. Taxonomy (NCBI): domain Eukaryota; kingdom Viridiplantae; phylum Streptophyta; class Magnoliopsida; order Poales; family Poaceae; genus Hyparrhenia; species Hyparrhenia diplandra. Next base: position 138,949 of record JADLZK010011108.1, read on the forward strand.
TGGTTGGGAGCTGATGTTGGTGGCGGTAACCATCTTGCTTTTGCTGCCTTCAATGGATGACTTGGCAGCATGCCCATCAATAATAGCTAAGTCCTTGAACTCTCTAATTAATCCTGAAATCTATAACTCTTATAAGCCCAGTCTTAATGGAGGTTTCACCTCACGGTTTCCAAAATATAAAACTTATCATGAAACTGGGTGAAATGGGGTCTATCAATGGTACGGTTTCATGGCACCATTTCACAGAGATTTAATAGCCACTTGTGGGTCCCGCTATTTTCCCCAACCTCGCATCCGCTGCTTGCTCGTGCCACATCCGCCCGAACACGCACTGCCCCGCCCGGCAAAGGAGCCCAGCCAGCGCTCGGCGTCCTCGGCTGCGTGTCGGAGGATCCCCGCTCCCCGCAAGTGCGGCAGCGGCCGCGTCTAGTGCCTATTGTATTCGTTGTGAATGGAGCTCGCCTCTCTTTGCCGGCCGGAAGGGAGATCTCGCGGCTCGCGCATGGCAGCCAATTGGCGGGTGAGGGGAGCTCTCGGCGCATGGCAACCGGCCAATTCTCGGCGACGGAGAGGAGCACACCCGCAAGCAATTCACAGCGGCATAGGGGTTGGCCACGCATGGCGCCTATTCGGCGGAGGGGAACTCTGCCAAAGATCATCGCCTATTGGGCGGATGTCAAGCCCGGTGGCGTGGAAGTCACCACCGTGCGGTGTGGGCGGAGGTCACACCAGGTCTCGGCCAGGAGACTCCACGAGATGTCACGCGACAAGACAAATGGGGCGCCATCCCCTGGCGAGACCCACGCCCGCGGGCGAGGAAGGGCGCCAGCGGGATAAGATGACCTGCTTGCCCTTGGCGGCGTGAAGGCGCCGCGCGGCGGCGACTCTTTCGCCTCGCGAGAAGTGTAACCCGCCTCGCGACAACTACGGTGAAAACCGAAGCGCCTCATGGGGCGTTTCATCCTGTTTCACAGCATGGGAACATCGCCTCGGGGAGTTTCATCGAAACAATTGCTTCTCTCTTAAGGATTTCATGCAAAAGTGCGATTTGGTGGCGTGGCACTCTATTTAATGTGCATGAAACGTTGGTGAAACTCCCATTGAGATCTGGCCTAAAGGAGAACCCCACTAGGGGTTTCTCGACATGCAGGTATGACACACATCGTCCATGTCATCAGCACTTGATCCATGCCATCGCTAATTCTCGCCGTGTGGAGCTGAGTCGTTATTTGTCGTTTCAATCCAGCGCACCAAGAGTCCGATTGCATTTAATTTCGTCGTAGTCTTTCTATGCAACTGAAGATACGAGGAAGCAGCATGTGCATGTCCAAGGCGAAGGGGCAGCGCTATCTCCTTAATTCACGGCCCGATCTCCACCGATGCTACAACATCATCTTCTATGAACTCCTAGCAATTGATGCATCCGAAAGCGGCCGAGCAAACGAAAGTGGTCACCGAAAACAATATTTATACGGAGCTCTTCCACCGTCGCTGCCGGAGAGAAGAAGAGAGAGCCGCTGGCGGTGCGCGAATGCGAAGAGGAGCCGTTCTACCCTCGATCCCAGACCACGTCTTTCGCTTCTTCAACGACTTGGGCTCCGGGTTCACGATTGGCTTGGCGGGCAGCTCCATCGTCCGTCTCGCCGGGATCCTCCGCGGCGGCCCAGTGGGCTCACAGCAGCGACCAGGGGCCGTCGGTAGCAGCGCCCGACCCCCATCCCCGGCCCGGCGGTGGCCAAACGGCGCCCGCCGGCACGGGGACGAGGCCGTCGCGACCACCGGCGGTGGTGTTGGTCGCGATACCTCCGAGGCGTTAGTGCGCTTGTGTGGTGCTCCCTGGGCATCACCATCACAGTCTTTGGCGCTCACCGTATTCAAGGTCAAGGACCCGCGGTTGACCCTGAACCACGTGAAATTTGGGCGTCGTCGGCGGGCTCGCCCCTTCAGCGGCGAACCCGGTGTCCGTGAAGCGCCGCTTCGCCGCCCGTCGACATCTCCATCAAGAACCCCATCGTGGCGTCGCCGCGTTCGACGGAGCAAGGCGGAGTTCTACTTCAGCGGGGAGGCGGTGGGCGTGGCGTACGCCCAGGGGGGAGGTGGGCGCCAACCGCGCAGCAGCGCATGGATGTCACGCTCGGCGTGCTTCGCCCGACCGCATCTCGCCTAACGTCAGCACCGCGGCGCTCATCTTCGCCCAGGAGTACAACCTGACCAGCTACACGGAGATCACGGGAGGATCGACGTGCTCGGCATCTACAAAAGGGACCTGGACATCAAGATAAACTGCTCCATCATACTGGAGGTCGGGGCCTTCAACATGGTGCAGAGCAAAGCCACTTACTGCGTTGCAAATGTCAGCTGATTTCGGTTAGCTGTCAAGTCTCACCTTCGTGGATTCAAACATTTGTAATTTGTTGCTTCTCTCAAAAAAAATTGTTGCTTCTGTATGTACAAGATATAGACTGTTGTGTTGTAGAAAGTACTTCTTCTTTGCTTTTCTTTTTGTCAGGGGTATAGTGACGGTTGTAACTCAAACACGTTTATCCTGATGCTGTGAGCGAGGCTTATGGCGGCTACCTCCCAATTAATCAGCTTTAATTCAAGAGTAGTTTCTTCTTCCTCTATACTGCGGCAGCGAGTCCGACAGGACGAGAGCAAACCAACTAATCCGTGTCTTTGATCGGTACTTGGTAGGCTAACCACCATGCTTTGTTTTTTGATGTAGCGTGGTTTTTTAACCGGTTTAGAGCAACTCCAACAGTATCCTATATAGCCTCCAAATCCTAGTTTTTTGGAAAAAAGATGAAAAACACTACTCCAACAGTTCCCAATACTTGCTCCCCGTCCTTGGGAGGTTGGAAAAATCCTTCCCCCAACGCGTAAATATACACGAGATAGATGAGCGCGCACATCCCAATCCGCCTCGCGCGCTTCCGCGAGAAGCCTTCGCGCCCGCGGGCGTGAAACTTCCATCGCGCCGAACTCCTCGTCGGTGGACGCAGGGCGAGCGGGCGAGCGCCGGCGGGCAAGCGGCCCTCCAGCTCCGGCATCGCGAGCTCCTCCAATTGCCATGCGACTTCAATGCGCGAGCTCCTCCGCCATCATCTTATCTGTTCACGTTCCTTTTTTATTTTGCCGGGACCAATCTCCGTCGCCCTTCCTCTACTCGTCCTGGCCGATCGCACGCGCGCGAGTGAAGAAGGCCTTCGACAGTTCGATCGCGCGTGATTTGGCAGACAGATTGGCTTGCCTGATTGATTCAATGATTGGGTGCTGATTCAATGCTGTGCCCGAGAGCTCCTGATGCACCTGATCGTATTGTACTTTGGCCACGGCAGGCACCTTGGATTTCCCCGACGGCAGGAACAGCCCCGGCAGCGCGCATGAATATGACTGGCACACGTGAAGAGCTGCGCAGCGCTCGCGGAAAAAAAAGCTTGCAGAAAAAAAAGAAAACATGTCATCTCCACGACGCATCACGAGCTCCTCCGGTGGACGCAGGGGGAAGAAATCGCGCAAGGGAGAAGATGTCCGCGACGAGAGAAAGATGGGCGTCGCGCGAGGAGAAGAAGTCGCCGCAGTCCAGATCAACTACCGGGCCAACCGATTGTTCCAGGTGGACCCAAATTTAATTTTTGGAAGTAAGTATTGGGTACTTGTTGGAGATTGATGTTTTTCCATTCCAATACAGTTTTGGGAGTTGCTAAATTCATGGATATTGGGATAGAATTATTGGGCACTGTTGGAGATGCTCGCTTCCCCTTTCCCGGAAGCGCCAAATATCAGATACGAATAACGCAATCCAAACGACGATCGTTCGATCGGTGGTCATGGTCCTAACAAGCGTGATGAAGTTTTCTGTTTTCTTTTCACTTTCATTTTCTCTTTTTATTTTCTCTTTAGTTTTAAAAATTTTCACATTAACCTAGGCATAGATCGAGGTTTTTATCCCTTTCAAAGAGAGCAGGAAGCCGACTCATCCATGTCACAGGCGCTCCCATCCTGCATGCTCGCCGGAACTGTCTCCTTGCCACGTCCACGTGCAATGGCCAGCGTGAGAGCTCTACCAGCATGGCCATGACCTCCAGTGGCCTCTTGCCATCCACATCGATGATGTAGGCCGCACACAAGCTACTACGGTTTGTTTGGATATGAGCACTTCATTTGGCGTGCTTTCATGCACCTTTTTTTGTAATGTGGTTTACATTAATCACTAGAAATATATTGTCATCAAAATAAAATTCTCCAAGCATTAGCAATATTCAGTTTCATTTTTTTTACTTCATTCATCTAACATTCATAAAAGAAATGCAGTGGTAACTTTATGCATTTAACCAGGTGTCCCATCTTCATGCATGTACATACATCCCTCTATTGTTTTTGATATGCACGAAAAATGCAAATTGTGAATACAGTTTTAGGCACAGTCTAATCCATCGATATTCCTCCTTCATACACATCTAACCCATCTATATTCCTCATTCATACCAAGCAGACAATGCGCTGGATTCAAATCCTATAGGAATGGAGCAAGATGCCATCCCAAATCCTCTACTTTTCCTATCCCTCTGCTTTTCCTATCCTGTGAACCAAATGAGCCCTAAGTGGTTTAAGATGAACAAAGAGAGTTTTTTTTATACAATGTATAGAATATATAATATAGTAATACTACATCTATAATAGATTTATTTTGAGAAAATCCCGCAGCAACGCACGGGGTATTCTCCTAGTATAATAAGAGAGGATGCAGCAACTCAGTAAACAAAATAGCAAGAAAAGTAAATGACATAGAGATAGAGTTATGAAGTTATCGCCTTCTTGATATGAGTTCTTCAGTTTCTGAAAGATTCACTGGAGTTGCCCTTCTAAGCCAATCTTGAGTACAAACAAGAGCTTCAACCATGAATAGAGTTAGTGAAGTCTTGAAATCATCCAGTACACGGCCACCAGTGCTAAAAGCAGATTCACTAGCAACAGTAGAGATTTGGATGGCGAGCACATCACGAGCTAATTGAGAAAGTATGGGAAATTGGCCTGGGCCTTCCACAAAGCAAGAATATCAAATATTTTCACATCTTCTTCTAATTCCTCAGCCAAGTACTTGTCCAATTTCAGTCCTGGTGCCCCTACTGCTACATTTTTTTTTCGAAAGCGAGCTTGGCTCGTACATCATTAAGAGAAAATAGAATGTTTTAAGTTACACGACCTTTGCCCCTTCCATGCCGAGGTGACAGGGGAAAAAGCGCGGGTAACACACTAACACAAGGCACCGGCAAACGGTGGATTTGGAAGTTGTGAACTAAGGAAACACTAATGAGCTACAGAAATTGGGGCGGGGAGCACTTTAGAGGTTCTCCTTGTGTTCAGCCCAAAACCGACCTCATGCAGCATGCAACCGCCTCCTGGATGGCGTCAAAATATTTTCAGTCAAAACTGCGTCGAAAACCCGGGGGAACCGGCGGAGAGGGCTTGAACCGAGTAGAACCGACCGGATACGCGTTGTTTTCTATTTCGGGAGAAGATCGCGCCTCCATGCAGCTGAACCGGCCGGGTCGGTCGCTCGACACCGCGAACCCGTGCCGCGCCACCGCTGGCGCCATCCGCTCCCCGCGATCGCCCGCGGGCCCCTTCGCCCGGTGATTTTCGCCGCAGACGCGCTGCGCGATTCCTCCAGCGTGGGAGCGAATCCGCCGCCGCCCGCCGCCGGCCGGGCGGGAATTTGAACGCAGCGCCCGGCCGGCGTCGCGTGCGTGCCCGTCAGCGTGGGAGTGGCGGGACACGTGGCCGCGCTTTGATTGGGCCCGCATGGCACTGTAGCTGACGTGGAGGACCTATTGTTTCATGTGATTCTTCTTCTTCTCATTTCTTTTCATTCCGGTGTCCAAACATAGCAAGTGATATTTCCATTTTGATCAGCTCGACGAGCTCTTCGTAATGGTGTACTCCGTTTCTTCGTTTGAGATACTTTTTATCTGTAAAAAATTAGAAATTCCTACAAAACAACTAGAGCACCAAAACTTGTGGAAACAAATAATATTTAATTATGATCAGAATGAGAATTTTGTCATTTTAGATGCATATTGACGGTCATAAAACATGTGTTAATGAGCGCCAACAGCGACCTTGCCCGAAGTCGCAGCCAAAACATGCCACGGGTAGGACGCGCCCCAGAGTCGATTGGACGAGGCGACCGCGGGGAGGCGCGTCGGTAGGGACGGCCGATGTTAGGGTCCCGACTACCGCGGTGCCCCGCATAAGTCGCCTCCAACGCCTTTGCAGCGGCGGGCCGCACCATGCGGGTGGCGGCAGGGGGGGATCCAACTCGTCTTGAACCACGAGCGGGAAGAGGGCGGGCGCGCGACAAGCAAAGCCGAGAGTTCATCGAGCATTGGATCCACGCAGATGGGTGGTTCCATGCTCACCACCGACACAAGCTCGAGCGGGTCCGGGAAGCGACGATGTTGACGATGCATCCGGGAGCGAGAGCCTTGATGTCCTCCACTCGACTTCGGGCCGAGGGAGGCTCCAGTAGGCGCCAGCGGCAGCTTGTGGGGGCACGAGAGGGATCCTCCACGGTCGAGGCCCTTTGGGCTACGCTGGAAGGGAGACACCAATGGCCTCTCACGCCCAAGAGTCCCCCCTGGTCAACACCCGTGTTGGCGAGCACGGCGTGGCTTTTGGCTTTGCTCGCCATGCGCCGGGTGGACGCCGACACACTGGCATTTCGCCGGTACCTCGTGCCGGCGGTAGTAGAGGCAGCGAGACGGGGAGGGGCATCGGCGGCGATGTGATCCCCGGCCAGCGGTTGAAGCGAGCGACAAGATGCGGCGACACGGGCGCCGCCCGCAAGGGGCCAGGCGCGCCGGCCGACGCTGCGCCTCTAAATGAGCGTGAAGTCGTTGTCGCCGACGGGCGACAAACGGCGGCGGTCCCCCGGGCCGAGCCATCACATGGGTGTGGCTCGGCGATGGCGACGACCAGGCAATAGATGGCAGTTTTCGATAATACGTGGCCCAATCGTTGGTGAGCGAGGGGATGCGCTACGCCTGGCTATCGGCCTTGGCCGGGGGAGTGGGCACCCTAGTTGATGGGTGAGGCAACGTGAGGGTCTCCCGACGCCGTCTCGATCCTCGCCCGACGACGGGACGGCGGCGCCCTACGCCTGTGGGAGCCGATCCCGCCGGTAGGTGCCTGGGATGCCGGAGCCATCAGACGGGAACCGTGCCCCCTCGCCCCGTAGCCGGGGCTCAACCAGCCCTGGTGCCATGGCGAGGACGACGACGCCATCTGCGACGCCAATGGTGAGAGAGCGTGGGGACGCAACACTGGGGTAGCGGGGAGGGCTCTCAAGTCCACCTCGCCCCCTAGAGTCGGCGGCCCTCGACGAGCCTCTCCATCCAACGCACCGCTTTGGTCCTACCGGCCGAGGGCAGGACGTGGCGGGCGTGGGGAGGGGCTCGGGGGCGCAGCTACCACGAGACGCCATCTCGACGGGGCGACGGAGAGGCCTGCATGGGGGCTGTGGAGGCAGGGAGATGGCGACGAGCTTGGAGCGGACGAATGCACGAAGACGGCATCAGGCTTTGACGACGAGGGGGCGTTTCCGCAGCGTTGGTGATGGCGGGGACGTGCCTGCAAAAAGAGGTCAAGGATGTGCCAGATGTTTCCATTGCAATGTACGGACACGTTTGTTAATTATAATAATAGCTAGGTAAGGTTTCTTCAGCATAAGTGGGCAACCGCAGGCTAAGGATTCCTACATATTCTCTTCTGGCCATGCTTGGTACACTGAGACTAAGAGCCATTGAAAGCCATCATCCTTATTTCGTAACTTGACACGATTACAGGAAGCGAAGCCTAAGTGTAACAGACAATATGTGTAACAACATGTGACTACGGTGTCGCCTATCCTATTTGCACTTGCAAATGTCAAAGCACGGGCCATAACGGCCTCTCTTACAGTTGAGCACACAAGCGCGCACCTTTGGCCGTAACCGCAGCTCGTATGGATAAACCTCGCCGGCGGCGAGCCTATTACGGATGTGCCCACGCTCTGCCTGCATAGTTCTGAGCTCGACAGAGAACAACCAAGTCTCCTCCGCCGGCGTCAGCACAACATACCCTTCCCCAGCCGTGACAATCCTCGCAGTATGGCTGAAGAAGCACTCCTTGAACGCCGGAAGTCCACGGGCCACCTCACGTAGGTTCAGGCTCCCCACAGGCACCCAATCGATGCCACCACCGATGCTGAAATCGTTGTGCTCCTGCTTCACTAAGACCCTGAGCTCGTCGCCGACCAGACTGACAACCCGCACCAAGTTATCGTTGTTGCCGTCGCCGTCGTCGACGAACCGGAAGGTCGACGTCGACCTGTGGTGTTTGTGTGATCCGCCGCCCCGGACATGCTCTGGTAGACGGAAGTGCGAGAGCTCACAGCTGCCCTCTCGTGCGGCGACGACAGTGCCGTCATCTTGGATGCCCCAGAATATGAATCCCTTGGAGCGCCCCGCGTAGCGCGGACTCGGCGCCCCGGAGGTGGACGCTGCCGGAGCTCGCGAGGCGTGGCATGCTCCACCCATGTTTCCATCGGCTCATCCTCCACCCAGGTGGCACCTGCCGGTAGACACGGGCCGTCACGACACTGACGCCATCAGCGATCCCCGCGGAAGGCTCGTACAGGACGCAGGTCAAACTGAAGCCGCACATGCTCGTAACGTTGCGGTAGCGGTCGAGGAAGACGCCGAGGCAGTGGCGATGCTTCATGTCCTCGACTGGCTGGACCCTGACGTAGCGCCGTGAGATGGGCTCGCAGACTACGAGGTCGGGGAACATGCCACGACGACGCCGCTGGTTATTGGCGACGAGCAGGAGGCTGCCGCAGCCGTCGACGACCTCCCAGTCCCAGCGTTGGCGGTGGGCGGGGCAAATGGCCGGCAGGAAGTCCAGGGTGAAGTGGCGGGCGTCGATGGAGGGCGATGCAGGGACGAACACCACGCGACGGCGGCGGGGTTGCCCCGGCGATAAAGACGGGTCGGCGACGTGGTAGTAGCCCATGGTGGTGGAGAAGTCATGGTGGTTCCAGTCGACGCACATGATGCCGCGGGTGGAGACAATGCGGCGCCACCGTGTACACACGGCTGCCGCGCGGACGTAGGCGACATGTGAGTCCAGGCGGCGGAAGATGAGCTTCAGCAGCTGGTCGGGGATGTCGTTCACGGTGGTCGGTGCCGATCTCGACGACGCCGGCGTCTGCTCCTTGCTGTTCCTGTGCCGCGTCGTCTCTTTCTCCATTTCGTATGTGGAGTTCTCTTTGGGATTTTAGTGTGTTGTGCCTGGCGCCGAGAATAAATTTGGTCTACCCATTTTATTTGGACGGCCGAAGCATGACAGCAGGTTACTAAACTAATAATGGAGTCGGCCAAATAATTGGAGATGGTAGAGTGGAGTGCCCTCCAAGTATGTGCTTCCCCTGCTGAAGACGTTTCTGTTTGTCAACGATCAAAGATTTAAGATAACACGATGAGTTGACCAAATTAAGCAAACTAATATAATGATGCAGGCCAACAATACGGTTAATAGCAGCTGCAGAAATAACCGGATGGCAGGTAGTGTTTCTCTTTTACCGACTAGTTAAATGCCCGCGCGTTACTACGGGATAACGAAATTTTATAAAAAATAAAAAATATGGATCACACGATAAAATAACAATACTATAAAATTAAATAATAATATTAAATTAATATTTAATCCAAACAAGTCTTTTGAAAGTAACATAATCAATCATGGATTTCGCGGCTTTGTAAACTCTATTTTATGGGTTGTAACAATTATAGACTTTCCATTTTATCAAAGTGGAGTCATCGAGATATACTGAATCTCTCACTAATAATCACCATAATATGTCGTGAATCGGACACTGTAAACGATACCAAGTGTAGCACAGAGGTTGATTATTTGACATCAAACGTTCGGGATATACACCATGCACAAGCAGCCGCGATAGGCCGAGAATATAACATGTACAGATGATTTTACAATCATGTATTGTGCATATAACACCTCCCGTGTAGAGTCGATAAACCATTTATAAGTACCTAGGAATATCAGCAAATAAGACATTAGTTAAATAATATTTGTACAATATAAATTGAATTTAAAATACATTGTATTTGTTAGTAATGTTCTATTACCGGCCTATTGGGTTAGAACCTCCTTCCATACAATATTCTTCGTGAAAATTCCATCAACTGTTGGGGGTCTTCTTATCCTTAGCTTTTTTACTTGGTGCATTGTTTTTATTTTTTTGGTGCCATTATTTCTAGTGTATTCCTTTTCTATCTTTTTGGCCTCCTCTCGCGTCCGCATTAGGTGGGAGGGCGAGGATCTTAATATTTGCTCTTGACGTGGCTCTAGACATCGCAACATACAACCGACCGTGAGAGAAAACACCGGCGCGGGCAAATACACACACCCACGCTCGGGATAGTCTGGCCCTATGACTTGTTGACCGTCATGGTGAAGCTCAGCCACGAGACGGGGCAAGCAGCAGCCGAAAGGGCGGGGACAGAGGCGGTGCGGCGTGCAGCAGCGAGGTGAGGGGGTGAGGCCGACGGTGAGGGAGCAGGGGACGCCGATCTTCCTCTTCCTTGGAGAGACGCGGCGTGCTGTGGGAGTCGCCGAGGGGAGTGGCACGGCGACGGCGGCGATTCGGCTCCAGCAAAGAGAGCGCACGGGGGGAGAGGAGAGGAGGCGGTGGCCTAGGGTCACGCTTAGATTGGAGTCCACGATGGAATGGTGAGATGGTGGTTTTTTTTTGTTTTGTTTGACGATGTTTCCCTTTTCTTTATTGCGTCTTCCGAGAGAGGATTTTTTTTGTTTCCTGTTTCATTCTTTCCTTTTCTTTGTTGCGTAGGGAATCAAGGATTTTTTTTTTTTTTTTTTTTTCTTTCCTCTTTTTATCGTGTGGGGGAGTGGAGGGATTTTTTGTTTCTTTTTTTTCTTTCTTTTTCTTTATTGCTTGTAGAGTGGAGGGAATTTGTTTTTTTTTGGGCGGACTCCATGTGGGATCGCATGGAGGTTTTTGTTCCATTTTTTTGGGATGATGGCATGCGGGATCGCATGGAGGGAGGTCGACGGACAAACCAAATTGTCCCACCAAAAGAAAGTTTTGCTTTTGTTCTTTTTTTATGTTGTAGATAGATAGCTAGATAGATGTAGAGAAGAGAGACCTCATGTGGGATCGTATGGAGGTTTTTGTTTCTATTTTTTGGGCGGATGGCATGTGGGATCGCATGGAGGGAGCGATGGACAAAACCAACAATTCACGCACTAAAAGAAAGTCTTCCTTTTTTTTTTTTTTTTTATGTTGTAGAGAAGAGATTTTTAGGTGTCTTCTCTTCATGATAATATCCTCTTGGGAGGGTTCAATATTCTTAACGTGTTATTGGTGATTTTAAATCAAATCTTTCACTCGGCATTGTTCTGTATTGCTTCACATCCACCAGCCCACCCTTCGCATTCTTCTCGGAGTTCTGCCCCTGACCATCCATCGACATGACCCAGAAAATTCTTAATCAAGGATAATTGAAGGAGCAAAAACTGAGGTGTTTATAGGGCAAATCAGCCAACGAAAATAATTGACAGTGCTCCAGTGACTCGTAATCAAGGGACTGTAATCCTGAACAAACCAAATTATCCTACTTTCTGTCTAGAACACGGATGAATTCTCCAAATCACGCATAATTGAGTGGTGGGCCGGGATTCCCTGCATGGCCGCCCCTCCCTCCCACAAAGCGGCCATAGCCTTTTCCTCCGTGCCCGCCGGCCCCTCCACCGCCACCAGGCCCTCCGTCGCCGCCACGCCCTCCATGCCCGCCGGGTCCTCCCTCGCTGGCAGGTCCTCCGTCACCGCCGCGCCCTCCATTGCCGCGGTGCCCTCCATCCCCACCACGCCCTCCGTCGCCACTGGGCCCTCCGTCGCCGCCACGCCCTCCGTCGCCGCCGCGCCCGTCCTCGCCGCCAGGGGGGCCCTCCGTCGCCACCGTGCCCACCGTGCCCTCCTCCCTTACCGTCGGGTCCAGCGGGCCCTCCCTTGCCGCCGTCTCCTCCGCGGCCACCATCACCTCCACGGGCAACGGGCACTCCACGGCGCTTCATCACGCCGCCCCTGCCGCCGAGCCCGCCAGCGCCGCCGTTGCCGCCGCGGCCGCCACGTCCTCCGCGCCCGCCAGCGCCGCCGTTGCCGCCGCGCCCGCCTGCTCCGCCGCGCCCGCCACGTCCTCCGCGCCCGCCTGCTCCGCCGCGCCCGCCAGGACCACCTTGCCCGCCTGCACCGCCGTGACCGCCATGGCGGCCTATCCCGCGCCCACCACGCCCGCCACGGTCGCCGGAATCGCCCGGTTCCCCGGGCTCGCCTGGCTCGCCGAGAAAGAGAAACCCTCCTTGAGGTTGATGGACGACGACGATGTCGTCTTCATCGATGACGATGATGTCGTGCATTGCTTCGTCCATAGCTGTAGGAGAAGTTTGAGGGCAATGCGATACCAATACGATGGCGGTGGTGGCGGCTCCTGCGCTACCTGGGTCGTCTCGTCTCCACCGTGCCGGCCGGCAGAGTATATAGGGGCCTCCGTTATTGCTTTCCAAAATTTACCGAGTTTGAGGCATAATCAAGCCATACGTATATTATCTATAGATTTACTACCAAAAACTGATGCACCAAATTTTACTGTTACCATAATTCACTTTCGCCGGACCGCGCAATCACCTGGAGTGCCGCGACTGGGATAGGCGAGAACTCCGGCACGCTGCGCAGTCTGCAGCAGGCACAGCGACCAGGAGAACCAAGCCAACGACGGCCGCCGGGCACGACACAGCTGGCCGTAGCCGACACCCCCGGCCGGCTACAGCTAGGCAGCGGCCGGCCAAAACCCAAAACCCATGGCCGTGAACGTGAACCCAGGGGCGTGAAAACAAAACTTCAGTTTGTCCATCAGACAACCTCAGTTAGTTTGATGTAGCGGCTTTTATAGTTCAGAAGACATGAACAGTTGTCAAAATTTTAATAACCTTCATTTGTTCTTGTATGGCACTGAGAAAGAAATCCAATTTTTACGGAGTGCAACCTTTTTGCTGCAGGTTGCAGATGTTGAGATGAAACCAATAATTTACCCCATGTAAGTACTTCTAGATTAATTCATTGTCATTATATTAAAAAAGATTAATTCATTGTCAAATGTACTAGGAGGCCTTGGTTTTATGTGCCAGCAGACTTCCTCCATTATACTGGTCATGTTGCTGATTTCTTACAGTCTGCATTTCTGCAAGAAAATGGGAAATAAATTGATCTGCTCTGAATGACTGCAGCTTATATGCAGCTACTTAGCATTGAACACTAACACTCCTTATGTGTAATTCTGCTCTATCTTGACAATACCAATATATATGTCCTCATTTTTTCCCAACTAGATAGCAGACTGCTGTCTTTTGGCTACCTCTTGCTACTTGCTAATCTACCGAACATGCTTTGCTTTCTGGCCTGGATTTTTGCCGGTGACTTTGCAGTTCCGGAGAACTTGAGGAGTCTACGAGATTCATATACTTTTCTAAACATTTCACAATTGGAAGAAGATTTTGTCTGTAAAATATTCTTGATCTGAATCTTTGGAGGAAGTTGAATCTATGATCAAATTGTCCAGTCTTTTTTATCGAGCCTAGCACTGTTCACCATCTGGCAATAGGCATCTGGATTGATCTTTGCAATAATAGTTTTCCGCAATTTCTACAGTACATTCCATATTTCAGATTTCACTGTTCACCATCCGGCAATAGGTATCTGGATTGCCCTTTGCAGTAGTTCTTTTCTGCAATTTCTAGAGAACATTTCATATTGTCAAATGGGATTCCCCACCAGAGTGGATTCTAACCTTGATCTTTCTAGAACCCAACTGTTACTGCATCAGTGATTCTCCTTTCCTGTCATCTTCAGTTCATATAAATGTCATTGTGGTCAAATGTCAGCCTACTTCTTTCTGTGAAATAATTTATTTAAGTAGAAGAGATTATTTGTCGGGCCGATGGAACCCTTCAATCCACTGATTAAACCCTGTTACTTCTTTCCTTTCCAGGTGTTCCTCTAGAAGGTCCTAGGATAGAGGACCTCAGTCAAGAAGTTGGAGGGTTTATATTTTCCAAGATTTTGGACTGTTCAAACTCAAATCCAAGAGTTTCTATCTTCTATTGAGTCTAGGAACGCGAGCTCTGTGATGCAAAAATAAAGAAGTGTTAATACTATTGTGGTCAAGTGTTAATATTCTAAGAGAATATGGTGACAAGTTTATTTGTAAAAAGCCACACATAAAAACTGTGAGAATAAATTTGCAACTTTTCAAAAGAATAAAGTTGTGAAAATAACCTTTTCTAGAAAATATGGGATTGACAGCTGGATTCTTGCCGAGTGATCGTTTGCTAATTAGCTGGATGGTGGCCGGGAAACAAATTTGGTACAGATGGTCCTCACCAAAACATAGTGTGCAGCTAACATGTGGACCAAAATAAAATATGCATGCAGTTAAAATGATATGGTGCTCCACATGTCAACCAAACAGTTGAAGATCTCTAGATTGGTTTTGGCTAATTGATGACACCCTAGGACTAATCTCTCTATGCTAAGTATTTATTTTAGTTGGAGATTGGTCAAGCTAAGGTTGGTGTATGATGGTCATGGTCGATGGATCGAGATGATTCAAATGATGATCAAGTGCATGACTTGGAGTGGATCGCGAGGATCAAAATGGGCTCAAGGCAAAGGTATATCCATAGGGCCATTTTGATTTCACACTCAAGATACCATAGAGGGTGTGAGTGATTATAGGATCGATAAGCCGTACTATAAAGAGGAGAAAACTATCATTACATATCGGGTCCTCATGTGCCTCTAGGTTCAAAATCTTTTGCATGCATTCTAACCTAGAGAGCTAACCCGACCTTCCGAAATTGTTTGTGAAAATGCTAACACACGAGCACATGGTGATGTACACGTGGTGGTGTTGGCACATTTTGCGAAGGCGGTGATGGTTGTAGGGTTGAGATGGGTCCGCCGAAGCTTTGCGGCGGATTCAGCCGCTTTTGGGAAAATAAAACGTCTATTTTCTATTGCGCCGGATGCATCATGGTGGTGAAAACATGCTAACTCTCATGCTCAAGTTGGTATACTTGTTGAGTAGCATGTCGGAGTCGAGGCGGCGCAATTTGGCAACCTCAGCGCAAAAAGTGACCTGCGCCGGACGCCGCCCGGCGTGGCGCCCGGGCGGCGTCCGTAGTGTTGAGGGGTGGCGGGGCGCCGACGCGTCCGGCGCCTCACGCCGACGCGGGCTCGATGAGTCCGGCGCCCGGCGCACACCGGGCGAGGTTCGGCGGCTTCGGCTTTGAACGGCGCGACGCGCTGGCG
Source organism: Hyparrhenia diplandra (assembly GCA_015847255.1). Lineage (NCBI taxonomy): Eukaryota > Viridiplantae > Streptophyta > Magnoliopsida > Poales > Poaceae > Hyparrhenia > Hyparrhenia diplandra. Next base: position 154,397 of record JADLZK010011108.1, read on the forward strand.
CGTCCGGCGCGCGACGCCGGACGCGTCGAGAGAGCATGTCACGGGAGGTCGCCGGGCCGCAGGCGCCGACGCAGCGTCTGGCGTGTCGCGCTCGGGCGCGTCCAGCGATGTTGTGTCGCCGCGGTGCCCGGTGCCGGTTGGCACCTGGCGGGCGGCGGGCTGGCGCTGGCGCTGTCCGGCGTCTGTATCGCTTTTTCGACGGATTCGAAAGTAACGGCTCTATTTCGATGGGATGGCTATAAATATGTGTTTGGCCGGCCTTGGGAGGCCTCTTGGTCATCCTTACACATTCTAACACCCTCTAGAGCTGAGCACTCATCCTCCTCCTCACTCCTTTGCTTGAGAGCATTCATTCTAGTGAGTTGAGGTGATCCAAGTGCACTTTGCTTTGATCTTTGCATCTAGTGGCACTTGGGGATCGTTGTGAGCCGGTGGTTTTCTTGTTGCTCTTGGAGAGCACCACTCCTAGCCGGCTTGGTGATTGGTGGAGGCGTTGGCAAGAGAAGGTGAATGTTCTTGGCCACCTCCGGTGATTTGTGAGAGGACCGTGCATCCTCGTCGGGACGACGAATTGCAAGTTAATACATTGCTCGTGTCGGTGAGTACCTCTCATTTGCTTTGGGTGCAAGAAGCCTAAAGGCAATTGGCTTGGAGTGAGCTCCACCTTGACCCACACGTGAGAAGGTCGACACAACCGGAGAGTAGCTTGATGGTGACTAAGTGAACTCCGGGGAACAAATCAAGTGTCTTCTCTTGTGATTGGTTATCTCATTGTGATTGTATTCATCTTGACTATATTGTCTCATCATCCCGGTGATTGGATTGACTAGCCTCTACATTGTGGTATATCACTTCTACTCTCTTGCATTACTTTGATATATATCTTGTGCTAGAGTAGTTAGTGTAGCTTTGCTAGTTGCTTAGACTTGTTTAGTGTAATCTAGTTAGTTCACCTAGTTGGTAAAGTAGAGACTTAGCAAATTGAGTGAACTAGAGATCATAGCAAGTAGAATTGTCAATAGGAGGCTTGCCGACAAGTGGAGCTAGAGCAAACGCTTATTTCGCCATTTGTTATTCTAACAAGTTTGTCTAGTGTTTTGTAGAAAATTTTATTAGGCTATTCACCCCCCCTCTAGCCATTTAGGACCTTTCAACAGTCCACACCACGTCCTGGTAGGGATGGTCCTCACCTAACTTTTTTCCAGACCGTTCACTAATCTATTTGCACATGCAAATGTCAAAGCAGGTCGCCTCTGATGGCCTCTCTTATATATAGCGGAGCACACAAGCGCGCACTCTTGCGGTAACCGTAGTTCGTATGGAGTGTCCATGTCGGCGAGCCTATTCCGGATGTGCTCACGCTCCGCCTTCATTGTTTCGAGCTCGGCAGAGAATAGCCATGGCTACCCCACCGGGGTAAGCACAACATATCCCTTCCTAGCCGTGACAATCTTCGCAAAATGGATATGGCTGAAGAAGCATTCCTTGTACCCCTGCGAGCCCACGGGTTGCTTGACGCAAGTACTTCTAGCTATGGGTATGGGTAGGGTATGGCTGAACAGAGCCCGCGAGCCCACCCTTCCAGGTCAGAATGCGAGCCGCCACCGAGTCACTGCTCCTTAGTGCGGCTGATCCTGGATAGCGAAGGAGGCGCGCCCAGATACCTAGAGGGAAACTTCTTGACCTTGCAAGGGAATAATGGCGCCCTGCGTCAATTTGAGGCTGAGAACAGTGGATGGGCGTGATGATGCACTTGTCGATGTTGGTGATGAGCCCGGATGCGCCCGCGAAGAGGTCAAGGATGCGCTGGACGTTTCCATTGCAACGTAGGGACACGTTTGTTAGTTATAATATTAGGTATAGTTTCTTCACCATAGTGGGCAACCGCAGCTAAGAATCCCTACATATTCTCTTCTTGCCCTGCTTGGTACACTGAGACTAAGAGCCATTGAAAGCCATCATCTTTATTTCGTAATATGACAGGATTACTGAAACTGAAAGCCATCATCTTTATTTCGTAATATGACAGGATTACTGGAACTGAAAGCCATCATCTTTATTTCGTAACTTGACACGATTACAGGAAGCTTAAGTGTAACAGTAGGTGTAACATGGTGTCGCCTATCCTATTTGCACCTGCAAATGTTATAGCACGGGCCATAACAGCCTCTGTTACATCTAAGCACACAAGCGCGCACGTACTGTTGGCCATAACCGCAGCTCGTATGGATAAGCCTCGCCGGCGGTGAGCCTATTATGGATGTGCCCACGCTCCGCCTGCATAGTTCTGAGCTCGACAGAGATAAACACCGTCTCCTCCGCCGGGGTGAGCACAACGTACCCCTCTCAAGTCTGAAACAGTGAAGACATATGCGAGATCTTTGCAAGGCAATTGAACGGATTTCGATCGTTCTGTCCTTTTTTTGCGTTCCTCAACCCCTGCCGTCCAGCTCCTTTCTTTTCTGGTGCCAACGACTGTTGCTCGCACAAGGCTGCAGATGGACACTGCGCTACTGACGTTCTGTGCTCTAGGTAAAAACACCAAACAGAACAATCTCTGCTAGCTGCAACAGAATCAGTTCGGCAACGAGGCTATCGCCCACCCTATGAGCCTAAGCCTTAGGGCATGTACAACGGGCGTGCTGGCCGTCGTCTCGGCGCGCCAGTTTTGCAAAATACCCCCAGTTCGCGTGAGAGACAGCGGAGCCGTCGCGTCGTGAGACGACAGCGCGGGCTCGTGCTCCGAGGCCGTGAAGACGGCTGGCCTTCCGTTGTACGGCGCCGCCGTCTCCAGTCGACGCCGCGCGGGATCCAGCTGCGCGGCAAATCCCCGCCAACGTCGCGCTATTTTTGCCCGCGCTCGTACAGCTTCTCCAGAAGCCGCCACTTTCCTCTCCGGCGATTTCTCCTGGGATGGCGTCAGGTTTGAAGAGGAAGGCCTCGAAGAGCAAGGCGACCGCGGCGGCGGCGATGGCGGCGGCGGTGAGGGCACTTCCTCGCGGAAGCAGTGCCGCTCCTGCACCCACCCGCACTGCCGCGGCGGCGGCGCCGAGGGGACTTCCTCACAGCTCCGCCCCTGCACCCACCCACACCCGCGGCGGCGTCGAGGGGACTTCCATCGGACGCGGAAGCGGCTCAGCCCCAGCACCGAACCACTCCGGTCACATCAACGGCGTGGCAGTAGCAGCTTCGATTCATCCCCAATCCGTCCAAGTTGACATCGACTCTTCACCGGTCCATGGCAGACGAGGCTACCCGGTCGGCCCTGGCTATTCGCATGGTACGTTCGCTTCCTCGATGGGAGGATTTGGTGCTGTTGGCTCTTCACAGGGTAGATGCGGCAGTCCAATTTCACCTCAATTTGGGCATCATTCAAGTTGGGATATGTCATGGTAATTCTTCAAAACTAGTCATTCTCTTTAATATATTTGTTGATTCGGAAGTTTAGATGCATTGCTGCTTGCTTGTGTTGATTCGTAAGTTTTTCCCCAAATCATAAGCTACTTATTGTCACCATTGAGTTATATAGATTCACATTCAGTAAGGAATTTGTTAGTGTCTTTTGCTTTCTAGTTAATTTTGTTCGGTTAGAAATTCTGCTAGTCAGAAATTCAACAACTTTTTTTCGAAAGCGGGACTTCACCCGTACTTCATTGAGAGAAAAGGCCAAAGAAACGTCGAGTCACGGTACAAAGGGCTCGACAAGTAATCCTAGGATTACCGGAGCCCCAACACATGAAACGCACACACAAACAAACAAAGAAGAGTACATATGGGGGAGAAAGACGACCGAACACCAAAGCCCTAACCGACTAGACCTGCAAAGAAAGATCTACACAAAGGTTGCCGCTTTCGAGAAGACTATGCCGCGGTGGCAAAGCATCCACCCGAAGAACCGCCGATACTCAAACAACGACGGTAGTCGCTGCGGAGCCGCGGCGAGATAAGTCGCGGCACTTTCGGCAGCCGCCGTAGTCGCCGCGAGCCGAAGCGAGCTCGAGCATCGGCACTCAACAACGCGGCTAGGTAGCCGTGAGCCGAGCGAGGAAATGACCGTCGGCACTCTAACCGCCGTAGCCGGCCAGTGAGCCGAGCGAGGAAACGACCGCCGCACTCCAACAACGACCTGTAGCCACCGTGGAGCCGAACAAGCAATCGAGCGCAATGTCAACCGAGACAGGCAAACCTAAGCGAAGAGAGGATTGAAGCACATGCGTGCCAAGTGCAGGAGGACCGACCGGCCGCAAGACGAGAGAGATCAGTAGTGCTGCTCAAGCGCTGTTTTCAGAAGGGTCTCGACGTCCGCGGACGCCGACAACGCCGAGACGAGCACCCAATGATCTTTCGACCAACCGCAAGAAGATCCGCATGAAGACGACGACACCTCCAAGCTCCAACACGCCCGCGCCGATGAGGTGGCCCCGCACCCCGCAACTCCACCACGAAATCGCAGACACACACGACCGTGCCGCCCGCGAGAGATGCGGGCATCAAAGACACCTGGCTCTCCCCACCACGGCAAGATCGCCACCGAAACGCTGGAAGAAGAAGCCGTTGGTCGCCATCCATCACGCCCGCCCACCGCGCCTCCCGGGTCGCACCCATCAACGCATGAGCCTAAGCCCCACCGCCCCGCAAACGCCCAGCCAACCAGCCCGCAGCCACGCCGTAGCAGCCCCCGAGGGCCTACACTGGCCGGCCGCCGGCCCCGGGGCCGGAGGTGGGGGAGGGGAGACTGCGGATCCGGGGGAGGCGGGCGGATCCGGCGAGAAAGGGCCCCAGATCCGCGGGGAGAGGCCCCAAACCGGCGACGAGAGGCCGGAGGCCGGCGGGGCGGCCGCCGTAAAGTTCGGGCCGGAGCCCAAGACGGCCGCCGCGACGCCCACGCCAGAGGGGCGCGATCCGGCAGCGAGGGGCCGGATCCGGTCGCCGAGGGGCTCCCTCCCCCGGCCGGAGAGAGCCGGCGCCGCCGGAGTCGCCGGAGAAAATGGCGTTGGGGGAGGAGGGGAGAGAGAGGCGCTTAGGGGAGGGAGGGGGGTGGGGTGTTTGTTGAGCTCCCCCCCGGCCGCCGCCGGGCGAGGAGGAGGCGCGCCGCGGCGGCGGCCGGGCCAGCGACGGGGAGAGGGACGGGTTGGGTGGCGGCGTGGGAACCTCGGGTCGCCCCGCATGGGAGACGACGCGAGGGGGGGATACAAATGCGACGCCACTAGTGAAATTCAACAACTGATTTCGCTTAGTGTCTTTCACGGTTAGAAATTCTCGCTAGTTAGAAATTCCATACACATTCAGTTAGAAATGCAGTTCATAGTATGCTTAGTTTCCTAATTATGAATTGCTTGCTGTCATCAATTTTGCAGGGATAACAACTCGCATCCCCCTGGTGGATTTACGAGTTTAATCAACAGTCAGCCCCATCTATCACAGAATTCAGATTTCGTTGGTGGTCCATGTCATTATGCATCTTTCAAAGCACCAAGGCCTACAGATGTTGGCAGCAGTTTTGCCTCAATGGATCCACCGAGAGCCTAACGGTGGAAGTTTGTCTCCAGAAGTGGAAGTTTTATCTGACCAGCAGGCTATTGATGTTGATAGCGATGAGAATGTTAGGACTGAGAGGCGGATCATGTGGACACCGGACGAAGACGAGAAGTTGATGAGTGCTTGGTTGAAAAATTCAACAGATTCATCCGTCGGAGCTGATAGGAACAACGAGCACTATTGGGGTGATGTTGTTAAGTCATACAACAAGACTATCCCGTCACAGAGGAAAAGAAATGCAAAGCAAAAAGGCTTGAGAAGGAATCAAAGATGATGCAAGCATACAACTCTCTTATCACTCAAGATACAAGTTCAATGTCTGATGAAGAGAAAGCTGAACGTGTTGCTGCCATGAAGTGCTTTAGGAAGACTTTATTTCCTGAAATGATCTAGTCAGGTATGCACACATTATGTAATTTTTTTTCCAGATGTAGAATAGCTGATAACTGATTATGGAATGACTTCAATTACAGGATAACTACGAGTTGTGGGCACTGGAAGCCATGGTGACTTGTCTTTTGCTAGACAACAGAGAGACCCAGCTGATGGCATGATAATTTTGTTTGAAACCTATCTTTTGCTAGTATCCTGTTGCCTTGGTCTTTAGATGGAACCTATTCTGTGAACCTGTCAATTTGTTTGAACATGTCAATTTGTGTGAACCGGTCTATCAAATGCTTTCTTATCTCCCTGTGTGAATGTGTCAAATGCTTTCATGTCTCAGTGTAAACCGGTCTACCAAATGCTTTCTTAACTCTGAATGGCAACTGAATGTGTGTTCAGTCCAACTAAATTTGCTAATTCTTCAGTCACTGAATGTTCAGTCAAGAACTCTGAATGACAACTGAATGTGTGTTCAGTCACTGAATGGCAACTCTGAATGTGTTCAGTCACTGAATGCGAGTTTTTTTTTTCTATCGATGCCAATTGAATGTTCAGTCAACTCTGAATGTTTCAGTTTTTTGCATGTCCACTGTCTACATGTCACTTGAATTTTCAGTTTACTTTGAAGGATTTGTTTTGCATCAATTAGCAACACAATGATATATAGAAATGTTGTTCATGATTGATCATGGCTACATGTAAGCATTAAATGATTTGTAGACAACCAAAATAGACCGCAGCTGCCCGTGGGTTGTATGAAATTTGTCTCATTTAGCCGCCTCAGATTGTAAATTCCAAGAACTTACGTAAAGAAGCCTGTCTCACCGTTGTACATGCCCTAAGGGTTGTATGAGCTGTCCTGTTTAGAGCTTTTGTTGCGATGGATTGTAGGATGCAGATGCTTGGTGAACTTTTTTTTTCTTATTGAAAATGTATCATGTATTGTTATTGCCAGCTTATGTTTAGAATGCCTCATAGATAACTGTAATCAGTTGAAAGGAATACAAAAGGGAACAAGTAGGGCATGCCCATTTTCACTGCATCATTTACTGTGTAAATTGTAAAATGCAACATAGTTGTATTTTAGCTAAAATCAGGTAAGAAATGCCTCATAGGCGTCTGATCATTTACATTGAGTTAATAATGCTAGTGGCAATGAATTCTTAGTATTTACTTGTAATAGCATCCATTGCAACTTGGAATTCTTATAGACCATTTCTTTATGCTCTGGACACAATGTGATTACTTTTTATTTCTTTGTAAGGTGCTGTTTGGTTTGCGGCTATAGTTTGCCACACCTAAGGTTGGTCAGGTTTGACCATCTTAGGTAGTTGTTTGGTTGCTTGCCATGGGCAAGACTCCATGCCAGCAAACTAGGTCCCTCGACCAAAAAAATTTGAGCACCAAAGTGTATTCACAAGCTTTGCAAACTTCTATGGCAAATGGTGGTGAACACCACACACACTACCAGATTCAGACGCTTGCTCAGTGCGCCAAGCCCTTGGCAATTAAGGAAATACATTGGGCAAACCGTTTGCCTAGGTAACCCTCAAGATAACACGCCGACAACTAGGGGTCGGCAACCAGAGGTATGCCGAGGGCTTTCAAGGGCATCGGGCAAACGTTTGCCCGCAGCCAGTAAAAAAAACACTAGGAAAACAAAATTTCAAGCAACTTTAGTAACGGCCGTTAACGGTCGGGCCATCGAAAGTGTCCTAACGGCAAGCCCTCGGCAACCAATTAACGCTTGCCCGGTGTCCTGTGTACAGCTCTCCTAAAAACGGCTCTTGTTTGCCCGGTGTTCCGCGGGCCCGGCTCTCGGCAAACAGCTCTTGTTCGCCCAATGTTTTGGCATAGGCTCGGCAAACTGGGAAATTGAGCAGTAAAATGGTTCTCGACACCGGCCGGATTTGCCGAGTATTTTGGCATCAGCCCTCAAAGAAAGGTGTTGTTTGAAATTTCGCTTCATATCATGTGTAAGGCCTAAACATGGGATCAATAGCATGAATATCATCTTTTTACTCATTTTTATCAAATATTTGTACCACTTGCAGTTCAAATTTGAGTTAATTGAAAAAATTACTTGAAATGCATTTAATTAGTTAAATATAGCAAACTAATGAAAAAAAAATCACCAAACTTTAACAATGAGTGTTACATGTTGCATTAAGAGGGCACAAAAATTTTGAAGGTCTAAAACTTAAAAATAGAAAAACGTTTGCCAGGGGCCACAAATTAGCTCTCGACAAATACTAAGTTTGTCGGGAGGCTAAGAAAAAACACTCGGCAACCTCCTAACTGTTTGCCGAAAGTGTTTGACGGCCACCCCTAGGCAAACCTCTAACGGTGGAGGTTCCGTCACGCCCGACGGTGTTTGCCGAAGTTGAAACTGTTTGCCGAGTGCTGGACTTCCGGGCACCGAGCAAACTAATTTAGTTGCCAAGAGGCCCCTAATCAGCCCTCGGCAAACATGCGTGTTTACCGAGAGTCTTTGTTTGCCGAGCGCTTTATTGGCAGCCCTGGGCAAATATCCGTGCTCTCGGCAATTAAGCTGTTTCCGGTAGTGACATATCCTTAATGTTTCAATTCAAATTCTGAACCTCACATGTTTAGTTTTGCTATTTTTTTTACAAAGCATTTGCCTACACACAATGATGGCATGTAGGTTATTTTGAGTTCTAAGTTTAGAAACATGTGGTTTTTAGAATAATGGATTGATCAAGGCGATGACATTTGCTGAGAGATCGTCTTTCTGTGATGACGTGAACATCTTGGCACTACAAGATATGCTGAGCAGGTACATGTCATTTCTTTACTTGACTATTTCCTTGTTTTGGAGATACTGCTTTCTAATTTTCATATAATTTAGATTTTTGCTAGTTGTTGACACAAATTAGGGTTTGCACCAACACACTAGTAGGGCTTTGGACGCCCACGAGGTTGCAATCAACCTGTAACGTCAGCATGGATCACAACTTGACCGCCCAAACCGATCTAGAGAACGGTAGGAGTGATGTGGTGCTTGATCTCGGCTAAAACGGCTTCGGAACGTCCTCTGGAAGGATCTGTTAGGAGAACACACGCGAAGACGTCCACCTAGAACGCCAACGAAATTCATCGAGAACGTCGTCAGACAGCAGGTTTAGGGTTGGAAAAGGGTAAAAGTAGGGTTTTAGGGTTTGTTTGATCGATTGTATGTAGATGTGATCAAATCGGCCATGAGTCACCTATTATATAAAGGGGGGTGGTCTTATCTCCGTATGAAACCATCATGATATGTTTCCAAACACCAAACCTTTCCAAAACCGGATCGCAAACGAGATTGGTTCGGATAGGTCACGCACGCGCGCTGCGTAACGCACCGGATGCCAGAATCGGGGACGCCAAATGCGTTCGATATGGCATACGGACGCTGTCCGTAGAACCCCCGCAAGCTGGTACCGCCGACGCCACGCCGGACGACTCTAGAGAGCACTACGTGCCAAGAGACCGCCGAACGCCCATGCTCGAACCGGCCGGACATGCCTAATCCAGCCCCAAGCATGTGTTTCACGCCGGATCGGGGCCGGAAGGCCCCGACACTCTTCCCCTGACGCACTCGCCCGTGTCCCAAAGATCCGATGCATAATAGCTCCGTCCCGCTGTCTTCTTTGCCAAATCTTTCAATCTTTTGACCTCATGGTTGCACTCCGAATATGTCCATGCCCTTTTTGATACATCTAAGTCACCAAAAATATAATAGGACATTTTCGGGTGTCAACATATGCCCCCTATTTTCAGGTGAGAGGTGCACGAACCTGAAAAACAAAGACAAGAGAACCGAACAACAAAGAATGCCCATCATATTGGCCATTCAGAGACTAAGGGCTTATATTAAATATCGGTCATTTTTGTTCTAAGGGCGATGCATGCATCGCCCATTGTTTGGAGAGCACTAGGCCTCTTGCCAAACACTTGGAAAATATTTTTTAAGATATCTCCCGTTAATCGCCTTTAACATACATTCACCACTCGTTGACTCAAGCATATAAGAATTCCCAAAAATCACCTTGATCACTTTATAAGGACCTTTCCAATTGGGTGACCACTTGCCAAATTGATTGCTTTTTCGTCCCTATCGGTAATATAGTTTGCCACACTAAGTCACCGATTTGGAATGATTTGTTCTTGACTTTTTTGTTGTACGCTCTTGCAACATGGGATTTGTCCTTTTCCATCTCTTTTAGAGCTTTTATTCTTTTGTCGGTCACTTCGTCGATATTGTCCACCATCAAATCCTGATACACAACGGGAGATAAATCATTTTGCTTAGCAAATCTGTATGCATCCAAATTGACCTCGACGGGCAACACAACTTCCTGACCATAAACTAGCTCATAAGGAGTGACTTTTGCCTCGATATGCGATGAGCCCATAGTGCTTCTGACAAGACCTCATGCCACCTTCTTGGATTGTCATCTATCTTCTTTTTGATAAGCTTAATCAAGGTCTTATTACTTGACTCAGCGTGAACATTAGCTTGAGCATAGTATGGAGATGAATTGAGCATCTTGATTTTGTATGATTCGACAAAATCCCTTACCTCCTTTGTCATAAACGAAGTTCCTTGATATGTAGTTAATGTCCGAGGAATGCCGAATCTATGAATGATACGCTCGCTGATGAACTCAATTACCTCCTTATGTGTCATGTTCTTCAAAGGATCCGCTCCCGGCCATTTAGTGAAGTTGGAACAACTAAGATGAACTTGTGCCCCTTTTAAGATGGAGGATAAATTTGACCAATGAAGTCTAGCCCCCAAGCACAAAAAGGCCACAACTTGATAATAGGGTGAAGCATAGCAACAAACACTAACTGAATATTTCCAAACCATTGACACTCTTCACATCCTTTGTAGTAGAGAAAACCATCGGTCATCATAGTAGGCCAATGGAAACCAGCCCTTCTCAATAACCACTTCATCTTCGGGGCCGATTGATGCGTACCACAAATACCTTCATGGACTTCTCCCATAGCCACTCTTGCTTGATCAACCCCTAAACACTTGAGCAACAAATCTACAGTGGTTCTCCGGTAGATCTCACCATTGTGTAAGGTATACTTGAAAGCGAGTCGCTGAATAATGTTTTTGTTAACCTTAATGCTGGGATCCTGCAAGAAAGACAAAATAGGAGTTCTCCAATCTTCTAAATCAAGACTACCATTGTCAAGGGACGTAAATAGACCAATTTAAAAGATCTTTGTGCCAACTCTTCGAATCATGCCTAGTGACGGCTTGGCCGATTGCACCAAGCGCTTGAGCTGATTCTCTTGACCTCGTATCTAAAGAAATCAAATCTTAATGCATCGACAAATATTGTAGGTGAAAATATTTCTCCTCCACATTAAAGTCGGATGCTTGTTGAGCAAGCAAGTTTGCTCTTTGCAAAAATTTTAAATGCAAGTAATTCTCTTATGCAATATAACTAGAAGATCATTGAGCAAACAAATTGGCCTTATGATTTTCTTCTCTTGGAATATGTCGAATCTTGAATTTAGAAGATTGACCAATTAAATCGAGGCAAGCATTGAGGCGAGCACGAAGTGATCCATCTAAACATTGACACTCACCGACAACTTGTTGCACCGCAAGTAATGAATCACGATATGCCTCCACATGATCAGCCCCCATGGCTTCCAACATGATCAACCTGAACAAGAGAGCTTCATATTCGGTTTGATTGTTAGTACAATGAACTCTAATCAGCATGGCATTGGATTTTCAGCACCATAAGGATTAACAATGATAATACCAACCCCAGCGCCACCTTTGCATACTGATCCATCAAAATATAACCTCTAGAGGGTGATTGTGTAGTAATCCACCTCATTATCAAGAATTATGCTATGCTCAACAATAAAATCAGCAAGAACTTGACCCTTTAAAATTCTTAATGGCTCAAAAGTCAAGTCATATTCAATTAAAACATATGCCCGTTTGCCCACCCTTCCGTAAATGATTAGCCGATACAACATATGTTTGATAACATCTACGGCATGCTACCACACATGTGCTTGACGTAAGATATTATCTCATTTTAGAACTAGCAAAATATTACTTTATCTTCTTGAGATATGGGCATACCTTGTCTCGGGATCAAGAAGACGACAGCCAAGATAGGCAACAACATACTCCTTTCCTTCATCTTCTTGAGTCAAAACAACTCCAATTACCTTTTCTCTTCAAGTAAAGAATATACAATTGGAAAGGTACTCCCCTTCTAGGTGCGTGAAGTTCAGGTGGAGATGACAAATATTCCTTTATTTTTTCAAATGCTTCTTGTTGCTTCCCCCTAGGCAAAATCGGCTTCATTATTCTTCAACTTAAGTATGGGGTAAAAGGAATAATCTTCGTGAACAAGTTAGCACTAAATCTTCTCAAGTAGTTCACTTTGCCTAAGAATTTCAGAAATCCTTTTTGCATTGAGGAACCGAACTCCCTTGATCTTCACTATCCTCTTGGGATCAACCTCTATGCCTTTATCATGAATTATAAATCCAAGAAACTTTCCGGCTAACAATCCAAAAGCACATTTGAGCAGATTCATCTTCAAGCCATAATAGTGCATCCTCTCAAAAAGCAAGACGTAAATCGGCTAAGTGAGAATCATGGGCAGCCGATTTAATAACCACATCATCGATATATACCTCCATAATCACCCCAATTAGATCATGAAATATTAAGTTCATAGCTCTCTGATATGTGGTGCCTACATTCTTGAGCCCAAAGGTCATGACAATCCACTCAAACAAGCCAACAAATCCGGGACAAATAAAAGCGGCCTTTAGATGTTTCTTCATCAGCCATAAATATTTGATTATACCCAAAGACTACCATCAAGAAAGCTAAAACCTTATGTCCCAAAGCATCATTGATTAGCATGTCGGCAATAGGCATAGGGTACTCATCTTTGGGAGTGGCTCTATTCAAATCTCTAAAGTCAATGCATACCCTCGATCTTCCTAATGTCCTTCTCAACCGTAACAATGTTAGAGACCCACTCGCAGATATCCGCATGGACGAATGAATTCCACTTGAAGCAATTGATTAATCTCCTCTTTAATCTGGTCATTGATTGTTGAATTAAAGTGCCTTGGTGGTTGTTTGTACGACCTAAACCCCTTCTTGATAGGAAGCCGATGCTCAACAAGATCTTGGCTTAACCCACGCATTTCTATGTAAGTCCATGCAAAACAATCAACATATTCCTTGAGAAGCGATCAATTTAGATTTACAATCGGCTTCCACGTTTTGATAAAATAGACGCCGGCTATGGCACAAAACCATCACCAATGTCAATTGTTCCAAAGGGTCGGCCGATGTAAAACCTTGGCCCAACTTATTGAGCTCATCAAAGTCATCGATCACTTCACATGCATCGTCTTTTCAATCCGATAATGTTCAAGACGACGTTTTTAACCATTCAAGATTGTCTTCCATTAATAAACGATAATTATATAATGATATTGAGCCAATGATTCATCGGGCTTCAATGACGCATACATGTACGAATCCATGCTCATCATAGCTAATGTATTCATAATTGGATAGATCTCTACCCGAAAGACAAGCAAAATTTGGACCCTTGAAGCGTAACATTGGTTGTAGAAATTTCAACCGAATTATTCGCATGAACAATCTCTACGGCATCTCCCACCCATTGGATGAGGAATTGGTGCAAGCAAGAGGGAACACATTGATTGGTATGAATCCAATCACGACCAAGTATGAGCTCATAACTACCTTCCACATCGGTGACGAAGAACGTGGTAGCCAAAGTCTTGCTCCTAACAAATACTCAACATTGGCAATGCACCTCCTCCTACGCCGGTGAAGGTAATTGTTAGTCTTGATCAGCTCCCATTTCCTTACACCTGAGCCTCTTGAATAGTGAGTAGGGCATGAGATTAACAATTGCCCCAATATCTACTAGCATGTTGCGGACTGGAGATCCGTTGACGTGTCCCTTCACATGCAATGGCTTGAGATGTCTAACCGACTTTAAGGCTTCTTGAACATTCTTCCACCCCAAATGCCGCCTCTACAACAAAGATCCTCATCATCTCCCCGCCCAATCACATAAAAATCGGCGGAGAGAAAAATGTTGTTCATCTCAAAGACGTGACGGTGAAAGGCTCATAGTCCACCATCTCCTCATCTGGTACCTCAATGTCGACCATAGGAGTAATAGTAACAGTAAAATCTTCAGTACACCTGTAGAGACATCAGAAATAGTCGAAATTGGTTGAACCGACTCAGAAGTCGTTATATCCGATTCTTAGGCATTAATGGCCAAAGAGCGCCTTGGCCGATTCATCGGTCGGGTTTGGCTAACTCAATCAATACTTTTTCTAGCATGAAAAGTAAGTCAAGGGGTCGGCTTGGCCACCTCTTCACCGGTTTGGGCGGTTGCTCCAAAGATAACCGTCTTGACCGATTTAGCAATCGGTTGAACCAACTTTTGAACAAGAAGAATCAATTCAGCCTCTTCCTGCTTAATCTCTTGGACAATCTCTAGAAAGATAGGTCTTTGTCCTTGAGAAGCAGCCATGCGCTTGAGCATCTTTTGCCAGGCTCGCTGAAGCTTCCTCTTCCGAGTCTTGTCGATCTAGTCGGGCACCACTTAAGTTGTCTGTATCGAGGATCCACAGGCTTCTTCACCTTGTCTTGAGCTTCAGCAACCTCCCCCATCACTTGGTCTTTATTACTTGTTGAATCTTGCCCCACAATTATAATTGGTTTGTTGACATCATTTATAGGTGTTGCCATTGAACCGATCATGATGGAAGGTGGAGGACTAGCATCTTGAATGGGCTTCACGACCACTTCCACCTTTTTAGGGACATACACCTGTTGCATTGGTGCCTTCCCTGATTGCTTGAGTGTAAGAGTGCAGGACGTGAGCTCCTCCTTTTCCACACCACTAGAGTTTGATTGATCACCCAATTGGCTAAAGACATTGGGCTTAACACTAGGACCAGCACCTTCTCCTCTCATTGGAGCCATAGGATACGACACCCAAACTCCTTTTGGTCCCCACTCGAAGACAAAACTAGTGGAGTCATAGCCATTTGTTTATTCTTAGCTACATCGCGCATAGGAGGCATAGACTCTCTCTCTCTCTTGCTCGCCGATTCTCGTAATCGGCCTTTTTGCTTCTTATATTTCACCAAAAGTCGATCAAAGGTGCACCGAGGCTTCATGACTTGATTCTTCAACTTTGGCTCATTGTTCTTCCAAACTCCCACCTCCGTGTTCTCGTGGAATGAATGACCCGAGGACATCCACCGTGAGGAAGAAGAACCACTAGATCTGGCAGATCGGCTAAGCCAACCGGTAGTCGCCTTTGGCCGCCCGAGGTGACCCGCCCGGCCGATTGATCAATCGCCTTGGCCGACCGGGTGGTCCGATTGATCCCGCTCCCGAGCGCCATCATCCTAGCTAACTAGAGTAGTCGGCCTAGCCTGGCTCGCTTTGCATCGCTTGCCCGTCTAACCAAGCTTGACACCGCAATGCCCGCACCGAGCTTGCAACAATAGTAAGCTTGGTCTTGCCTTCTTCGCTCTTTTTCGCCAACACTTGTCATCCCGAATTAGTAGGAGCATTCGTGCGGGACGTAGTTCACCAATGATCATGTTCTTTCCTAAGCGGTAGCAACTTGCTCGATGAATCAAAAAATAGCAGGTGTCTTGGCTTCAACCACGCTCATGTGAGCTGGAAAAGGATTCTTGTCAAGCTACATATCAAGAAGACTCAATCGCCCTTTATTAAGAGCCGATTTGGACCTACCGACGGAAGACATTGCAATCCTTAGTTGCATGAGAGTAAGAATTATAGGAGCAACATTACATCGCCTTGCAACACACCAAAGACATAATATTATTCTAATTAACACAATCAATTCCCATATGATCTCGCAAATTATTGTTTTACTACAAGGTATAATATATAGTTAGGACTAATAGGACCAATAACAAGACTAATGCTAACAATTTAGAAGTGTGAGATTGTTTGTTGTTTTTGGGCCTAGTTATAGAAAATTTTTATATTTATTGTTATGTAGTAAGATCTTGTTTGCTTTATCTACTTTAAGTATCCCTTTGTTTACCTAATATTCTTAGATTTATTGCAGATACTTGTTAAAGCTGTATAGACGAGACAACAACAAAGCTAAGCTTAATTCAATGGCCTATTGAATGTGGACCACTGAAAAAGGCAGAAACTAATGTTGTTATATATCTCCTCCATGTTTTTAACTAAAGGCTCTCTGCTTTTACTTATTGGAGAAAGATATAAGTAATTTTTTTTTTTCAGGTTTAATGTTCGTTTTCTAGTTACTATTTGGTCTAAAGTGGAGCTTTCTTTTTCGTTGATCTCAAACTCACTGCGTTGGGTGTCGGTGAGTTTGATTTTTGTCTTGAACCATCTTCATATTTAATTTCGTGAGATCTTAACAACCTTATAATCAATTATTAATGATATTACATTTCAAACAGATTTGTGTGGGATCATCTTTAATAAAATAACTCATCACTCATCTTGTTGGTTTCTACTTCGCCCTTTAAATGTATTAGTTGCTATTAAAAATCATCCTCGAAAGGTGCACACAAGAGTGTTGACTCGGGAGACAGAGAGAGAGATGGAGGGCTTCACTATATTCTATTTTCTACTTTCTGGTAGTTTACATGGTGAAACAAACCTCCTATTTATAGGGGAGGTGGAACTCTCTAGATTTGCTACAGTGTACAAAATATCTCCCTCCTTGTTTTAAGATTCTTGCTCCTGACATTAATATTTTTATTTGTTTGATTCCATCTTACCATATTTACACCGCACTCATCGCCAACCCTATCTCCAATTGGAAAGCACTCGACGGGGGACCGAAAAGCACCGATCGGGACCTTGCTTTGAGGCTATGACGCCATGAAGGGGCAGGGTGTATTGTTGAGGCATGCACGTTACCTAGCATTACACAGCATTGACATGGGTGCTAATTAAATACGTGCTTGGTTAACTTTAAAAATGGATGTGTTACCCAACATTGAGATTTTTTTTGAAAGTGTGCTTAAGCATGTTCTCGCATTAAGACCTGGTTTGCACACGCTGAAATTGCTACTCGAACGATTTGGTGTGTTCAAGCCTTCAAGGTATTGACGAGGATGGCGGCACATCGATTGCGATTTGCACCGCTGCACCCTCCATTGGCTAAGCATCTCATTTCAACTTCCCACATACAATACTTCTGAATTTGTCAATATGATAGCTTCAAAATAATGTACTTCAAATGTGCAGAATTATTGGCTACTTGAGTATTCAAGCATGTCATGTTGAATACCACTTGTTTTGGTGCCCCCCCCCCCCCCTTTTTGAATTGAATTATATCAATAGCAAAAATTTTATAAGGCGTCACACATTATACATTATTTTATCCAAATTTTAGAGGGCACACAAGAGTGACTCGGGAGACAGGAGACAGAGAGATGGAGGGCTTCACTATATTCTTTTTTTTTTTTTGCTTTACGGGTAGTGTACATGGTGAAATGAACCTCCTATTTATAGGGGAGGTGGAACTCTCTAGATTGCTACATTGTACAAAATACCTCCCTCCTTGATTTAAGATTCTTGCTCCTTACATTAATATTTTTATTTGTTTGATTCCATCTAACCATATTTACACTGCACGCGTCATCAACCCTATCTCCAATTGGAAAGCACGGACCCGGAAACGTAAAGCACTAATCGGGACCTTGCTTTTTGAGGCTACGGTGCCATGAAGGGCGTAGGGTGTATTGTTGGAGGCATGCACGTTACCCAACATTACACAATATTGACATGGGTACTAATTAAATATGTACTTGGTTAACTTTTAAAAAATGGTTGTGTTACCCAGCATTGAGACCTTTTTTCTCGAAAAGCATGATAAGCATGTTCTCGCATTAAGACTGCCGAATTGCTCTGAATGATTTGTAGGTTCAAAGCCTTCAAGGTATTGATGACGATGGCGGTATATCGATTGCAGATTTGCGCACCAGCCAGACCCTCCATTGGCCTCTCATTTCAACTTCCCACATACAAGTACTTCTAAATTTGTCAATATGATTGCTTCGTAATAGTGTACTTCAAATGTGCAAAATTATTGGCTACTTGAGTAATCAAGTATGTCATGTTGAATACCTCTTGTTTTGGTGCCCCCCTCTTCTTGAATTGAATTATATCAATATTAAAAATTTTATAAGGCGTCACACATTACATTATTTTATCCAAATTTTAGGTGCCGGTAGCAATTAATGTGCCAATAACTAGTCTTGCCAAAGAACCATCGGGATTAAGCTCATGTTTGAAGTATGAGTGTTAGACTTTATGGATCGAGTAGCAATAGATCTAGTGGGTTTCAATTTCACTGAAATGGAATAAACAAGTGCATCGACCTTCATCGTGTATGAGAGAGGGAGAGATAGGAGGATGGAACTGACCATACGGTTAAGCCTCACAAGAGAAGTACACGGGCAGTGGCGGTCGGTGTAAAGGTTGAGCAGAGGGGTCGCCGGCGTGGTGCAGAGGTGGACAACGGCGGTAATAGTCCATCGTGTCGGTAGCAGTGCATCCGCTTGATCGGTCTAGAGTTAGGATGGTACGGCTCATCGGCTGCAATGAACCTCGTAAGCTGAGCCTATATAGTCCCCACTTCCTCTCTTATGGGCACTGTGCAACAGAGGTCCACCAGCCTTTCACTGGGCTAGACGCCCCGGTCAGGGCGCGAGTCAAGGGCCCACTTGTCTGCTGGGCAAACCGATGGAGATCGATCTAAAATTAAAACATAAACGTGATTAGCTCATTAGAATCACTAGCCTAAGGATATTGTACCAAGACTCTATTCTTTCCAATGCAGTTTTCTTTCTATAGAGTCCAAATAAAAATCAACCAATCAATTTCTCTCTTGTATCATGATCCTCTGCGGCATGAGTCGTAGCAGGCGGGCAGTGCTTCCCGCAAGCTCTATGTGGTTGGGCGTGAGGCGCCATTCATCCACGCGGCAGTAGCGAGGATCCCCGACATAGACGTCTTTGAGTTGTCATTCCTGCCCTCATCGCCTCGCCCGCAGAGCATGGAGGAGCCTTAGCACGCAGCCCGCCCCGCCGTGCATGGTGGACAACATCAACGGGCCAGCGCCATCAATAGTGGTGGCGGGCGGCGGCTGAGCTCGGGTCGGCGGCGAGGAGGGGCCTCCAGCGCCCACGCCGCCGAAGCTCCCCCGTCGCGGCTGCAGCTGAGGCCGTGGCTCATCAAGGTCGCTGAGCTCCCCATATACCGTAGAGTTTGCATCGTGAGTGCTCTAATGACATGAACACTCCAATCCTATGATTAACTAGCAGGAACCCCGCGCATTTGCGCGGGCTAGCGAGCATAAAATGTAGCATTAGAAGGCACCGGTAATGTACAAAAAGATGTAGCAAATTTCACAAACAAAATATAACATGGACCATACAGGTACACAGCAATTGGACAGCAGGAGGCTTTGTAAAACATAATAATTACATTTAATTAATCAAGATGGCAGGAATCAGGAAATAGAGTAAAAGCAGATCATGTATATGTACGGTACTAAAGCTTTAAATTTGTTTATGCAATCTTGAGGCATTTCATCGAGCCACAAAGTTAGTATCAGGCCCTTGGGGCATTTCATCGAGCAGTCCAAGGATACAGGCCACCAAGAGAAAGGAAACAATAGAGGGAGCTTCACTGGTGGTTTGACGGTCATCAAAGATGAAGGGGATCGGAGGGAATTGAAGCAGCCACGCTGTGCGGACAAGTGGCCGCAAAGGGAATTGAGAGCCGATGCGGTGGGCGTGGAGGCGTGGTGGCGACTGCGGCTCTGCCCGCGGGAGGAAAGCAGGCCACGGGCCTAAGCGTCGAAGCCTCGTAGTAGCTTCGCGATCTTTTGTTGACTGTCCGTGTTGTAGTTATGTAGATATATGCCGTTGATTGCTAATCCAATGACAAAGGAAAATCCACGACGTGGCCTCTTGCGGAATCAGACAGGGTAGTATAGGAATAAGGGGAAAAGATACTCCGTGACTGACCTTGAATACGAGCCAGTCGCCTGGCCAACTGGTGATTGGTGAATGGCCCACCGGCAGTTCGCCAGTTAGCTAACTCGATGGGTCGGTCAATGAATGGACGGCCGCCCAAAGGCAATAATTGTCCTGCTGGACTCGGAGGCATACATACGGTCTGTAGACGCAAACGTACAGTACGTGGCACCGCAATTCTTGACCCGCAGTTTGGCTCCGATCCACAACGGGCAATCCGCACTGGACAAGTGGAACCTGAATTCGACTTCCATATATACCGCCTTCGAAGATCGATTTCCAATTTCGTTGTGTAATTCTAATAAGAGTAGCGTTGTTAACCGCATATATATTCCATTGAAAAGGCCATACAAATATGATTTTGTCATGACGTTTCTAATATGACATATATTCATTCACAACTCAAAAAACAACCTAAAACTTTTTTTATGACAAATTCCATCCAAAGAGGATATTAGGGTGCGTTTCATAGGGATGCTTACGACTATACATTTTTTTTTTTTTGGATATGGCACATATTTTTTTTTAAGAAAATGGATACAATTGGAATCTCAACTAGAAATCCAATCAGAGGGACTAGCGAACATACTGCCTTTGCAAATCAAGAACTCAAGGGCGATAGTGTGCTTGTAAATCAATTTCCAAAAGAGATCAATGTTACGGATCGTCCCAAAAAATTCACCTCTACATATAATTAAAAGAGCCTATGTTGTTCCCTTCTCCTCTGGATGGAATTGTAGCTCGAGTAGAAAAAAAGAAGCCTTTGAAGGGCAACCCTTAAATTGCAAATCTAAATAGAAAAAAGTTTTGCTCTCGAGTTGGAGATGGTTCTAGATGATAAGAATATGCGAGTCTAGTGTTCCTTTTTTTATTTTAGTGCTACATTATCAACTTAATTAGGTTTTTGTTTGTATCTTACTCATTCTATCCGTATATGGTGGTATGCCATTTAAAAATGGAATTAGCTCACATCTTTGGAGGCCCGAGTAATTTGAGTAGGGGCAAAAGATTCTACTGTTGTTTGGCAATGATTTTTAGGGTCCAGATGAATAGGGATCATGACTTCCATCTGGATCTAGATATGAACGAGGAAAGAAAAATAGTTAAAATCATTGTTTTTTGAGTTGTGGAATGAATATCATCCGTTGCCCAGCGACGAAGCCAGCGGTACGGCAACATGCGCTCAAGCTCCCCTACCACTGCTGAACAGGTGGAGCCCCATGGATGAAGATGCAGGAGCTGCTAGAGGTAGAAGACGACCTTCAGCTCCCCACGGAGTATCTCTGGGCTTCGTCCCTGTTGTTGCCACAATATTATTTTCTTGCAAATTGTATGCCTAATTTTTTTAATTAGTTATTGCTTTGTTAACTAAATTCATGGTTGAATTAGGGTTGGTTCGTATCTAGCTGCAAACATACTTGTTTGTATCAATGTTTTGGATATCTAGGCGGTCATACTGATTGGAACAAGTTTGGTGCGTTATGAGTTAATTATGACGAATATCTCAGCTCACTTGGTTAAGCTTAGCGTTTATGGACCCAATTATTACATCATATTATATGGCAAATATTTAGCATATGTGGACTTCAGTATGTCTCAGTAAACGTGTAATGTGAAAATGATCATGGAAAAACTTGTCCTTTGGGAGACTTTGTGTCTGTGTGTGAAGTTACAAGTCTAAGTGTATCGATCATCTCTCTCTAATTCAACAAATTGATCGCTATAGGTTTCCAACTCGACTTGTTGTTTTGGAGAAATAGTACATTTTGTGAAGCTAGAGAATGAATGTGACTGCCAAACAGCAAGGACAAAGGTACCACTCCCGGTTCTTAGCAAACGGTGGGTGATACGAACAAATGACCTTGTTTGTATATTCTTTTTTAGGAAAAAGAATTCTTATTTTGGCCTCTGCATAAGTTACGCACTTAACTGTTCCTTTACTAGTCTAGCCTCCGGCTGAAGAACGCGAGCCCTCAAAGAGCAGAAAAAAAACAAAGAAAAAAAAAACTCATGCACCAATTTAAGCAATAAATCTATTATAAAAGACCATGACCCATGCTTGACAAAAATCTCTATTGATGCAGTCTCTAACATACGACATGCCCACTTTTAGAGTATATACTGTCAAATCTATTAAAAGACAACGACCCATGCTTGACGAAAATCTACTTGCACAAATGCTACTTTTGCAACCAACGCATTCCATTTTGCTAGCTTATCACCAATGAGTGCTCTGTGCAGTGGAACATAAGATTAAGTGGTCTAGAACTAAAGACTGAACAACTGAAACCTGTTTGTTCATAGCGATATTATAAAAAGATGGCTATTGTTCTTTGAGAGTAAAGCTTTCTAAGCACTTATCCTACTAAAATCTAGTGTTATTATTATTGTGTATTTGAATCTAGATAACTCAAAGAACTAGCTAGTCTTTGACCTTCATAAGGCCTTGTTTGAATGTTGTCGGATTTGCAGCAATCCAAATGAATTGGGGTGGGAGTGGAACTTCAACTAAATTCCACACCAATACACACCCCAACACATGTGGATTAAGCTGAATCTAACAATATCCAAACAAGGTCTAAAGGGATAATTCTCACGTAGCTCTCCATTTTTTTCAGTCCAAGTGATAGTTTAGAGTACCACAACAGCATGTACACTTTTTTTTTGCGGCAAAAGAAAAATTTCATTGATACTAAAGCAAATTACATCCTCTCATTACAAAAAATAAACCAAACTACTCCAACTCCATTGATGGGAGACAAGAAACCTTAAAAAAGTCGTAAATTCCACCATCTAGGATCATCATCCCAAACGGATATGCCACGGATGCAAGCTCCGATCTGAACGAACAGGGGGCCATCTCACCATCCAAGACCGTTATCCTCATACCCATCACTTTTACAAAGGAGGAGTAAACTACTAAAACTCCACATGCAAACAAGATAAAATTGGCGCTCCCAATTACATCATCAACCTCATCGTCAACACCTTCACCAGATTCGTCATGGGAGAACACAAGTCCAAATCCAGATAGATATCGTTGGAAAACTAACTCTCACTAGCCCCCTGCAATGGCTGCATAGAACCACAGTGAGACAAAGAAAGGGCTGGAGTACCTTATTCTCTATCAATGATGATGTCTTCGTCTTGCCATCACCACCGATGAACGGCAAGCTCCATCGCTCCATCGATAATCTTGACGACGCCTTTACGTTAGGCCAATCTCTTCGATTGGATCTCCGGAGAAAACTTGAACCTAGAAGACTCAATCTACTAGGAAAAAAACTTATGAAAAACGATGAATCCCCACTCCCTTCAAACCCCGACGTGATGCTAGAGGAGAAGGGAGGGGGACCAGCAATGGTGGAAGACGAGAGCCGATGGCGGCGCCCGTCTAGGGTTTGGGGGCGGCGCGGGTAGAGTTACACGGCGGCATCGCCCCACCTCCGTTTTGCTCGGTAACGGCATGTGCACTTACAACCAAAATGGAATTGGTTCAAACGAACTGTTTTTTTTTTTTTTTTGAAAGACCGATACGAACTAGTTTTGAAGTCCCTTAATTAGCGGTGTGTACAAAGAGATGCATGTAAGTAATCCCTCATCTCCTTTTAAGTGTTATGTGATATTCATACGGGTCAAACTTTCTTAAGTTTTACTAGATTTTGTAGAAAATATAGGCAACATAAGTTTATTATAAAAATAGATGTCACAATCTATCTAAACATGCTAATTATGTGCGAATTGGCTTGTAGTCCAATGGTAGGTTGGTTCAAGTGGGACGTTACCCACCGGGGTTCAAATATCGGGTGCTCGTGACCTTTTTTTTTTTTTTTTTTTTTTTTTTCAGGATTTACCGGTGTTGTGCATTAAGTGGTAGCGGCGTTCCCATCGACGACGAGGCGCCCGTGGTGACTTCGAGAATCTCTCATCTCGCCGGCTGCTCATTCCTTCGGAGGTGCTCATAGGGGTAGGGCTCATAGGCGTAGGGTTTGCGTACGTGTGTTCATAGGGGTAAGTGTGCGCGTGTTGTGAGTGTCTGCGTTTGTACTGTGTAAATCTAAAAAAACATGCTAATTATGTATCATAAATATTATATTTTTATATATTAAATTAATGTTGAGCTAGAAAAGTGAGAACGACAGTTAAAATGAACGGTGGAAGCGTGTTGTCGTGTGTACTAATGTGTATATGCTCATATAATTCTAGTGACAGCAAATAGTTTGTTACGCCAGTAGCTTTGAATATTTTCTGCTCAAGCTCGAGAAGATGGTGTGTCGTTTTACATGATATATACACATTATCGTTGTAGACGACTTGACCTACGCTGTCTGGTTGTGCATTGAGTCGCCAGATGTCTTTTTTTTTGACAATATATATACACATTGTCGTTGTAAACGACTTGACCTACGCTGTCTGGTTGTGCATTGAGTCGCCAGATGCCTTTTTTTTCCGACAATAATGAGTCGCCACATGTCATTTTTGATGGGGATCTTCTCAGGTATAAGTAGGACGCTGGTTTCCGGACCTTTTTATTATATACAGCTGGGAAGAGATGCTCTCGGACTCTTAGCGGAAGAAAAAGAACAATTGCGCCCAAATGAACACCTCCGTGTCCAAGGTACTTTTATACTATATTTCACGCAATTATTCAATCCGTTTATCCATACGCTTGATGTTGAAGGTCGATGTTGCGTTTCAGTACTATTTTTCGTTCCTATTACTGTTTTTCACAATCCGTTTCAGATGAAGCGCTTTGCTCTAGGCGACGTATACTAAACCTTGCTTTGATTGTTCAAAGCATCAGGAATCCAAAGGGATCCCTCTAAATATTCATGGATATGGATATGCAAGCACGAACGTACTTATTCAATATTCAAAATTAATTTTGTAGATAACTCATATGTCATGCATTTGGGAATGAACCTGCCGGAGCCAGAACAGGGGGAGTAGCTCGTGGGTAAGGGTTGAGTGTGAATGTATAGAGGAAGAAGAGGACAAGATATATAAGGTGCAGAAAGAGATATTTGATCTGGGCCCTCAAAATTGAGTGACGGTTGCCCTTGAATCACTCAGTAGCTATCCAGATAGATTGCAACACTTTGAAGCCTGTAGTACTTATGAAGTTAGCCGGTGTAGTTTATAGGATGGATCTACAATATATCATTGGGTCCGCCGACCCCCAATAACTTTGAGCTAGTCCTCTATATATTTGGCTCTTGTTCGGTCATAATTTCCAATAAAAGATCATATCACAGTAGCCTCGGCCTTCCCTCGCGCAAGTGCATCTCTGATGTGCCTTCCGGCAAGCCTCTCTCCCGGATGCTCTCCGCCGTCTTCATATCAAGCTTCCTTGTATACCAATATATAGGGTCAAAGTATTCAAAATTTATCAAAACAATATAATGGATTCAAGTTAAGGGGAATTAGCTCCTCTATGTCTTAATTACATATGTATCTGTCATTAATAATGTCAATTCAATCCAACAACAATCACTACTACACAACTGATTTTGCACAACGTTTTGAAATTATTTTCCGTGGCGGTTATTTAGAAAACTACCACGGTTAATGTCCCAATTAACCGTGGCAGTTATAAAAACACCACGTAAAAAAAAAAACCCATCACGGTTAAAGTGACCCAACCACCCAGCCCAAAAGCTCAGAAAAGAGCCCAAAAAATGGGGCTCGTATATATAAACAGAGGGAGGACTTAGTGTGTTCTAGACTCAGTTGTCTCTAGTCCCCCCGTCTCCGCCACTCCCTCTCCCTCCCGAACACTCATTCCCTCTTCCTCCCTTGCTCTCCCGGTACCAAGGCGCGACCCGTCCCCCTCCGTCTTCCTGTCTCCCTCACCCGACGGCCCCCTCCCTTCGACCGGCACCCGGCGGCCCCTCCCTTCGACCCGGCGCAGGAGGAGCAGGATGCCGAGGCGGCGGGGCGCGCGCGGCTTGCCGCGGGGCGGCGGCGGTGGCGAGCCGTGGATCCCGTGGCGCGGGCGGTGGCTCTCGTGAGGAGCGGGGGCGCGCGGTGGTGGCGCTGCCACGCCCCCCTCACCACGGGCGGGCGGCGCGCGGGATCCCACGGAGGCTGAGCGGCCGGGCGCCCCTTCCTCCCACGGTGCGGTGCGTGGCGATAGCCGACCCGACGGCGTGGAGGCCGGATCCGGCAGCGCCAAGGCGGATCCGGCGGCGGAGGCCGGCTTCGCGGATCCGGGCGGTGTGGAGGCCGGATCCCGCGGCGGCGGGCGCGACGGGTGCCGTGACCGCATCCAGGCCCATTAGGGTTTGGGTTCCGAGATTTTTCTTTTTTTTTTAATTTTTTAAATGATTTACAGTGGCGGGCAATGGAAACCGCCATGGTAAATCCGGTGATTTACCGTGACCTTGTGTTCATGGCGGGCATGAAAACCGCCACCATAAATCGATGTTGCCCGCCATGGTTGTTCATTACAGTAGTAGTGTATGCTTAAAAGGGTAGGATCCAAATCTCCCCAATGAAAGGAACTTTTGACGCCTAAGAGAGGATGTGGATGTAGGCAACTTAAAACTCTATTTCTATACTATGATCTATAATTTCCAACCTAAGCAAAACCTATGCAATAAATGAACTATCTAGATTTGCATCTAAGGTTTTGCTAAGTGTGTTGCTATCTCTACCACAAAAGAGTTATGTAACCTAGGTTCCAATTCTTTCAACTAGCTGTCCAAAAAAATCCTTTCACTAACATATCGACTAAACTAGGAAGGTAAAGCACACAACTAGAGGTACACATTGTAAGTATGGGAGCTTAATTGAGATAGAGGTGTAAACTCACGTCGATGACTCTAGTATTTTACTGAGGTATTGAGAAGCACGTAATCTTTCTCCAGTCCTCGCTAGAACCCCTCGCAAGGAAGCCCTCACAACAGCTAAGGTCCTAGTCAGGTAACTCGGTTGATAGCACTAGGCCTTCAACACATGCAAGTGGGTCTCGAGAATGCCTCTCCTAGACTGCTCCCCTGCCATCTTCCCTATTGAGCTTTTGGCCAAACTACTGCATGCTTCATTCCCTCGGTTTCCTATCAAAAAGATACTCTGAAGGCTTCGGTGGCGACCACACGACAAATGCAGTTGGTGTGGTCTCACAAAACCACAAGGTCAAAAGGTGTAAAAGCATGGTGGGCGCAAGCACCTAAAGCAATAGGTATGCAAACCTAACTGAACACTAGGCCTAAAACTAGAGCAAGCACATAAGCGGTGGGCAAAGAGCCTAATCTCTTTGTAAAACACCTACACTAACCACCAAGTGTATCACTAAGCATGCACTATGCAAGTGGAGCGATTTAAAATGGTGTATTAACACCCTCACACGTTTCTTACCATCACACCTCAAATGGTTGGATGGGATTCATATTTATAACTCCATGGAAGATATAGCTTTTGGAACCATGGTAAAGCTTTTTGCTTCCTGTCAGACCCTATTAAAATGATTTGACGCCCCTACTGTAGTTAGGGTCCGATGCCCTTCCCGCATATGACCATTGAACTAGTCGTTTGCTGCTGTTGGGAACACTAGTGTAGCGTCTGGTACAATGACCAGTTAGACTAGTCTGACCCCTTTTCCTCTCTGGAACTTTAATAGATATTGTTGGACCATGCTAAAATGGTATACTGCATCTACAATAGCTAGGGTATGATGCCCCTTTTCTTCTCTAGAATATTGTTAGACCCTTCTGAAATGGTCTGATGGCCTTACTATAGCTAGGGTCTGATGCTTGCTGCACATGCTACCTTTGGTGAATAGTGTGATAGTATAGTTTGACACTGCACTTTTTTACTTCTTTTGGGCATGATGCCTTGCTGAACGCTATTGCTCCTTAGGGCTCACTCCCTATTGGTCCCACGACCTCAGGGTTTGACACCTCCCTTAGGGTCTAACGCATTGTAGTTCCATTTCATGTCTTATTTCTTTGTAATCTTCACATTCAGCTTGGTTCTATCTAGATCATCACTTTGCCTAAGTCCCAACCACTTTTGCACCCTTTGAATAATATCCAAATGCACTAGCAAATAATGTCAGTCCAAATGGTTATGTTGATCATCAAACACCCAAATCCAAACTAAAAGGGCCAAGGCTCCATTTTGCTTACAATATTCCCTTTTGATGCTTGATGACAACATGACCAAAGCAAGCAAATAATAGATAAAAAAATTAAAATGCAATCTACTTGCTAGAATGTAATGCAAAGGAAAGATCATATGATGCTAAAAGATAACACTTTGAATGTATCTTTGAATGCTTATCTTGCCCTTGTCAGTTGTCCCCTCATTGTATTTACGCATTTTCCTCTCTAGAACATTACTGGACAATATCTGGATCATTGTTGGGCCCCTGCTAAAATGGTCCGACGCCCTTACTGTAGCTAGGGTTCAACGCCTGCACCACATGCTGCTCTTGGTGAACAGTGCGATAGTAGACTCTAACTCCTTCCTTAATGTTGTTGCTACTTAGCGCTTGCTCCCTATTGGTTCGACAACCTAAGGGTCTAACGCCTTGCAGTTCCTTTTCTTGGCTTGTTTGTTCGTGATCGTCGCGCCCCGCTTGGTTCCACCTTGTGCCTTAAACTCTTGCATGATCTTGTATGTCTTCAACAATCCTTCGAATGTCTTGCTTGAGGTGTTGATCATTTGGATCACCACTTTGCCTAATCCCAAACCCCTTTCACACTTTGAACTATATCCAAAAACACTAGCAAAAATAATGTTAGTCCAAATGCTTATGTTGATCATTAAACTCCAAAATTCATACTACATGGGCCAAGGGTCTAGTTTCCTTACACCCAAGATGAAGGGCAAGAGTGATTGTGCTATAGGCTGAACCCTAGGCATGGGAGAAAGGCATGCATACCTTTTTTTAGTTTTTGTGGCCCAATCTATAGTGTTTATATGCTTGTCAAGCACTCGCTGGGGAACAATAGCTCTTGGCAGCAAACCTATTACCCTTAGAGCATCAGCAGTGTTAAGGACCTCGGGGTTGATTCGATAAAGGGACCCACCATTAATGACATGACCAGTTCTAGTGCTCAGCTCACGGTGTAAGGAACCGGGTCAGCTCGATAGTCGGGACCCACGCACTCCAATCTCGCTCCATCTCCTTCCTCTCGCCACGCACGGGCTGCGCCGCCTCCCCTCGTCGTCCACTCCGCCCCCGTCTCAGCTCGCCGCCCCGTCCCTCCCGTGGTCCTGTTGCCTCTCCCCCCGCTGCTCGTCCCACACCCCTCCACACTCGAAGGCGGGGAGCTCGCCCCGCCACAAGCCCCGGCCCGACGATACCGGAGCAACGCATGAGAGGCCACGCCACCGGTCCCCCGCCCCCTGCGCCCTCCACACTCGACCGGAGGCAAGGGCGGCCCGCGCTTTGGTTGCTAGCACGAGGCGAGGCCGGGCACGCCGCGTCAAGAAGCCAGCTTCTGCCACCGGTCGTTGGCCCTGACTACTTCGATTTGGAGCGAAGCGACCTCAAGCGATTTGATTCGGCACGGAGTGGAATGATTTGGCCATGAGCAGAGCGGCTCCGTTGCAGTTTCCATCGCCGGTCGCTGGCCCTGACTACTTCATCTCGGTGGCAGGAGGAGCAACGATAGGAAAGAGAAGAGGTGAAAGTTTAGAGGCTGGTTCGATACAAAAGGACAGGGGTCTCCATCACATCGACCTCATAGTGTGTAGGAGCCGGTTCGATAGTCGCATTTATTGTATCGAACCGAGCTAGCACCGCACACTGCGGGTGCTCTTATGCATCCCTCATTCCTAGGCCGTCCACATGCGATGTAGCGAGCCCACACATATCCTTATCCAGTCAGCCTTGTGCGTTGTGTACAAGCATGCAACTGTTGCTGTTTTTCTTTACAACTTTTATGTTTCCACCAAGTTTTCTGTTGATTTAAGTGTGGAATTGATCTTAAAGTACAGATTATTCTATATGGATTACATACTTAGATATTGGCTATCTAGGGATGTAATTTGATCAGCTCCACCACGCTGAGTAAGAAAATGTTGTATGGATCAATTCTATCCCGAATATAACATAAAATCTAGTCTACATTATGTTTGAGGATAGAGGGAGTACAAAGCAAAGTTACTATGGCCACTCTTATGGTTACAGTACATTGTATCATGTAGATTTTTGGTTACCGAACATTTGTTCCCTTCTACTTTTGCAGGCCAAAACTATGGAACTTGTTCAGTTTGGCCTTGGTCTTCTACTGGTTGCGGGACACTGCGTCCCTGCAACAGCGGTTCCTGGTTCTGCATGCCAAACGCAGTGTGGCGATGTTCAGATATTGTACCCGTTTGGCATCGGCGAGAACTGCTCTGCGTCAGGAGAATTCGATGTCACCTGTGAGCCGGACAAAAATGGCATCTCCAAACCATTCATCAGTGGCCATGAGCTCCTGGACATTTCCTTGACCAATAGAACCATTCGCGTGCTCAACCCCATCACATCCTACTGCTACAACGACACTTGGCACAAGAACTCCTCCATGGTGGTGCAAGAGCAGACTGATAATACTAGTAGCTACTCAGCGGTGACCGACATTGTTAGAAACCCCCCTTTCCGGTTCTCAGACACTCGCAACAAGTACACTGTCATCGGGTGCTTCGCCATTGGCATCATTGGCAACCCCGACGACGACTCGGATTACACAAGCGGTTGTGTCTCGACGTGCGGCCGGAACATGTCTGATGGCAGCTCATGTTCAGGGAAGGGCTGCTGCCAGACACCCATACCAAAGGGGATGGACTCGTTAGAGATATTCCTCCAAGTCATCAAAACAAACCAGACTAATGTTGATAAAACAAACCATACTACTAATAGGTTTGGTGGCTTCCAGTGCAGCTACGCTGTGGTAATGGAGGCAGCGGCATTTTCCTTCAACACGACATATGTCAACACGACCAAATTCAACGACACGGATGCTGGGCAGGCACCTGTGGTGCTTGACTGGACTATAAGAAATGACACTTCTTGTCAGGTGGCCCAAAGGAACCTCACAGGTACGTATGCGTGCCTCAGCACTAACAGCATGTGTGTTGATTCAACAAGTGGATATCCAGGGTATGTGTGCAACTGCTCCCAAGGCTGTGAGGGCAATCCATATCTTCCAGATGGATGTCGAGGTGCCAACCTTCGATCGGCAAATTTAGCTAAATATACATCTTCCCATGTCAATGTGTGTATAATTGATATATGCCTTATGTGTTATATTACTTCATGCAGATGTGGATGAATGCATTCAGGGGAGCCCATGTCCTTCGGATGGTCTTTGCCACAACACAATTGGGGGATACCGATGTTCTTGTCCAGCAGGAAGGAAATATTATGACAAAAACAATTCATGCGTCCTTGATACTTTCTTAGTAATAGGTAACACCCTCAGCTAGCTCAATCAACTGGGAATTGCTCTGCATCAGAGAAAGTAGTAGTTATTCAGAAAATATAATAGTGTTATATGAAATATGTGTCAAACATCAACCAACAATTAAGATGCTAATGTGCATGGCTGCAAAACATGGTGCCAACTAAAATTGAATAACATGCATAGTTTATACTCTTGTACAAATTGGAAAGACAATTTTCATCTTATTCGCTTGTTTGCCGGTTCTGTTATGCAGGAGTTACAATGGGCTTTGTTGCTCTCATGATTTTTTGTTTCTGCGGGTATATCATTCTTCAGAAGAGAAAGCTGAAAAATATTAAACAGGAGTATTTTTCGCCAACATGGAGGCTTGATTTTGTTTGATACAATGAAGTCAGAAAAGGGTCTTGCATTCACGGTATTTAGTGAAGCAGAACTCATACATGCCACAAACAACTATGATAAGAGCAGAATAATTGGGAGAGGAGGACACGGAATAGTTTACAAGGGTATAGTTAAGGGTAACATGCCTGCTGCAATTAAGAGATGTACACTCATTGATGAAAGGCAAAAGAAGGACTTTGGTCAGGAAATGCTAATACTATCTCAAATCAATCACAAGAACATAGTCAAGCTTGTGGGATGCTGCCTCGAGGTGGAAGTTCCTATGCTAGTTTATGAGTTCATCCCAAATGGCACATTGTTTCAGCTCATCCATGGTTGGAACGAGACATTGCAAATCTCGTTCAGCACCCTCCTAAGGATTGCACATGAGGCAGCTGAAGGACTCAGCTTCCTACATTCCTATGCATCTCCCCCAATTATCCATGGTGATGTGAAAAGCTCCAACATCCTTCTTGATGAAAACTACATGGCCAAAGTCTCCGACTTTGGAGCCTCCATACTAGCCCCATCTGATAAAGAGCAGTATGTAACGATGGTTCAGGGCACCGTGGGCTACCTTGACCCAGAGTACATGCAGACATGCCAACTGACTGAAAAAAGTGATGTCTACAGCTTTGGGGTTATTCTCCTTGAGGTCCTCACCGGTGAGGTTCCACTAAAATTGTACGGGCCTGAGGATAAACGAAGCTTGACTTCAAATTTCCTGTCTGCAATGAAACAGAACAATCTATGTGCAGTGGTGGCCAGCCACATAAAAGAGCAAGAGAGCATTGAACTGATTACAGGACTTGGAGAGCTAGCACAGAATTGTCTTGATATGTGCGGCAGCAATAGGCCCTCCATGAAAGAGGTCGCTGATGAGCTCAACAGACTGAGGAAACTTTTGCTCCACCCTTGGTTAGGACTGAATACGGAAGAGGAGACACCAGGACTCCTAGGTGAATCAGCAGAGCTGTCCTCTGGTTTCCAAACAGAAAATAGTAATGTCGAGTATCCTGTCCTGGAAAGTCAGAACCTGCCCATGCATTCAATAAGTTCAAATTATGCAAGGTGATCAGAATACATGTAGTATAGTATTCCTTTAAACTTTGCACATGCTGGGGCATTGTTAGTGGGAATACAGATCCAGTATTTAAAACGGCCATCAGAACAAGTTCCACGTTTCCTTAAACTTAGCGAGGATCATGTAATAGTATTTATGTTTTCACAGATTTTACAAGTATCTTGTCGTTTTTCAGAGAACCAAGTGTCTTTTCTTATTTTTGTATTATTAGTTCCGTACTACCAGCATTTATACAAAAATCTAAGTGGAACATCAAATTGATGGGGAAAAAAAAAAAATGGCCATGTTAGAAAAATTGTTGGCGCAAAGAAGGTTTGCCCTAGGCCTGTTAGACATACAGAAGTTTAACCACAAGATCATTAACCCTTTTTTTTTTTTTTTGCGACCACGCCCGGCGCCGTATTTCATTAAGTAGAGAAAAGTTCAAACAACAAGAAGCAACGGTAACCAAACCATTACCGATGCAAACCTAAGCACTACTTGGATACCTCAACTTGGGATTACATATTGACCAATTTGCGACAAACCAATCCACCGACAACTTAGCTAGGTCTCCTCGTCGGGCGATCCCCTCAAGATTGAGGTCCATAGCAGAGAGGTCGAAACGGCCATCAAGAAGTAACTTTCGAAACGGGCGCCGCTTAGCCGCGGCATGCCGCGCCTGAAGATGGACCTGAGTTTCTCCTCAACGGTTGCCGGAGCCTCTCCCGCGCCCACTTGAAGCCCAACTTCCGGAGCAAGAGGTTACGGGCCCGCAAAGTCGCGTTGGCCGCCGGACGCGCCGTGATGCGGCCACTACGACGCAGGTGTGAGTGGAAGCCGGATTGCGGCGCCCACGCAAGCGTGGCCCCGACTCTGAGAAGTGGTGATGCCAGCGGCACGCACACCATGTCTTCAATCTCTTGCTGCCGAGACGCTAGGCTCAGTGAGGCGGCGGTGGCGACACCCAGGGGAGACTCCGGAGGCTCCTCCGAGGGAGTAGTGGAGACAACCCTCGTCCTCGGGGAGACACCGTAGGCGGCCCGAGGGAGCAAGAGTACCTCCGGTATCTATGGGGCCACCTCGAACGTCGACGATGGCGAGCCCGAGGACGCAAACTCCGCCGCTACTAGCTCAGCCCCCCACCAACCGCACCGGGAGCGGACGTCCCCCGCGGGAGGTGCGGTGCGAGCTCGTGAGACGGTCTCAACAAGCATTGGGTCCTCCCGAGCGGGAGGCTCCACAGCAAACACGCGCCTCGCCGCCAACGACCGGCGCAGTCGCCGAAAGCTCATCAAGTGGCGACCCCGTAATCGGTGGGTCAGCCGCAGAAGATCGCCGACGACCAGGCTATCCGCCCTCGATTGCGCGGTGGACGCCCCCAAATGCGTGTGTGTCGTGCCACCGTGAAGGGGCGCCACCGACAAGGGCGCCGGCGTCGGGCGGCCGAGGGAGGCGGCAAAGAATCCCTCCAACACGAATCGGGCCGCATGCGGTTTCGACGCGCCCGGGCCCCCGGGCCGCCACCACCGGTCGACACCATGGTGTGGGTGCGTATCGCGCACGACTTCGCTGAAGGGCGCCGAGGTGGACGACGAAGGTGATGGAGCTTGCGATCCCGGGCCCGTGTGTGGTGCCAAGGCAAAGAAGGCAGCGGACGAGGAGGTGCACCGGGCGCGATGTGGTCGCCCTAGACGCTTGAAGCGTATGCCGACGAGCCGGGGCGGCGACAGGCCGCTAACGACGACGAGAGGTGGTGCGTGGTGGCGCCCAGCGCGACGGGCTCAACAAGCGTGAAGCCGTCGGCGCCAACCGGGCGCGGGCCGCCGAGGTACGTGGGCGTCGGGAATCGAAGGGCGACGAAGAAGATGCTGGCCGAGCCGTTGGTGCACGGGCACCCGCCGACCGGTTGAGGGCCGAGACGCCGAAGCAGGCACGCGCGGGCGCGGGGGTGGCACCGGCACCGGCGACCATCGCCTCCCCGTCCCGACACGACGGCGACGACGACGACGAAGATGCCGCCCACCAAGGTGGAGGTGATCGGGAGAGGCGAGCTTGAATCCATACAAAGAGCGCCGCCGCCACGGGGCAGGAGAGGGCGGCATCTCTATGGCTCGACGAGCGGCCTCCGGGTACGATACCGGGCGAGGAGGGCAGCTCGTCGCCGGGAAGCGCCCCCGTCGTCATCAGCCCCACCGGCCGATGCTAGCGCGCCCGAGCGACTCGTGAGTGGAAGGGCGCAGCATGGGGGGACGAGGAGGACGACCGCTAAGGTCGGGGGTAGACGGTCGACGAGGAGGACGTCGAGGCCTGAGACGTCGTCGCGGCCCACATCATCCTCGTCGGGACGCGCCTCGACGCCGAGAAGCGATCCGCCTCGGCGGACGCCAAGGCCCAGCCCCGCCGGCCCCTCGTGCTCGGCGGTACGATGGCGTGGTAGTAGCAGCCGCGGGCGACGGAGGTGAAGCAGCTCGGGCCGCCCGGAGGGTGCCGGCGCAGAGGACGGCAGGTTCGGCGATCCCCGAGAGACGAAAACGCTCGCACGCGGGCGGGCGGCGGCTCAGGGCGAACCCCCGCAACGCTGGCCCCATAGGCACAAGCGGCGGGCGCCATCCGACCCGGAGCCAGCAAAAGCGACACGGGAGGGGAAGCCGCTGCCACCGGCCCAACCACCTCGGGCGGCGGAGACGGAGGGGGTGGCGCCATCCGGCCCGAGGCGCCAGGCCGACGTCGCGGGGAGGGAAGTCGCCGCTGTGGGCCCATCCAAACCGGGACGGCGGCGCCGACGGAGGGGGTGGCGGCGACGGAGGTAGCAACCGCGACGCCGAGGCGAAGAGTCCGCACCGGCGGTTGCAGGCGACGGCATTGAGTCCGCACCGCAGAGGGGTCCCGAGGCGGGGGTCGCAGGATGACGGGGGGGGGGGCCAGGCCGCCGGATCCGGCCCCCGCGATGGGGAAGGAGCAGGTGGCGGGACGACGGGCCATGGGGGGCGAAGCGAGGCTGCGCCCACGTCACGCGCCCCGAGAAGGGGAAGCGTGTTTTTGGGGAGGTAGGGGAGAGGGAGAGGGAAGGTGAGGTGATGGTGGAGGTGGTGGCGGGCGCCGGGCCCTGGGTGGCCACCGGCGCCGGCGGCGTCGCCGCGACGGCCGGCCGGGGGCAACGGTCGACGCGCTGCGCTGGGATAGGGGTGAATTGTAACGGGATAGGGTGAATTGTAACCTAATTACATCTACACTGATCAAACTTAGAAATTTTTTCACTGCACATCAATCCACCTAATTCCAGAATCCAAATGGTTGGGAGGTATTGAGATGGAAAATTAAGTAATTATTATCTGCCCCAATACCTCCGAACCCATATTGATTGGTGTGCAACAAAACATGTCATTAGATGGGTTAGATTACTGACCACTAGTATAATGCCCGTGCTAACACTACGGTGACATTCAAAATACAAAGTAAAAAACAAAAATATTATTTCTCTGCATAAGACTCCACCATTGCAACTCAACGCGCCACACACATGATACAAAAAAACATATGATCTGAGATTCCTTTTTACTGAAATTGACTTAAATTTCTTCAAAGACAAAAAGAATACATGATTGGCCCAATGAGTTCTATATCATTCAGAAGAAATAGCAAGCATTGAATCATTTGATCCCAACTTCTGGATGGAGATTCTCTGTTCTTCATCTATGTACCTAGACAATGAATGGACATTGGTCTACAGATGAGTAGGTCATGCTGTTCTTTTTTTCTGAACAGAAAACAATAGCTGCAGTGCCTTCACTCAATTTTGCCTGACAATGACGATTTCCATAGAATTATTCTATTAGCGGCTCTCACAAATTCAGTTCAAGTGTGCATTGTCTAAATCTCAATGTAAAACTCAAAGTAGGAATGCAGGATAGCAAATTAGTTTTATCTTTAAACCACATCGCCCTGTTCATGTCATGGGACTACACAAAAATCCACCATTCATTCAATTAATACAGAATGGCATAAAGAAGGCAGAGCTAGCATGTCACAGCATATTGAAAGATACATGAGCATTCTAGTGTTTCACTGAAACCTACAAAATTAGGGGAATTTTCCATAAGAGACTGATGGAGCATTGAATAAACCTGGGTCGTTGAGACTACAGCCATACCCAGACAAGTATTGTGGCATTGGCTTTCTTTAAAAAACTGAATCTCAACTCTGAAGTGTATAACAACTTCCAAAAATAATCACATTCCTAGCATTCATAATATCTTTATAAAATCACTGTATGTGTTACCTTCGGCCAAGGGGAATCAGTTCCTGAGTTAGACAATGCACACTTGAACTGAATTTGTGAGCCCAGGAGCAACTGTTTCTGAGTATGCATATCTTTATTCGAAAGCACATGTGAGCCCAGGAGCAACTGTTTCTGAGATATGCTTTCGAAAGCCCGCCAGGAGCAACTGTTTAAATCACAGGATCACCTCCAGGTCTATTAGAGATATAAACCATGGTTCCTGAGTTCACATCGGGCAATATAAGGTTAAATCCATTGTACTGATATGCTTCCTTCGCTATTTCTGTGGCATACTCCAATGGACCGTGGCTGCCCTACATTCAAAATAAAGGATTTCTTAAGACAGACAAGGAAGCTATGGGCGGAAAACTAAACTAAAATAGAAGGCGGCAAAATGGACTACTCAGTATGTAATTCTAGAAAACATTTTACAAAGGCAAGGGTTAGTTTCTTTAATTACCAAAGACAAATGCTGGAACTTGACTGCAAACCAATCTAACATTAAGCACAGTCATGCCTCTGCATTTTAATTTTATTTATTTATTTATTTGGAATTGTCCACACACAGATTGGCACCAGGTTCCCTACTGGCATGGAACATTTTAACCAGCTTTCGTTTCCTTGCAGCATATTCAGAGCACGATTATACAGTGATTAGCCTTATCCCTCTATAATCATGCCATCATATACTATAATTCATCACAAAGCTGACAAGGTCGAACCTGTAGAAACCTGACCGGGAGCTGTCCTCTGGTCTTGGCCACGATCAGCGAGCTGGGTTCCCGCACGTTGGTAAGGAACGCGACCTTCCCGTCCCTCGTGCACCCCATCCACGTGCCCCCGCCGAGCACGTCCCTGCCTCCGAGGATTTCCTTGCCGTCCTCCCCGCCGGCCACCACACTGCGCTGCGCCGCCGGCCCGGGCAGCTGCGCCTGCGGCCAGGTGAGGCGCGCCAAGGAAGAATGGGTGGAGAGGCGGCAGCGGAAGTCGCTTAGTCGGGTGGCGTTTTTTCTTCTTTCTGCGGTAACTGGCAGGAGGCGTGTTTTTATCGCGAAAAGAGAGGGGAAAGGGGATCTAACGGTGGCCGCCCGGGTGGAGGAGCAACGCGGGCAGACGCGTTGAAGCTCGCAGTGCTGCGCGATGAAGGGCCCGTTTGGGACCATGGCGAGGCGCTCAGAGGCGGTAAACGGGTGGGAGGCCGCTTCTATGATTTTGAGTTCATTTCTTCTTTTTTTGCGCCGGGCAGGGGCGTCCCTGGCCCGTGCGGGCTGGGCGACCGAACGGGCCCCCAAAAAACTAAGGCCCCAATATTTACAAAGTATATTAACTATGTATAATAGTTTTGGACTTTTTTTAATTAAAAATTAGTCTAAGTTGGCCCAAAACGTGGCCTGTTTCACGTAATCCTTGGCCCCATGATTCACGTAAGTTGGAGTCGAATGGTGACCTTGCTTCAGGAGACGTACGATGTCGCCGCTGCTACTACCAATTTCATGTAATCCTTGGCGCCAACTTCGTCAAACCTATCTAGTCGACTTCGTCAGTTCGTCGCTAGATCGCGCCCTTCGACTTCGTCAGTTCATCGCTTGGACGGTTTAGGTTCTCTGCCTCGCCTCACGGATCACCCTCGCCGTCTGAGAGATAAATGTGCTCAGCGCCAACTTGAGAAAGAAAAGGAGCATTGGAGACAAGTTATAATTTTTTGGATATGCTGCTGTACTTTGTGATATAAGTAATATATTGATTGATATTTGCTATTAGTTTCTTGTTTTTGTACTAGATATTAGGCCCCCACTTGGTGCTTTGAACTGGGCCTCGTTTTTGCCCGAGACGCCGCTGCGCCGGGGTGGCCGGTGGACGCGCGTCTATCGCGAGCCGTTCGGCAGGTTTAGGCCCCGTTCGGTTCTTCCGATTTGAAAACATGGTTGTTTTACTTCCTGGACCGAATTGAGTGCATCCAGGCGATCCCTGGTGTTCTTAGGTGTGGATTCAATCTAGGTTGATGAGAGGGTGATATGGCCTAGAATGGTCTGATTTCATTCCGTTTTGGGTTGATCCGAACAGTGATTCCGAGTTGGGCCCGATTCTAATCCAAGCCTAACAATTCCAGGTGGAACGGGCCATGTTCCGGGCCGTTCCTTGTCTATCCGAATGGGGCCTTATTCGGCATATTCTGCTCATGAGCCATACCAACGCCGTCCCAAACAAGCCCGAAGGCTGTTATACAAATAACCGTGGCCCTAGGATTGGGACAAAGCCTGCGACTAGTGGGTTTTAGCCTTTAATTTTAACAAACACGAATTCGTGGGTACAATAGTGTGGGTGCAGAGTGATTGGACTCAGCGGGGACATTGGTTTGCGTGTACCTAAAATAATTTGAAGTGTTCAATTTTAGTAGAGATGTCTTGAAGTTGGATAGGTGGACATTGTTCACAATGTTGAGGTTCAAGGATATAAAGACCTTAGAGCAGCGCCTCCTAGATGTAAATGGTGCTCACCTAGCACATGCACATAGCATCATCTATCATCAGTGAGGAAGTAAAGCCAACAGCCTTGACGGTGATGCAGTGCCTATGTTAGGATCTCCCACAACTCGAAAGACAAAGGAGACATCATTTTTGTGCAACATTCGACCATGGGGACCATCATCTTGCCTCTAGCAACCCCCCTAATGCCTACGCCTCTCTTCCTGCCATACGGTGACTCCTTTCCCTGACATCTTGCTTGTCCTCTCCTCTCATTTCACGTTTCCAAAAACAGTGATGCATGTCAAATGAATTAAAACCTCCATTTCCTTTCGCCCAAATTTCTTCTACCTATCATCGTTCATTTCCAATCAATAGCTAGGGCGCACCTAATCCACGGGGCCGCCAGCCCTTGCACGCCGTCGCTAGGCCGTGCTGCCATCGTCGTTGGATGCCACCGGCAAGGCCGCCTCGGTCATCAGCGCCCTTGTGTTCCTGGTCTTGGCGGCGTTGCCCCCGTCGGCAATGGGAGGAGATGGCAGCAGCTCTAGGGGAGGGAGGGCGGGGTGGAAGAGGCATGAAAAGAATTGAGTAATTAAAACTTTTATTGCCCGATCTATGTGTTTCTAATACAGTTTAGCTGTCCCATAGCAATGCATGGGCACAAACCTAGTGATGCAAAAGCTATGACTTTTGGTTATTGTGGACTACTTAGACGCATGATTAGAGGGCAACCATCCCCATTTCTACGACTGCACCATGCCTCGTGGAGACTTCTTTGGAAGCGTCCACTTAGGGCGTGCCCTACGCACCAGAGCTCTGCAATTCCACGTAGGTTCGGATGCCACTTGGAGCAGAGGGCAAATCAGATGGTGGTTCCAAGGAGGGACAATGTGGCTTGCAGAAGAACCATTCGCTTGATTTGACAAAGAATCAAAGCAGCTAGAACTAGAAGAGCATAACCATAGAGCAAAAAGATGTTGGCTTGACACAAAAAGCAAATGCCTTGGGAGAGGGGATTAGAAGGTAATGGTAAAGGAGGACAGCGACGTGAATCACATTGGAAAGACAGCCAACGTTGTTGAGCTTGTAGTCTTGATGTATATCTATGTGGAGAAAATCTTCACTAGGGCCAATACACCAAACACCTGTGTTGGCCCTACCCATATGGGTGTGTTTGGTTGTGTTTCTTAGTGGAGCTTGGCTAGAGAAGTTAGCCTCGGCAGTCGAAGCCTGGCTAGGATAGTACGAGACCATTTGTTTGGTTTGCATGTATGTTAAGCTTGGCTAGCTGAGATCTTGTTTGGTCGCTAGGATAACTCCGGTATGGTCACCTCATCTTTGTTAGGGTGACTTTTTAGCTATATCGCCTCTCAAGTCTTCTTGTTGGCATTCTATGGAACATGTGATGTTCACACCGGTTCACCACCCACCGTCGAGCTCGTGGTCGCACTCCCACCACCACCTCGCCTCCTTGATCGCCGGTAGGGGGGCGGAGCCGCTTGATCCGGTTCGACAGCAACCACCCTGCTGGGCCGTTCGGGCACCTCGGCCCCGGCGACATGTGCACGTGCATGCCACCAGGACCTTGCGCTTGACACCGCCCGCCAGAGTGTCGTGTTGCTGAAGAACTAGGCAGGAGAAGCACGGTAGGGACAACGTCTCGCTGAAGACCCTGCTCCCAACGGTCTCGGTATCCAGCTGTCCTGGCTTTAGCGGTGCTATGGCGGCGTGCCTCCACCGATGGGCGAGCACGGGGCGCGAAGCACCAAGTCGAGGAGGTGTGGCCGTGCTAGCTCCAAAGACGCCCTAGTCGCCCTTGGCGATGACTTTGGCGGCGGGAGCCGATGCGTCCGCTCGCCATCGGTGCCGGGTGCCGCCAAGGGTGGTGGTGTCGCTTGAGAGAAGTAGGGGCCCAACCCGATATGCTCCGGCGGAGACTCCATTGTGGCCACGGCTTCGGAGGTGCCTCCGCAATGAGGTTCCCGGGCCATGAGCTTGGGCTCCGACGGCGTGGGGTTTTGCCAGGCCAACGGAGCTCACACCTAGAGGTCGGCGAGCAGAGACCTCCGGCGTCGTGTAGGAAACAGAGACGAGTGGTGAGAAGACACGCGGGCGTGACCTGGCTTATGGCTGGGGGGTTTCCGTTTTCTGGGGCCTAGCAATCCCAGTACGGCCCGACAGGGCTTGGCTAATGAGTTGGCTAGGCCAACCAAATAGGAGCATGTTGGCCCATCTTGGCCTTGGCTGGTCTAAGACTGGCTACACTGGTATCCTGGAAATACCCCAGTACACGTATTTACTTTCAAAATTTGCTGCAGCGATACCTGTACCGGGCTATGTGGCACATGCAAGCAGCGATTCTGCGGCATATTTGGCGCTGGACCGGGCTATGTGGCACATGCAAGCAGCGATTCTGCGGCATATTTGGCGCTGGACCAGATGTCCTTGCCGAATGCCACACACGCACGGTAGAAGAGAGAGGTGACTAAAAGTGCTGCAGCAGCGGGCTCCACAATTTCAAGTTACTAAAAAATGTTATAACTCGCAAACCATAAGAATAAATTAAATTCCGATTACATCATTAAATTTATTTTAATATTTTTTTCAAAATAAGATCTCACATGGATATATTTAGACAAAATTAAAGTAGACCCCACTAATTAATGGTACTTGGGTATAGAGTAGAGATATAAAGGAAGGATGAATGCGGGAGAAAGTGTTGTAAAGGAGAGAATCTTGATGATTAGAATGTAGAGAAGTAAATAAAGAAAAACACGAATGCGAGATAATCTAAGCCACCAAACTAAACAGCGCCATGTGTATGTCCATTTTCGTCGATCTGTATTGTTTTGTTACCTTTTTACAAAGCTTTATATATTTGTATATATATACATGCATGTATCACTCCCATTGCAATCAACGAACAAGAGAGAGACCGGTATCTATAGAATAATGCTGGGGCAACACGTCAAACAAGCATGGCAATCGAGCGGTTTACGAAGATATAAAACTAATGAACAACTGTGGTCGAACAATAAATCGAATCA
The DNA here is from genome assembly GCA_015847255.1 of Hyparrhenia diplandra. Lineage (NCBI taxonomy): Eukaryota > Viridiplantae > Streptophyta > Magnoliopsida > Poales > Poaceae > Hyparrhenia > Hyparrhenia diplandra. Next base: position 197,089 of record JADLZK010011108.1, read on the forward strand.
TATTTGGAAGAACAATGAGCACGAGGCGTGATCCGTGGTGTTTGTCACCAAAAGCACGCGGACGCAGGTGCAGACAAACGCAGGCAAGCAGGTCAGCGAAGGGAATCTGAAGCCAAGGATGCCGTGCCACTGTATTAGAGCTGTATGACCTGATCTGACGACCATGACGCCAAGGATGTTTAAAGAAGTTATACGTTGTATGTCCTTTGGCATCACGTTATTAGAGCTGAGGTTTCGTTTGTGAAGCGTCAGCTCGACTGCGTCTGTTCTATCGGCATCTATACTATCGATCTGGCAGGCAGCAAATATGTTTTTTGCTTGTGAGCCAAAGCCCATCAATATGTCCCTTCCAGTTCCAGCATAGTAGACGAACGGTATATACTTCCCGAACAAGTTTAGCCAGATCCTAGCGGACAACAACTCTAATTGATCTATCAATCGCCGTCTACATTATTGATATATCTTCTAAATCTTTTTCAAATTCAAAAGTCTAGTACAGTATAATCTTCCCAAAAAAAAAAAAAAAAAAGGACGCATTCTTTTGTGTAGAGAAGTAAAGCAGTAGAATCTTTCTAACTTGTATTTAAAATGTTAAATATTTATACAAAGGGATAGAGATCAGATCAATAAAAAAAAAGGTTTGGATTATGGGATATTTATGACGCACATTCCCTACGCTAACATAAGCAAATTTGATAACTTGCTGATTGGCTCCCATCAACATCACTTTGTCTTCCATCTTGCTTGCATTGTCCTCCCTGTTGAGAATCGGCCTATTCACGGATTACCAGATCCATTTTCCGTTCGATCCAAGAGAGACGATCAGAAGTTGTAGATAGATCCCGTTTCCCTCGCCTGATCCCAAGAAGAACACACGAGAGACACAGATGTATGAGGGGGAGCCATCTCTTCATTAGTCATTATAGGTACACACATAGTCCCTTTATATAGATGTAGCCATCAGGGCATATATGGTAGCTTCCAAGGCCCATATGGTATGAGCCCAACATTCCTCTAATTGAGGAATTCTTAACACTCCCAACAACCAGATAATAACAACCCATTCGCCCGTTGGATTCGCCGTCCTCAGCTGAGAGCATCAGGGGCAGTTTCTACTAGTACGTCCAAATGGTTTGAACGGCACGGCAGTACGTACTTGAGCTAGGGATATTCCAGGCAGCAACGAAAGGCATGACGAAAGGCATGCTGGGCCTTTTTCTTATCGATGGATGGATAGATTCGCAACTGGGCCTTTGTTTGTCGTGTCCCGGCTTGCATCGATACATACGGTACGCTGCTGCTATATATGTGAAGCCATCAGCCCGGCTGATTTGTCCTTCTCCCCAACCGGGGCTCTTCTGCTGGACACCATGATAATGAAAGCGTCGGCTTCATACAGTCCGAGGCTGCCTCCGTCTTGTCGCACCTATGGCCGTCGACTGCCAACGTCCATGTCTGCCGGCGCAAGAACGGCAGCACCAGTAGGCACCACGTCTAAGGTCAATCATCTCAAAATCTCTCTTACTACTCTTTCTTCCTGACGATTCTTTCGCTGTATTCTGATGATGTGCTCGTCGTCTTGTTCCTCCTCTCCCTTCAGAAACCTTCGTTTGTTGACCTCCTGGGGCAACTTTCGTCGAAGATGGATAGAGCCTCGAAGGCCCTACAGGATGTACCACAGAAATTTCTTGATGTGCTGGTTGATGCAACTTTCAAGTTTACTGACGATCAGGCTCTGAATCCCTCAGAGGTACAGTAACTTGGGCAAAACCAATGGCTTCTCTGACTGAGCAAAACTGACGATGACTATCTTGGGCTTTCTTTGCAGAGCAATTTCGCACCGGTGGATGAAATTGGTGAAGCCATAGAGATACACCAGAATCAGATTGAAGGAGCCATACCGGATGATTTCCCGGAGGGGTGTACATCAGAAATGGTGACAGTTTCAGTCTTTCCTTCTTACATTACATCTTACTTTGTCAGTCCATAAGCAGGAGAGTCATTGTTTCTTGGTTGCTGAATCTGAATGGTGAACGATTTTTGGCATTATATATTAGGTTCCAATCCACTGTTTGGTGCCCTCCATTCCACGTCCTCAATCTTCGGACAATCCAGGGAGATTTGGGTTGAGGGGGAGGGCATGCTCCATGCCCTCTACTTCACCAAAAACACTTCAGGTTCTTGGTCACTCTCCTATGCCAACCGCTATGTGCAGTCTGAGACGCTCAAGCTAGAGACAGCCCGGCAGAAACCATGCTTCCTCCCTGCCATCGAGGGCGACTCTGCAGCCATCATCGCTGCCTATATTTTTAACCATGTAAGCAAAGCTTTGCAAAATCAGATTATATGCCATATATATATCCCCCCAGACATGCATTCTGAAATGAGTGATCATGCAACACAGCTGAGATTTGGCAAGGTCAACAAGGACATCAACAACACCAATGTGTTTGAGCATGCCGGCAGGGTGTTCGCTGTCGCTGAGAACCATCTACCTCATGAAATCTGCCTAGATAACCTCGACACTGGTGGTACCTGGGACATTGGTGGGGAATGGGATCGGCCCACTTTCACGGCACATCCAAAGGTATGGACACTTGCACAAGCTAAATAAATGAGTAGTTGACAAGGAGAAATGTTATTGAAGTACCAGTAGGCAATAGACACTGAGAATACACTTAGTACAGAAGTAATGGTACTGCTGTCTCTGTAGCTCTAGTACCAGCTATATCAAAGTTTATCTTAATTGACAAAAAAGAAACAAAACAGTGACTCAGCTGTCATAGCTGGAAAATACTTAAATACGAATTGTTGCAGTGGTTTCTCCAACGACAAGGAACATGTTTCTTGTTGGTATAAACTCAACAAGAAAGAGGTGGTATCTTTATTCTGCTTTACACGAGAATGCATTTAACTTCTGATAATGAATAGCTGCAAACCAGAATATGTTACATCATCTGTCTATTTTTTTTTTTTGTGAGACTTATGTTCCATCTTTCTTCTTCTCTTTTGTTTTTTGAGACACGTGTTACATTTTTTTTTCGGTAATGGAACAAAAGTTCCAGGACTTCTGGATTCTATGAATAGGCGGACTCATTCACTCATGATCTTAGGTAACTCCTGGATCAGGGGAGCTTGTCATCTTTGGAACGGATGCAAAGAGGCCATTCCTAGTACTTGGTGTCGTCTCAGGTATTTTATTTAGACAATTTTTCAGTTTTCTACATTCTTCTTTACACCAAGTTCGATATCAGAAATAAGCTCCAGTAAGTTCTAACTGACTGCAGCTGATGGAACCAAACTAAAGCATAGAGTTGACCTCAAGCTGGACAGATCTACACTTTGTCATGATATTGGAGTTACACTGAAGTACGTGTCCAAAAACATCATTTATTACGAATTAATTTGCAAGTGAACCACATTCCTAAAATATCAACTTATTGATGAGCCATGCTAGAATTGATGAATTTCATTAGCAACAAAGCAGTTATGAATTCCACTCTCTTGATGTAGGCATAATGTAATCATGGATGTACCACTTACTGTCGACATCAGTAGGCTCGTTAAAGGTGGCCAGTAAGTATCATGACAAACTTTTGAGTTGAAGATATTATTAATCTGTTTTCTTAAATTTGCAAAAGATAATACAAAACTCCTTGGTTCAGGTTGATTCAGTTTGAGAAGGAAAGTTATGCAAGAATTGGGGTGATGCCCCGTTATGGTGATGCAGATTCGGTTGTCTGGTTTAATGTTGAACCATTCTGCATGTTCCATCTTGTCAACTGTTTTGAAGAGGGCGACGAGGTATAACAATGCCAAGAGTGGTTAGCCTGCTCCATATATCTGTAACATTCATCCAGCATTCTTTTTTATTATCAATTTTATCATCACTGCCAAAAACATGCCTCTCTGAGACACTACTCTTCCATGATTACATATAGGTTGTGGTACAGGGACTTCGTTCACCTGACTCCCTAATACCAGGTCCAAGACTTGCGCTGAACAAGTGCGACTCTAAATTGTCTGAGCATACTGAAGATGACAAGCCCATGAATGAAGGAACTACCGAGGAGTTTTTCTTTCGGATATACCAATGGAGGTTAAACTTGAAAACAAAGAATGTCTCAGGGGAGTATTTAACTAGTACAGAGTTTTCACTGGAGTTTCCAATAATCAATAACCAGTACACAGGCTTGCAACATAGTTATGCCTATGCACAAGTAGTGGATTCTTTAACCAGCTCCAGTGGCAACTGTGGCAAAGGTACTGCTGAAAATTTAACAGAATTTTCTATGTATCCAGAATCTGCGTAGGAAAGTAAACAGTAACCTCCAACACAGTAAGAAGAAATAAAGAAACAAAGCACCATAGAGGATTGGTATATGTAACATTTCTATTTCTAGTGATTTTTTTTTTTTTTTGAAGATTTCTAGTGATGTTATATCTCAGCTTGACAGACTACTATCGAATGTTGCAGTCAATCCAAAGTATGGAGGTTTTGCAAAATTGTACCTTGATGAGAGAAACAACACAGAGGTACAGAGACTTACTTGCATTAGTCTACCTGCTGATTCCTCTGGATTTCCACCCTGAACTTTGACCAAAAACAGATAACTGGTGCAAGTCCCATAAAGATGCAGTACCATTGGCTTGGTAAACATGAGTTCTGCTCTGGAGCATCATTTGTACCGAGAGTTGGTGGGTCACATGAAGATGATGGGTGGTTAATTTCATTTGTACATGATGAGAAAGCTAATACATCACAGGCAAGTTTCTCTGCTGCATATACATCAATGATCCCATTCGTTGTACAAGTGATAGAGGAAATAAATGATGGAATATTTATGTTTTTATGTTACAGGTGCATATAATTGATGCTAAAAGATTTGAAGATGCTCCTGTTGCAAAAATAACATTGCCACGAAGAGTACCTTATGGCTTTCATGGAACTTTCATCAGTAAAAATGAATAATGTGTGGTTCCATCAAAGTTTTTTTTTTTTTTTTTTTTTTTTTTTTTTGAAAGAATACATTGCAGTAGATGCAAAATCAGTCAATCAATTTGTAAGTATCATTACTTCCGGCTCTTGAGATGTTAGGCAGAGTTTCATCCCTGTAGTTGATCAATTTATACATTTTTCTCATGTGTATATTGTATCTGTGGTGCCACGTACAACATTGTATATTTCCATGGAACCTCGTTCCTCAAAAAATGAGCAACATTTAGCTAAATTGGGTCGAAAGTTTTTGTGTTTAACCTTGTTCAAATCAATATTTTAAAAGTAGCTTATCATAGAAATATTTTTCTAAGATCTGACACTTTTGGCACACAAATCTGACATGCTTGCGACTTGGTGAGGCGTACCTCCATCATGCCCACCAAAGTGGCCGGAGTGGCATGACAATGACCAAACATCACACTTGGCAGGGGAGGGGGCGCCACCTGTCCTTTCGGCTGCATTTTCTCTTATTCAAATAAAATGTTAAACAGACTTGAATCTCACAAAACTTGACATGTTAGCTCTATGTGATGTAAATATTCCATTTTAGTTATATGCAAATATTGTGATGTAAGTATTCCATTTCAATGTAGGCTACGCGTTATATGTACAATAAAGGCACTTCTAAATTCTAAGTCATAAAATAAAATATTTAATTCAGCTCCTTCCTCAAAAATATTCCAAACTTTCACATGGATGTACAATTATATGCAGATGTTATATTTTAACAATAATTCCATTTTCAATGCACGTGGTGCAACAACCACTTGGAATTCTAATTTACCATGTGTGGGCTAAAATCAAACCTCTAAGGTAAGTTATTTCTTGAATGTTTCTAGTGATCACCAAGTTTTGAATCGAAACTGTTGAAGCTGTTTCAAGATATCAATTCAAATGGGTGCAAAAAAGGAGAATTCCCTATAAGAACAAATTGAAATCAATTCAAATGGGGTTCCAAAATTCTAAAACTTTGCACACACCTTGAATACCTATTTAGGATCTATGCCCAAGAGATCAATTGAAGAAGCTCAAAGCTTGAATAGAATTTTTAAATCCCTCTCTCAAATTATGGTTTTGCCATTCTTTTTTAAAAAAATGGAGATTTCTAAAAGCTCGTGGGAGACCTGCCAAGGGCAATTACTATGTATATTATCAAGCCCCTATTGCACATAAAGATTATTCAAGTATGTCCCAAAAATCTCAACATAAAGATCTTAAAGAAAATCACCCAAAAAGGGGCTGGAAAAGAGGAGTTTTGGGGTTTGGAACAATAGAGATTGGTGTTGGGCATCAACCTATGTTTTAAATAGGTTCCAAGGTTCGAAAACACTACAAATCATGGTTACAACCTGGTGTCCCAAAACACTCCAAAATTAAAATCAAGGTTGCAACCCAGCCAAACCAATAGACAAAAAAGAACCCAAAAATGGATAAAAAAAAACACCAAAAGGTCAAATTTCAGATTTGGAAGTGGAGAAGAAGTGGTGTACGAATTTGATCTTTGATTATGTGCAATTATAAACCACTCCTAGCATATTACAAATCTTGGATGGAAAAAAAGTTCAATCAAAGAAGCTCTCCTCTTTTTTTCCTTGTCACTAGGCCTGTGCAAAGGCATTGCTTAACATCCATGCAGGGCGGAGCTACTTGTTGCACACTGGGTGCGGCCGGACCCACGAAAATTTTAAAAGTTATGGAAAATGGCAAATTTTCACCATATTTGCACCCACAATTTAAAGATTTTTGCACCCATAAGACAAGTTGCATGCCGCCTGCACCCCCTTGGATTTACTTGCATCTGTCATAATCTTAGATGATATCGAATTGTAGCAATATGTAACTAGGTACATGTCACATGTAACTAGGTAGATCTGATCATCTTGTACATGTCTAGGTTCACGGTTGTTGAATGTATCACGGATAGGTCCTGTGAGTTTGTTGTAATCTGTAACAACCTTTCTTGTAAGTTACGACTGGGGCGTTTCCTGTCCTATATAAACATGGAGCCGAGCACCAGGAGAAGGTGACTCGTTAGCCCTAAAATACATGTAGAGGACACTTAAATAAAGGCCACTCGCTGAGACCAACGCCACTGTGTCATGCACTTGAAGAATATATGGAAGAATTGTCTTCTTATTTAATAAATGATTTATTTGTAGTAAAGGCTAGTTGTTCAGAAATCTAATAGCATTGCCCATGCTGATGGAAAGACGTAGTAACTCAAAAACAAATGATAAACTATTGATGTTTGAAGTACAATATGAGAATTTTATCTAGAGGTGTGCTTTACTTTTCACAACTTCTATACAGAAATTCGATGGAGTATGGCTATTTGTAGTTTAAAATTCCATTTTTCCCCAAACCCATCAATTGAACTGAAATCACTGAGCTCATGTCGATCTCATGCCAAACAAAACTTATATAAATGGGGACAGTCAAAATATCAGCAAACAAATATTGAAAGACAACAAATGCAACTTTATACCCATTTCATCGAACACACTGAGGGCATCATCGATGGAAGCATTGACATTGGTATTGAGACCAATGATAGTGGGCAACAAGGATCACAGAGCAGGAGGAGGGGTACGCAGGCTGGAGATGCCCTTACCATGACCTTCCTGGCCTTTGGCAGGCACGGGCTGCGGGGAAGTTGAGAAGAAGGTGGGAGGGGCAGAGGGCGATGGGGAGGTGCTCGAGCGTGAGGAGCCGGTACCTGTGGGACCGCCTTCCTCGCTCCTCATCCAATCCACACGATTTCGATTGGATTGGATTGGATTTTGATTTCAACTACTACCCTGCACCCTGCATGCGCAGGCGCTACCTCCTGCCGCCACCTCATTTCAGAGTTTTGATTTGATGTTTGAAACATCAATCAATCTCGGGCGTGAAAGGCCATACCCATACCCCCGTGAATAATTTTTCAAAAATATGTTTGAAGACAGTATGAGGCTGAACAAGATAATTGTCGTCTACTTTTGACAATTATTGAAGCTTCATTAGTCCCCTCACAAATTGAAAAAGTATCGTGGTCAAGGCACAGTTCAAATAATATAATACAAGACGGTGCATATCACTTACTGATCCTTCAGAAGGGAGCCATGCATGCACGACATGAAGCCTCGCCTGAAGATATCCATGAAGACCGTCATCAATTATTGAAGACAAAGGACAACAGATAAACACGAAGGACGTCGAAGTCTATCCACGAAGTTTTCAGAAGGCTGAAAACATATCCGAAGACCCCTCTCTCGCTATAAAAGGAGAAGGGAGACATTAGCATTCAGCGGGTGCACACAGACCATCACCAGAAGGAGCTCTCAGCATCAAAGACACCACTCATGCATAGCCTGATCTCAGAAGCACCCTAAAGATCAAGCCAATACCACTAGTAGTAGTACTCCACTACCACTGTACCATACCACCCTTGTAAATTAGCCTGTGACGGAGGTCCTCGTGATCCTCTCCTGCCTGTAAGGTAATCAAGTTTGTGCTAAGTGCTTGGGGTTTCCCGAAAGGGAAAACCGTATGTAAGCTTGCTCTGTGAAATGGACTGAGTTTTTCCGTTCATAATCCCTGCTTTCCTTTAAGCTGGTTCATATGGGGCGAAGTCTCTATGCTAGGGACCCTATAGGAGAAACCTCTACTTGTATTGTTCTCGTGTTAGCCCATGTGTTGGAGGCGTTTGTAGAGAACTCTAAAAGCGAGAAGTGTTCCCTTCAGGTGGAACTGCCTGGGGAGACGATAGGGCCAGAGTCCTGTGTGAGCTTGGTTGAGGTTAGTTTGGGAGGAGACCGGGTTAGCCTGGTTCTGAAGCAAGTTAGTGATGCATACGGTGAGTACCGAGTAAGATCAACACAAGCATAAGTCGCACGCGTAGGCAGAAAGTCTGGTCTCGCCAACCTTGCAAAGATCCTGTGAAATATCGCACGCATAACCCGCACACATAATCACGAATCTCACTAATAATCACGCACTAATAATCAAGTGCCGCCCTCAGTAACCTTGAATATTATATAACTCTTGCACGCATCAGAGTAAGATTCCTTGAATATTATATTGCATTGCATAGTGTCCTCGAATATAATATTTGAAGCTTTCCGAGCCTCTCACAGGAGAAGTACTGTTCACATTCTTGAATTTGAATAGTGCCAAGAATACTCAAAAATGTTATATTCAATTATATAATTAAATTTTTTGGTGTTAGTGTTGACGGAAACGGGATCGGGTTCGAAAAATACTGGTACGGAAACCGAATCAAAATATGTATATATGTACAAAATTATTAGTCCAATATTCACTGGTATGCAATGTGTTAACATGCATAATTAGTGATTAGTATGTTTATGAACATATAAATTTTTAGAAATATCTTATGGACATTAAAAACGGGATGAAAAACGGAATAAATGCGGATCAATTTCGGGTGAAAACTGGATTCCTCGGAAAGGACGGAAAAACCTTATTTCTACTTCCGTAAATACGGTATCCCACAAATACAGAAATGGATGGATAAAAATAGAAAACGGAACGGGTCGTAACGGAAAAAAATTCCATCCGTTTTCAACGCTACCAAGGGCAACCGGTCCACCGCCGCCCTCCCTATGCCAGCTGCCCAGGTGTACAAGCTCTTTTGCCGGCGACGAGCACCCACCGGCCACCAGGTACAACCGGAAGCTTACTAAGATAAAAAAACTCAGATCTAGTAAGTGCCTTTCATGCGGCGCTTCCCGTTGTCCTCACCGGTCCGCCGCAGCGGACCGGAGTCCGCCAGGAGCAGCCATCGTCGAGCACGAAGAGTCGAGTCCAAGATGTCTCGAAAAAGGTTGGGAGTCCGCCGGGAGCTTAAGGAAGGAGATGGGATTACACGTATAGCAGGTATATCCGTATCCTACCCTTAATCCAACGGGTAGCAGTGACTTACCCGTATCCAATCCAAATCACACGGGTATGAATTTGGGTAATGGATTTGGATGTCCAACGGCAGGCCTACTTATCAGCATATCACAACCATCGGAAGCCAAACAAAACTAACATTTGTCATACTTTAGAAGGAAAGGTACAGAAGCTGGGTTTGCTAAAGACCACTAGTACAATCTTCTTACAAAAAAGACCAGCAACAATATATATTGCAAAAATAGATAATTGGCAAACTTTCAGTGATCAAAGGCTATGGATAAACCTCAATCACGGATCGAGCCCCTAGGATGGGCCTAATCTTGTATCGGGTAAAACCTGCATCCATGAAAATCTTGTTCCACGTTTGCTCCCCTCGCTCTTTTCCCGGGGACAGCACCATCATGCACATATCCATCAGAAGTTGAGCTTCAAACGCCTCTTTGGTCGACAAAGACCCTCCCACCACCATTTCTATGATCACCACCTTCCCTGCTGTACCAGTAGCACGGATAGCCCGTCTACAACGCTCCAAGATTCTCACACAGTCCTCGTCGCTCCAATCATGCAGCACATTCTGCCATTTGAGTTAGCCATTATTCAAGTCAATCAACCACACTGCAGCAAAGTATAGTATTTTATTTTTCTAACACAATATCCAAACGACATACCCTCCACCAGGTTATGATAAAACTTATTTATTAGTTACACTATATATGAATCTTCTATATTTTTTTGGGGTTATATATTTCTATATGGATGTTTAATAAACATTTCGTTGAAACTTTAGCTTATGTTATATTAGCCCTTTGTTTAATCCTGTATATTTTGCCACAGTTCAGCAAGGCCATGGACGCGCGAGCTGCAATGGCCCGTCCCACCAGCCGAAGGAGATGAAGATTGTTTTTTCGTTTCCTCCTTGACACGTGGAGCCCTTATCCAAGGGCAAATCAATTCATTCCAAACAAAATGCCCTTGCGTAGTTTTGGAGTTGATTGTGTAGAACAGTTACACTAGATCCACTAGTGGAGCTACTCTATGGTAAATCGATATATGTGCATAAGAAAAACATCTCAAAATAGGTATGTGGTGATTTCTCCGCTACCTTTCTATAAAAAGTTCAAATCACATGTGTGTGCTGCCAAAGACTTTTTTTTTTTTGGGTGCGAGGATTGTGCGCTAAATTTCCAGTGCGACCCAAGCATCGCTGTTCAAGCAGACGATTAATTGTTGCACTTTATTTGTCATGGTTTTGGTCAAACATCGTGGTTGCTGAGAAACCTAGAAGATTCTAACCTCTGAGCTAATGGAAATGTAATCAAGATATTAGTTAGTGTTCCGTATAGGCAACGAAGTCTTTGCAGCTAATTGAGCCATTTAATCTGTACTCAATTGTTTCGTTTGACTTGACTAAGCCAGTATTTCGTTGACTTGACTAAGTCTCTATGCTGGTACCGTTGTGAGCAGGGATGAAAACAGTTGGAAAACCACTCGACCGTTTTCAAGTTCTACATGTAAATATGAAAACGAAAGCGAAAGCAGTAAAGCCAGACACGAAAGCGAAGATGAACTTATGGAAAACGAATTTCGAAAACAAACTAATTCAAGAGGAATTTATATTGAACACTGCTAGTATATGTAAGATTCTATATAAATTATATACCCGTAGGACCAAGTGCATAACAATTAACCAGTACATGACCAAGTGAATAGCAATTAACAAGTCCTATAACTTTCACAAAAAGTATTTCTATTTGACACTGTATAAAGAAGATATGAATTTTTTCTAAGGCAACAACCTAGTCCTTGTACGTGATTATAAATATTGCTGGAACTTTGTTTAATTTTTTGATTATTTTAACGATCTTAAATAAAAATACTAAAAACTAGAAAGTTGTTGATCTCGACGAAGCTAAATTTTTTAAACAAATATCATCTCTTCATCCGAGATTGTACAAAAAAGATAAAAAATTTCAAGGGCTTCAATTCTCTAGTAGGGATTTAAGCCGAATTTCGAATTTGGGATAATTCAAATTACAAAAAGTAGAAAAATAGAAAATGGCTAAACAATTTCTATTCTGATTTTGAATTTGGTGTTCCGTATTTTGAACCAAACTTAAATTTGTTTGGAAATACAAATTAGATCAGATTAAATGTGAAAAACAATTAATACGGTTCGATTCGAGAAGTGATCACTTGGAACACGCCGCTGCACTCCCGCGCGACCACGCACTACCCGAAACTGGACATTTCGTGAGAGTGAAAAATGGTCACGAAAAACGGTTTTACTCTCACGAAAATAATGTATGAGAGTACACCATCACGCATCACCTCTCACGGTATTAGACTCACGAAATACACATTTTCATGAGAGTTCACCTCCACGGATTGTTTTCATGAGAGTTCACCATGACGGTCACCCTCATGAAAATAACATCGCCGCGATTTGTATCACTATTTTCATGGCGGTTTTTAGTGATATTTCGTGAGAGCTCACTTTGTCATGAACTTATTTCATGAGAGGAAGGGTATTTCGTGAGAACTCACCGTCATGAACTTATTTCGTGAGAGAAAGGTATTTCGTGAGAGCTCACCGTCATGAACTTATTTCGTGAGAGGAAGGGTATTTTGTGAGAGCTCACCGTCGTGAACTTATTTTTCGTGAGAGGAAGGGTATTTCGTGAGAGCTCATCATCATGAACTTATTTCATGAGGAGGGTATTTCGTGAGAGTCTCGAGTCACATTCAAACTTCACAGGAACTATAGTATTTCATGAGAGTGACCCATCACAAAAAATATGTTTTGATCTGAGTCAACCGTCATGAAAATTACCCAACAAGAGCATCTCAAACCAAATTCCAAATTCACACATGATCCAAATGCCAATCGAACACACAGGAAATCAATTCCAATACATCCATATATGCCAACTGATTCCAACTCCAATACATTCCAATTGCATCCAATTGTCCAACCATTACACTAAAAGGCTTACTAGCTCATAGTCCTAGACATCCAACATGATAAATTATAGCACATAGTCCTAACAAGTTCCAACAGAAGTGTTCCAGCACAAGTCCTAACCGTCCAGTTGTCGCCTCCTTTGGATCCATACTTCATTAGAACATATGTGTTCAAAGCGCTAGCCCTCTTGGAGCCAAACATATATTCCTGCATGACCACATAATGAATAAAGTTAAAAAATAGGCTGAGAACATGGCTGACAAGTAATTTAAATTATGGCAATGGTCAAAGTTAACTTGAAACAAAATAGGTTCAAATTATCATGCTAAAGCTGGCTAAAGCAAGCTGTGGACAGATGGACGACGAATCTGCAGCAGGAATTTAGATTGTTCTCTCTCAATCTTGGCTTCTAACCAGGCTTCAGTCTCCCTACCCAAAGTTCTCTAATAATCAACCATGAACAAATACCCAAAATTCCTTTTTGCAGGTACCAGCTAATGGAATTCAGTGCTACACTGATGCAGCACTTTCAGCAGATAACGATACCTTCAGTAACATGGAAGCAGGTGTAGGAATACACTTGAAAAATTATTTTTCGGCAATACAGCTCTCCATCAAAGCGCAGGCTACTGATGTCTCTTCAGTGCTTCAAGCAGAAGCATACGCGCTACTGCTAGCAATGCATATTCGCTATCATTTGGGCTATGAGAACGTCAGTCTATACTCCGACAGTGAACTTTTAGTTGACTACATTAATCAGCAAAACCAGGCAGATTTCCCTGATTGGAGGATTCTCCATCAGACAAAGTGTATGCGCTCATTGATGAACACGATCTCAGCAAAGGTGAACAATATTCAGAGGTCGGAGAACTTGGTAGCGGACATGCTAGCTAGACAAGCCTTTCATCAAACTGCTTCCTCCAGCTCACCCTCCTTGATATGTAACAATAGATCCCATGAAAAATCATGTCCCTTAAATTTTATTATTAGAGATTTTGTACTCCTAAGGAACTGTACGATGTTATCAGCTACTTGCAATGAAATATAATGCTATGGGGCTCTGCCCCCGGTTTTTTTTTTTTTTTTTTTTGTCAAAAAAAAAAAAAAACATGCCCTGTAGCCAAATTTAGCAGTACCGCTATGTATCTTAAATGATGGCAGGTGCTGAATCGAAGCTAGAAACAACAATTGCTAAATTTAGCAGCACCTGCTGCCGTGGGTGCTCTTCACCCGCAAAGGGCCCAACGAAGATTTGCACGGCTGGAAGAGGGGCTTACCTCAGCCACGTAAGGAGGCTACGCTCGGAGATGTAGATCCGGACACTAGGATGGGGAGCCGCAGCGCCTCGGAGAGGAGGAACAGCACGCCCGGCCGAGCGCCGCACGGGAGGGCAGCACCCTGGAGGGAGCCTGCCTGGGAGGAGCAGCGGCTGGCGGCGGGGGGGACGCACCGGGAGGGCCGCGCCCTGGGTAGCCGACGCGGACAAAGCGAGCTCGTCCCAGTCGCTGCCACAGGCTTCAACGACGCGGACATGGACGCGAGGGAGCCCTCGGTCGCCACCGCTGCCGCAGCGCCGGCCCTCCACGATGCGCGCTTGGATGTGAGCAGGCGCCGCCGCTGCTGGTGAGGGAGACAGAAGGGACGGGAAAATACGATTTAGGGTTTGGAGGAGGCCAGCTGAATTGGTTTTGAGCGTCTGAGGGATGACGTGGGTCGTCCGATCCAATCCGACGGCCACAGGACGGCCATTGGCCTAGCAGGCCGTCCAGCCCGGTTGCAGCCCACCAAATCTAAATATTTATTTTAATTCAATAAATTTGAATTTCAACATTTGATAACTTCGAACAAATTTTGAAGCCTTAGATGTTGTCAAATTCAAAAGTCACGAATATCGACATTGTGTAACTCCTCAGGATCTACACTCAATATATTGGGCATTTTGTGATTCGAGATGATTTTGAACCACTAAATTTTTGAATTTTGAATTTCAAATATTTTTAGTGAATTTTTCGGTTTTCCAAGTCCTAAATGGTTTCAAATTCAAAAGTCATGAATACTAACTGTCACCACCTCATCACAACCTACGATCTATATTCAGGACATTTTTTCATCCGAGGTCATTTAGTGCGTCGTTTGACCAACTTTGACCAAATCAAAATTTTCAATTTCAAAATAAAGACACCTTGCCACTACTTTTTTGGAGGCCTAGATGTTCTCAAATTGAAAAGTTACGAATACTGACTTTGTGTAACTCCTCAAGATCTCGCACTCAATATATTGGGCATTTTTTGATTCAAGCGATTTTGAACCGCTCAAATTTTGATTTTAAAAAAAAAATGGTGATTTTTTCAGTTTTCTGGGCCCTATATGGCTTAGAATTTAAAAGTCATGAATACCAACTTGACTCACCTTGTCAAGATCTACAATTCATATGTAGGACATTTTTGCATTTGACAAAGTTTTGATAAACATTCTTCACAATTTGGAGACATCTCTCTCAAAGTTTCATAAACTATATGTGTGATCCATGATTTTGTGACTAGTGTTTACAAACACTTTCTCAAAAAAGCCAAAATAACCCATATAACTATTGTATATCTTGATGAGATCTAACACGTTTGTATTCAAAAGTTTTTTGATTTGAGGTCATTTAGTCCTTTGTTTGACTAACTTTGACCAAGTCAATTTTTTGAATTCAAACTAAAGACACATTGCCACTACTTTTGGGGGCCTAGATGTTCTCAAATTCAAGTCACGAATATCGACTTTGTGTAACTCCTTAGGATCTACACTCAATATATTGGGCATTTTGTGATTCAAGCGATTTTGAACCACTCAAATTTTGAATTTCAAATATTTTCAGTGACTTTTTCAGTTTTTCGAGTCCTAAATGGTTTCAAATTCAAAAGTCATGAATAGAGCACAATAAATGGATAGAACATGATTTTAGAAATATTTAGAAAAAAGAATCACTGAATTATGAGTTAGTATGAGAGAGAAAGACTAGTTACAAAATTTCGTTTTGCATTAAAATGAAAAAACTTTTGCTTCGTGTTCTTGATTTTCTAGTATTTTAAGCAATTATTTTTCTACTGAAAAATATCTACTCATATTTTGATCCTGTGTTTTCATGAGTGTTTTCATGGTATTTCGTGAGAGTAAGCCTTCACGAGTGGATTTCGTGAGAGTTTGTTATTTTCGTGAGAGTTTGCCTTCACGAGTGGATGTTGCCACCAGGTTTGCATCAGTGTTTTCATGACTGTTTTTTGTGGTATTTCGTGAGAGTAAACCTTCACGAATGGATTTCGTGAGAGTTTGCTATTTACGTGAGAGTTCACCTTCACGAGTGGAGGTTGCCATCATGTTAGCATCGGTGTTTTCATGAGTGTTTTTTATGTTGTTTTGTGAGAGTAAACCTTAACGAATGGATTTCGTGAGAGTTTGCTATTTTCATGAGAGTTCACCTTCACGAGTAGATGTTTGCACCGAGGTTTGCATCGTTGTTTTCATGACTGGTTTTTATGGAGTTTCGTGAGTGTAAACCTTCATGAATGGAATTCGTGAGAGTTTGGTAGTTCCGTGAGAGTAAACCTTCACGCAAAGAGACGATTTTCATGATGTTATATGGAGTACTCTCACGAAAAAAGTTTTCGTGACGGGATTTACATCACTCTCATGAGAATATTAGTTTCATGAGAGTTCATTTTCCACTCTCATGAAAAATCGCTCCTCTCACGAAATGTCTAGTTTCTGGTAGTGACGTCCACCACCAACTGGCTGTCGGACGACATGAGCTGGTCGAAGCGCGCGCTCCACGGCCTCGGCGCGCGGCAGCTCGGTGGTCGACGTAGGCCAACATGAACCGAAGACGAAGGAGACCGCATCAGCCACGCTCTGTGCGCCGCCTCGTGAAGGAAGTATTCGCGAGAGGCTATGCAAGGATAACTGCGCGCACTGCTGCTTTGATTGTCTTCAAGCACTAGCGATTGGCCTAATTCAAACTACATATACACTGCCCTTGAAGGTAGATTGGGATGAAAGCGTATCTTTTCTTGGTTAATCCGTCTACACCTCTCCGGTCAAGTCTTATAACTTTCGCAAAAAGTATCTCTATTTGAAACCATATAAAGGAAGGTATCATTTTTTTTTGTAAGGCAACAAGCTAGCCCTTGTACACGATTAAACATTGCTGGAACTTTTGTTTATTTTTTTTTAGCGATCTCAAATGGAAATACTAAAAACTAGAAAGTTGTAGATCTCGTTTAGAGCTAAAATTTTCAAATAAAAATAATCATCGTCCAAGATTGTATGAAAATGACACAAATTTTCTAAGGCTGTAATTCCAGTTGGTGTTTAAACCGAATTTTGAATTTGGGTTATTTTGAATTATAAAAGTAGAAAAATAGAAAACGGTTAAATAATTTCTATTCCAAATTTGATTTAGTCTTCCGTAGTTTGAACCGAATTCAAATTTTTTGGAATACGAATTCGATCAGGGTTTAATATAGAAAACGATGTGGTTCAGTACAGAATAGTTTTTGGTACCGATTTCATCCCTAGCTGAGAGATCGATTACATATAACATACATAGTTTTTTACTGTAATGAATTTACATGTTAGTGTACATCTATCTGGATGTGTAGCATAAACTGTATGTATCTGGAAAAATCAATAAATGACTTATAATTTGGAATAAATTAAGGTTTTAGGTTTAATGATACGTGTGGATGTTGAATTTGAACACATATATAGAGCCAGCCGGCCGGCCTGGCAGTGTGGATGTACGCGTACCTTGAGGAGAACAGTATCCGCTGGTGGAATGAAATCCATCATATCACCGGCGACGAACTGAATGGTGTCTTGTTCAGTGTTGTAGACGTTTTTGAGAACGTGCGCAAGCTCGAGCACCGAGCACTTGACGTGCGGGAACGCTGTGGCGATGGCCCTCGCCATGGTTCCGTTCCCTCCGCCGACGTCGACCAGAGACGTGATCCCTTGGAACACGTCGCCGCATTCCCGCACGACCACGTTCGCCACCAGCCGGCTGTCGGACGCCATGAGCTGGTCGAAGCGCGCGCTCCGCTCGGCGTCGCAGCCGTCGGCGGCCCAGAAGCCTTGGCCGTAGGCCATCATGAACGGTGTCTCCGCCGAAGACGAAGCGTCGCCGCCTTCCTCGCCGCTCTTGAACCACTCGTCCAGCCGCAGGTACGCCGTGAGGTTGGACGACAGCGCGCGGTGACCGAGGTCACAAACTGTGCTAGGCACGTCCCGCCGCCGTTGGCTTCGACTTCGTGCACGAGGAGGCGGGACACCGGCATCAGGCGGTAGACGACGCCAGCTTCGCCGCCGCCGCCGCCATTGGCCTGGATGACGACGTCGTCTGTCGTCGTGAAGATCCCTAGCTCGGTCAGCAATCGCATCAGGCGGGACAAGTGTGTCCGCTTTGTCTCGGGAAGTGGCAGGGCGGCGAGCAGCTGGGTTAGCGTGGTGGCGCCGCCGCAGCGATGGATGGCGCTCGGGATCCCGAGCTTGACAGCGCAACGGAGGGCCATGGATTTTATGTAGCTGTAGGAGAGGCGCCAAATCTCTGCCTGTGCTTGCATGAGCTCATCGCTAGGGATCGCCCTGGGCACAAACTTCTTCTGGTCTATTTCTACCTTGTAGCCTAGTACGTTTTGTTTGCTCTTGTGGCTACGAGTTGGATGAAGATCGATACAGAGAGCCGGTTTTATATATAGATGGATTTTCCCTCTGGACAAAGTGCTGGGAATGACCATCGCCAAAGTAAGTGAATTAGTCACGACTCACGACTTCTGTAATTAGTTTATAGAGCTGCTGGGAATGACCGCAGCTGAAGTAAGAGCATCTCCAACAGTTTGGTATTTTTGATTTGGCATTTGACCTTATTTGCCAACTCCCCATATTCCAAATGGCGTGAAAAAAAAGGTTTCCTCCAATAGTTTGGCAATTTTGGTTTGGCAAATAAGAAAAGTGAGGCCAAGAGGGAGCGGTAGTTGGCCTGTGCTCGCGCCAGATCTTCCTCGTCCGCGAGTCCCGTGAGCCGCCGCGTAGGCGATAGGAGAGTTGTCGCCGCGCGATAGGGAGATCAGCTGTCGTCTCCCCAGCCATCACCGCTCTCATCTGGCCATCTCCTCCAACAGCTTTATACTCAAAGTTTATATTATTATATACTTTGAGTATTCTGTTCACACCTAAATTTTGATTGCAAAAGTTTGGCTATTGTTCTTTAGTTGGGCGTAAAAAAAGAGTTCAGTTTGTCAGCTTCGTTTTATTTCGCTGATGGTTTTGTCCCCTCTGCAGACCAACCTCCTGACTGGCTGGTAGCAGGGTACACTTGGTAGCGACAGACGTTGAACTGGAATTCAGCTAAAAAAACACAAGCTGATCTCTGAATAATGCAATGCATGGGTGTCGATCTCTGAATAAAACAATTAACCCGAACAAATCCCGACGTCTTCCCTTTCCCACGGCTGCTACTACCAAGTTTTAAATAGCGCAGGCTATAGCAAATAGCGACGTATTTTTCTAGGGGTTATAAAGCTATAGCGGAGCTATGGTAGATAGAGTTCTATAAGAAAAACTATGAAAAAAACTTCAATAATTGATGCCAAAACAAGACAAATATAAAAAATTTGGTGAACACAAATACGTTTATAAGGTTTTATAAGTCTAAATAACATTACCAAATACCAATATGACATTACAACATGTTTCATACAAAATTAATTATTCAAAATACTAAATTAGTAACAAATGAAATCTTAAATAGCGGTAAATAGCGGCGCTTATAGCGCTAAATAGCGGTAAGTAGCTGTAAATAGCGGTACTATAGCGGAAATGCAAATAGCTTAGCGACGAGTCTTTCCGGAAGCTATAGCGGTGCTACAACGGAGCTATAGCCCGCTATTTGAAACAGGGACTACTACTCGTATCCCGCAGGTGAGCCGACGCCCTTTCTCCCGCCGACGTCGACCGAGGAGGGCCGACGGTTTCTGCGGCTGGCCCTAGCCGCGAGAGGTTGCTGCTCCCCGAAGCGGCAGCCATGCCCATGCATTGGCCCTCCTGCGGCAGCGCCCAGATCTCGCCTTGATCTGGTTGAGCCCCAGCGAGGACGCCAGATGGACAAACAAGGAAGAGGAAGGGGAGCTATGTCTGTACCTGATCAGATGGATCGCGCCGACAACAGGGACGGCGATGGCGGCGCACGGCGATGAAAGAAAATGGCGGGAGGGAAACTACCGAAGGGGGAGACCGCGTTTGCCAATCGCGTGGACGCACGCAAAAATGCGCCAGGATGACGGAATTTGCCAAACTCACAAAATATGCCAAACTGTTGGAGCCTCAATTTTTAGATTTTTGCCAAAAAAAAAGTAGAATGCCAAACTCAATTGCCAAACTATTGGACTTACTCGTAAATTAGTCACGACTTCTATAATTAGTTTTATTAGTAGTATCTGAATATTCTCTACGTGACACCTCCTAAACTTTAGTCCTTAGTCCAAATGTCACCTTAAATAGGAACGAAAAGGTTTGAATAAGCAAAGTTTGGTTCAACTATAGTAGAAATTCCCATTAGTTTCGCCATGTATCTTTGTTTTTTGTGACTTTCGCTATGTATCCGTGTCGGCCATGATCTCAAGCTTATTAATTACTAGCTTCAATCGTTGGGCCCTAGCTTTCTTAATGTTGGTTGACACGACTATATAGGTCCTTGTGACTAGCCCTTTGCCTGTGTCCATGTCCACACAACCAACAACCGCTTATGCGAAGACCTAGTAGGTTGAGGATGCTATTTTTTTTCATCCATACTTAGCTCATCCTTGCCCATTATTCTTTGAGTATGATATAAACCTCCATACTCCTAGAGAAAAACTACAACAATATCACTATGCACTTGTGTTATAATTAGATTGCATAAGAGCATCTCCAGAGAAGATCCCAAATTAATACCTTAAATTTGTATTTGCATGCCAGGCCTAAAAAAAATAGAGGGCCAAATTGAATTTCAAACTCCAGTGGGAGAATGTGATCAGGACCCTGAATACTGTGGGACCTGTCTGTCAGCCAATAGCAGCCGGACGCGAGCAAGACGCCGATCGATCGAAGAGCGGGAGCGAACCCACCGCTGGATCCGCCCGACGCGAGAAGCGGTAGGGAGCCCGCAGCTTCGCCGCCGCGGGGAGCAATTGCAAGCCCGGGCTTTGCCTCCGCTGGCCGCCCGGGCGGGCGCGTGCGCGAAGCCCCGCCGCTGAGCGCTCGGAAGGGAGCCCCGCCGCTGGCTCCACCGATGCAGGGTCGCCAGCCGCCGGGCCGCTGCCGCTACTTGTATGACCGCAAGGTCCGCCGGCCGCCTACCGCGCGGGGAGTGAACCCCACCGCCGGAGCCCAATCGAGTGTTGCAAGGTCCGCCCGACCGCATACCAGTATTCGATTCGATTGCTAGCAGCTGCTGCTACTGATTCAACTAGTACGTACTAGTATTTTGATTTTATTCAATTCGATGCGCAAGCCTGCCAAGATGATTTGTACTTGTATACTAGAGTGATCCGTACTTGTATGTGTCCTGTTATTCAATTCCATGCGAGGACGTGGACAAGGACGAGTAGCCCCGGGCGGCAGGGAGGCTCCCTCCGGCTTCTACGCCGGCAAGAATGGTGGGCGGGGACGGGAGCAGCACTGCTGTCGGGGCGCAACCGGGGGGCACCTAGCGGGCGGAGCCGGGCGCCCTGGCTGGCTTGCCGTTAGCCGTCCCGCGGCGGGCGGGCGACGCTTGCGCGCTGATTCCGGCGTCGAGCGACGGGAAGGAAAGGAATAGGAGGGCTCCAGGTGCAGGGGGTTGAAACTAAATTTTGAGGGTTTTTTAAATTTAGGGTCTCATTAAGGACTCCATTAGAGTTGATTTTTTTTTTTTTCTTAAAACCCTAAAATTTAGGTTAGGGGTTCAAATGAGGGCTGGGTTGAAGTTACCCTAACTAATGCCAACCACATAGCTTCTTGTACTTCTGGGTGACACATATTCTGCTTGCTTTCCATATAATACATACTGTCATTTGTCGCTAACACTTGTTTCACTTGTTCCAATGACATGTATTTTTGGATAAAATTTCGGTGTCGAGACACGGCCGCCCCTGCACCAGCCTGCGTGCGCCATCGGTGTCAAGACACGGCCGCCCCTGCACCAGCCTGCGTGCGCCAGTCAAGTCACCGCGACCTTGTGCTGCAGTCAAGCACACGTGCCTGCCGTAGTAGAACTCAGATGCCGTGTCCACACTGATCCAGTCCACACCGGCCGCCGTAATGGCCTGGCCGTGGCCGAGCAGCAGCTACACTAGTTCGCTCCTTTCTTTTTTTTTTTTTTTTTTGAGCATCACAGACTTCCATTAATCAATGACAGGATTACAATCGTTGATTGCTAGCCCCTCTAACCACTCCGGGACGTAGTCAATCCAAAAATGAGTGCGATCCAAGGCTGAAACAGTATTAGCACAATAATGTGCCACTGTGTTTGCCTCCCGATACACCCACTCAACACGAAAATCAACTAGACTCCTGCCTAACTCTGTGATATCGAAACATAACCCACCTATCGAAGACAAGTGCCCTGAATCAGCTTCAAGGAGAGTCTTCAAACCTTGGCAATCCACTTCTAGGACGACTCGATCACATCCAATTTCCAACGCCAGCTCCAGACCCTCTTTCGCAGCCATAGCCTCTGCCATTAGAGCGTCCTGGACATTCTCAAACCAGCGCGCTGCTGCAGCACGAACTCGCCCCTGGTGATCACGTACGACAACACCTGCACTCCCGCTGCAAGTATTCAAGTCAAATGCAGCGTCGGTGTTAACCTTGAGCCACCCTTCCTCCGGCGGCCTCCATCTTATTCTTCTCGGCAGCTTAGCAGGGCTGGGCGGTGCTTTCAGAGAGATCAGGTCTTCCAGCACCTTGGCAATGAAACGTGCAACAGCCCCGGTTCCCAGACCTTGTGGCCATGCCGGCGGTTGTTCCTCCCTGTCCACAACGACCATGCCCCGCAGCACACAGTCGCCGTTGATTTGGCAGAGCAGATATTAGGCTTTAGGATATCTGAAGCCCAAGTTTGTGATTTGGGACAACACCACCAGTCAAAGTCTTGACCTCCGCCCACACTCTTCTGGCCATCGGGCACACAAAAAACACATGGTATAATGATTCATCCTCAGCTCCACACACCTTACAAAAGCTCTCCGGGGACACATGACGGCGCTTGAGCTCTGATTTTGACGGCAAGGCTTTATGCATCACTCGCCACCAGAAGACCCGCACCTTTGGTGGTACCCCCAACTTCCATACAACATCCCAAACACGCCCTGTACTTGACGAGCTGGGCTCACTCCTTGTCGCCATTTCTTTCGCCTCCTGTTCCTCCTTCAGCACCCTGTATGCGGATTTGACCGAGTAGACATCATTTTTTCCCACGCCCAGGCCCCTGGTAATTGTTACAAAAATACAAGACAGAAGCTGAAGCTTTCAAGGACTACTATGGTGAAAACTTTGACTATCAAGCAGCCACGGAGATTGATGAGAAGCCTCTCTCCATAGATATGAAGATTAGGAGAATTGCGACTTGGCCTATGAAAGATGTCTTGATTTTAGTTATGTCCATTGTGATTGTTTTTCTTATTTGGAAGTTGATGTCCTAGGCTGAATTTCGTAGAACATTAGGTGGAGTTAGTTGTATGTAACCTTTGAACCATGTAATGTTTTGTCGATTTTAATGTATATTTGATGCTTTTATGGGTTTAAAAATAGCTGATTTCCACGAATAAATTTAAAAATTTAAAAAATTTAAAACAAAAACGCCGGGTGGCATGGGCCCGGCAGTGAAAGAGAAAAAAAAAACCGGTAGTGTAACTATACCAAACACTATCGGTTTTGAATTACAAACCGTCTTCTATGGAAACATCATTATCGGGCCGCATTAACCAACCGATAGTCTCCACTCCAATAAATTTGTCGGGTTGAAATCAGCCGACGGTGTTCACGTGAAAAGTTCAGCGACGGGTCCAAAGTAAACCGACATTGTTAGCTCTTCGATACACCGTCGGCTCAATCTAACCCGATAGTGTTATCCCCACAGTTCTGTCGGTTCGTTGAAGCCCGACAGTGCTTCCAATATCAACTCTGCCGGCTGTCTTCCGAACCTGCATTGCTTGGATAAAAAATATTGCCGGTCCGTGGAACACCCGATAATGTTCAGTGACAGTGCGCTGCCGGTTCGATATCAATCCGGCAGTCTCTCCTCGAATCACCGCCGGTGTTTTGATCCGGTAGTGTTTCGAACCCCCACATCACTACCGCTATGGTTACGCGGTTCAGTTTTTAGCAGTGAAGGGGAATTGAAGCCCGACGGTGATGGATAATTCTGTAGTAGTGTGTCTAAAGAGTCTGCGTCATCAGTGCGTCGCTTCCCATTCTGCAGTCTCGCATCTCCGATCTCTGCTATGCAGCCAGGCCAGGGAATCTCAAGTCTGCTCGTTTGCCAGTGTTGAGCTGCCGATGAGTCAATGCATGTAAATATTTCTCGTGGATAGTGTCATGTACCTTTTTTGACAAAAAATAGTGTCGTGTTTCTTTGTTCTAAATCACTACTCCCTCCGTCCCAAAATAAACGATGCTATGGGAAGCGTGCAGTCAATTTTTTTTCAATTTGACTAAGTTTATAGAAAATACGTGCAACATTTAAATCTTCAAATAAATTTGTTAAAAAACTAGACTTAAAGATCTTTCCGAGGATACTAATCACTTAACATAAATATTTATATATTTTAATATATAATTGCCGACATTTTAAAAACGTTGACTTCTCGGGAAGCGAGAAGGTCTTTTTTATTTTGGGACGGAGGGAGTAAGTGCTTTTGTGTTTTCTAAATGCATAGTTTCTCCATGCACTAAAAAATATATGTACTCCTATACTATATCTAGATTATAGTAAAAAAATATACTTTAAAAAGACCAAACATCTTATATTTACTTTTTAATTGGGGTCTATTTTCGAGTTTAGAACAGGCCCTTGGATTTTGCCGGCATGGCCCTGCACCTAAGGGTGGTTGGCGCGGTTCTCCAGCTAACCCCGATGCCTACACGTACATTCACCACAGTCCTGGCCTTCGTAAGCCGCAGGTGAGCTTCCCTGCACCCCTGCGCTCCTTCTCCACGCACACGCGTGCGCGCTAGGCATACTAGTCTACGCAAGCTCGCGTACGTTGCTAAGAAAATGGCCGCCGAGCACCGGTCGTGCTCTGTTCCGTCCTATGCTTTGCACGGGCATTCCTAGCTAGTTAGCTGGATGACATCAAGATGACATGTCCATGTTTTCTTGCCGTTTTCCCGCAGAAAAACTTTTTTTGACCGAAGTCAGCAAGGGAAACCCCATCCTATTTTTTAATTTTTTAATAATGCAGACCTGTTTAGATTCGCTCCTACGGGGAGTCGAACCTGTGTCTGCTTGGGTCTACTTGAGGTGCTCTAGCCACTAGGCTAGAGACCCTTTTCCCCTACAGAAAAAAACTAAAGATGAAATACACTGGAAATACAAGGAGCCGTAACGTTCAGCATGGACTCGGTCCATGGTGGACCGCGCACACACCACATCCCAGGTCCAAATTCTACAGCACATGAGTTCTGAGTTCTGTGAAGTTGTCCAATTGTGAATTGAGAAAAACTTATGGCAGGTCACTCAACTTGGCACAAGATGTCGTATAGGTTCCTCTACTTTCAAAATGTTATATCTAGGTTTTGAACTTGGCTTCTAGTGTCGCCCAGACCCAAACGCTGACGTGGCACGCCTCGACATGTAGGGACGCACATGTTAGTCAGTTATATTTCTATATTTTGTTTTATTTTTTGCATAGAATAAAAAAGGAAAATCAGGTTCTTGTAGGTATGGTCTCTAGAATATTGTAGAACTTTTTTTTTTTTTTCATACGACGTTTTTTTTTTTATAAAAACAAAGATATGATAGTTTCCGACAAGATCTACAATTTTCTAGTTTTGTGTTTTTTATTTGAGGTCGTTAATATGCTAAAAATATTAAACAATTTTTCATGGCTTGTCACCTTGGAAAGATCATCTTTTTCTTATATGTTGTCAAATTGAGATACTTTCTATCTAAAATTTGTATCTCTTAATGATACTATAGTTTTCTAGTTTTGAGTTTTTTAATTTGAGGTAGTTAAGATACTAGAAAAATTTAAAACAATAATTGCAGCTATTGTACACTGAAATCAACGGTTTTGTCTTTTTAATTTTGTGCAAAAAAAAAAAAAAAATCCCCACATGCCAGAGCACGTCACATCAGCATTTGGGACTTGGATGACACCGGAAGCCAAGTTTTAAGGACCCAATAATGACTTTTTGAGAGCTTGGGACCTGAATGACACCCTAAGCCAAGTTTAGGGACCCGAAATGATATTTTGAAAGTAGAGGGACCTAAACGATACTCTGTGCCAAGTTAAGTGACGGGCCATGAATTTTCCTCTTGTGAATTTGCCAAAGATCAGCTTGAGTACCTGGGGCATACTATTTCAGCTCAGAGTATTGCAACCGAACCATCTAGAATCTGAGATGTCAAGACATGGCCTGTGCCTACTTCAAGCAAGGAACTAAGGGCTTCCTGGTTTAACTGGAGGGTTATCAAACACTATGGAATATGGAATAATTACAAAACCCCTAACTCAGCTTCTCAAGAAAGGACTAACTTTTTAGTGGACCCCAACAACTAAATAGGCTTTTGAAGTTTTGAAAGATGCTTTAATCAAGGCTCATGTGTTGGCTTTGCCATATTATCGGCAACCATTCACCATCGAGACCATGTATTGATGCATGTAGGACATCCTATTTTCTACCTGAGCAAAGCTTTGAGACCCAAGAATAAAGCACTCTTAACTTATGAAAAAGAGTGTATATATAACTATTTTGTTAGCTGTGGAGAAAAGGATCAAGTGTGGGCCGGTCTGCCAACCGCAATGGGGATGTCCGGAAGGCGATATCACTTTGCCTTCTCGTCGGGCACACCGAGGTGGGGTGTCCATGGATCTCAATTCTTCGACCTATGGATGATAGTTGATCGTACACATATCTTCATGTACTAAAAGTTTCTTTTTTGCTTTTAGATTACGTAATAAGTTTGGCTGTGTAATGCGGTCACAGAGGCTTTGGCTATGTGCGTTACGCAGAGGCCGGAATGTAATTCCATTATCTAAAAAAAAACTTGTTGGGCAAGGAGATTATCAACAAAACTGACAATAGGAGTTTGTCCTCCTCCCTATGTCCCAAAAATAGAACTCATTCTCGTTTCACGAGAAGTCAACTTTTTTAAACTTTGTCCAATTATTTAGATCATCAAACATACTTTCATATGGGAGATATGAATGTTGCATATATGCATTTTTTTATAAACCTAGTAAAAGTTGATAAAGTTTGACTTACACACTTCTGATAACATCATTCTTTTTAGGACGGAGGGATCATCTCATGGAGCAAAAGGCAACAACTAAGCTACAAGAGAAGACAACTATCAACTCGTGGACCTTAATTTCAAGATTCAATACAAGAAAGGTGTCAATAATGTAGCATCTAGTGCATTATCTAGATAAAGAGACCAAACAGTTGATCTCTGTGTTGACACTTGGGTTTTTTTTTCTATTCCTCATTATTCTCTACAGGATGGCTTGATTAAGTTCCATGGTAGCATTTGGGTTGGCAATAATGAATTGGCATACCCACATATTCTTCAAGCTTTGCATTCAAGTGGCACTCGAGGGCACTCAGCGATCCATATGCTACATATCACAGAGTGAAGAGCCATTTTGGTTGGCTAAAATTAAAACAAACAGTTGTTCAATATGTCCAAGCCTATTCAGCAAGCAAAATGTGAGCGCATTAAACTGCCTGGTCTCTTACAGTTGAAAGGCTACCTAAATCTGATGGATATGATGATATGCTCATTCATTTGCTCTGGCTCATCATTATACTGCTGTTCATGTTGCAAAACTGTACTATTAGATTTACAGGGCTTCATGGTCTAGCTCAAGCACTGATATCAGACATAGACAATATATACAAGTTCCTTGTGGCAAGAACTTCAGTTTTCAAGGTCAAGGTTAAATGCGGTTCCAAACATGACTCTTTGGCAACTGTGGAAGATGAATCAGACCTGCAAAGACGATTTGCGTCAGCACCAAGTTGGGGTCAAGCTGCTTCTCAAGGGGAGGATTATGTTATGACCAAGTGCGTGTTGAGAAGAACGACAAGAATCAGGTTAGCTTGGAAGAGGCGGTATCTATGGCCGATGTGGAAGCGGTGACTTCTTTACGCAACGAGCCGCGTCCGTCGACTCGCGAGGCGTCGGGATGAGGCCGTCGTCTCACAAACAGGGGGCCTTCGTCAAAATGCACACCATACAAACGGGTTACACAGCCCCTCACAGACGTGCCCTAATGCCCGATGCATGAGCCCGGGAAGACAAGGAGTATGACAAGGGGGTCGGGGAAGGAACCGGCGACACTGTGTGCCTTAAGTAGCCAAGAACGGCATGCAACCGAAGTAGAGAATAACAGAACTTTGAACCCAAACTCCAAATAAAATCATATCTCGTGGACTATTGCCGTGTTCCCGTTCTAATGTTTCATCTGCGTTCAAACGTATGTTTCATGTGTTGCATCCAGATGTTTCAAAAGTAGATAAGGTCACTACTACACAAAAACTACCGCAGTGGTTTTTTTCATTAACCATGGCGGTTTTTCTAACCGCCATTAACTAAAGGGCACGATTAATCGATGGATTAACGTGGCGGTTTTCAAAATCACCAAAAACCTCCACGGTTATTGAAAATAAAAAATAATAAAAAGAAAAATCCATCCCAAACCCTAATGGCCTAGGATGCGGGCCGCCACCGCCGGATATGGATCTGCTCCTCTGCCGCCATAGGATCTGGTTTCTCCATATCGCCGTCGTCGGATCTGCCTCCTCCACCGGTGTCACAGGTCGATTCGTGCCCAGGTGCACCTCCTCCAAGCCGATCTGCCGCTAGAGGAGGTGGATCCAGATTCAAAGCGCCGGGATCCGGCTCGCCACCGCTGAATCCGCCCTGCAGAACACCGGTATCCGCCGGTTGGGGAGGGAGCTCACCACCGTCGGATCCTTGCCGAGGAAGGAGAAGGTGGCCGGACTGCACCCTTGGCGGGTTGGAGGACGGCCGCCGCCGGAGGTGGTCCGTCCTCGCACACCGCCACCATTGGAGAGGGAGAGGGAGCCGCTGTGTTGCTTGAGATCATGAGGAGGAGGGCCGCCCGGAGGTAGAGATGGGGAGGAGGGTGGGGAGGCGTCGCGAGGGAGGAAGAGATGGGGAGTCGGGCGGCGCTCTCATGGGGTCACGAGGTCATGCACTGAGAGAAAGGAGAGAGGGGTTACGGCTAAGGGGAAAGGAGAGTGAAGGAGAAGTGATGTGAAACCCTAAGTCCTCTTTTTATATATAAACCCGATATGAATGTTTTAATTATGGGCTTTTTTTCGTCGGCCTCGGGAATATTAACCGTGGCG
The DNA here is from genome assembly GCA_015847255.1 of Hyparrhenia diplandra. Lineage (NCBI taxonomy): Eukaryota > Viridiplantae > Streptophyta > Magnoliopsida > Poales > Poaceae > Hyparrhenia > Hyparrhenia diplandra. Next base: position 226,548 of record JADLZK010011108.1, read on the forward strand.
GGCCTTATAAGCAGACCGCCACGGTTAATGGGCATATTTATTGTGGTGGGTTTCTTTATAAAAACCAACCTACACGGTTAAAAGATTTTACATGGCAATTTTTTAAACTGTCATGGTTAATGCAAAAACTACCACGGTTAATTGAGCCATTTTACCGTGGTATTTTTTTTTTAAAACACCACAATTAATAAAAGCTAAGTGCCTCACCTTTATGTTCACTTTTATGTAGTAGTGAGTATTTTATTTTTATGTTCACTTTTCTGTTGTCTCACCTTCGCCTCAGTGTCTCTTCCTCCTCCTAGCATCGGCGCATCTAATTAACGTGTGTCCCCTACTATCTAGATGCCTGCTTAGGCACCCGTTGTAATCACTTACCACGGTTATGTTAGCTTCGTGCATGAGCATGAGAAGCAATGGTTGCGTGCATGAGCGTGAGAAGCACAGGGGTGCAGAGGAGAGATGGAGTAAAGGCATGTAACTTGTCCGGACACTAGTGGGGCAGAGGAGCGGATCCATATCGGCGGCGGCGGCCCAGATCCTAGGCCAATAGGGCTTGGGATAGAATTTACTTTTTTTATTATTTTTTATTTTCATTAACCGTGGAGGTTTTTGATGATTTTAAAAACCGTCAGGTTAATCCATCTAGTAACCGTGCCCTTTAGCTCGTGTCGGTTAGAAAAACCGCCATGGTTAATGAAAAAAAACCACTACGGTTAAGTTTTTGTAGACCTTATCTACTTTTTGAAACATCTGGGTGCAACACATGAAACATATGTTTGAACGCAGATGAAACATGAGAATGGGAACACGGCAATAGTCCATGAGATATGATTTTTATTTGGAGTTTGGGTTCAGAGTACATATCTAGTGGACACACATGTTGACGTGACAGGAATAGAACGCAACCACGGACATATGTCAGTCAGCAAGCGATAGGTGTTGCTGGATCATCTCTGCACGGGCGTCCCGTTCGCGCCTTATATTGCCCCCCAATCCTGCGAAGCTAGACCACTCGCCAGTCTCAATCTTCCTCTCGCACGACACGACGATGATGACGATGAACTCGTCGGCTTCGTTTCTTCCGAGCCTACCTCCTCGTGCCTACGGGGTTCCACCATCGTCCATCATGTCTGCTCGCTCAAAAACCTTCTTGTCTGCAAGATCCAGTTCAAAGGTTTCTCTCAGATTCTTCTCACTCTGTCTCACTGTCACTCGTGATTCTTCTGCTGTAGCCTACTGAACTCGTCGTCGTGTTCCTTTTCTTTGTTGGTAAGCCTTTGTCTGGAGGCCTCCTGGGGCATCTTTCGGCCAAGATGGACGAAGCCTCCATGGCGCTCAAGGACTTGCCGCAGAGATTGCTGGATGTGCTGGTTGACGCAACCTTCGAATTCACAGGTCAACCACTGTATCCCTCCGAGGTAATTATGCTGTTATGCATGCTTCTGAAAGAACAATATATAGCCTCCATCTTTTTCCTGATTTCTGGGTGATGAGTTTGCACTTTGCAGAGCAATTTCGCACCGGTCGATGAAATCGGTGAAGCCATAGAGATTCACCTGGTTGAAGGAGTGATACCAGATGACTTCCCCGAGGGGGTGTACATCCGAATTGGTGACAGTTTCAGTCGTCTTTTCTAATCTGATTGTTATAAATATCACATCCATATCATATCAAGCAGATGCGATGCTTGAAAAAGCACACGCTGATTCTGACCTGATGAAATAGCAGGTTCCAATCCACTCTTTGGTGCACAACATTCGACGACCTCAATCTTCGGACAATCCAGGGAGATATGGGTTGAAGGTGAGGGCATGCTCCATGCCCTCTACTTCACTAAAAGCACTTCAGGCTCTTCTTGGTCACTCTCCTATACCAACCGCTATGTGCAATCCGAGACGTTCAAGCTGGAAAAATCCCGGCAGAAACCTTGCTTCCTCCCTGCCACTGAGGGCGACTCTGCAGCCATCATCGCCGCCTTCATGTTCAACTATGTAAGCAAATAAAACTTTGTAAATTCAGGTTTCATGCACAGTATATTCTATATAGTTTATGACCTCAATTTTTTAACCATAGTGAAATTTCTCTTAATCTATTACTATATGTGATTGCGATCTACCTGACACTCTGAAACGAGCAAACGTAGCTGAGGTTTGGCAAGGCGAACAAGGACATCAACAACACCAATGTGTTTGAGCATGCCGGCAGGGTGTTCGCTATCGCTGAGAACTCTCTACCTTACGAGATCTGCATAGATAGCCTCGACACTGGCGATACCTGGGACATTGGTGGGCAATGGGATCGGCCTTTCACAGCACATCCAAAGGTATATGTGGATAGCTTTACCATGCACAACCAAGCTCAATGGGTTGATACTACTATATCAGTGATTACATTGAAGCATGAATTGGGAACCAGAAGTTTATGGTGGCTATTAGAAAAACAACAGTGATTTAGCAATCCTAACTAGCAGGAGAATAACAAATAGCAAAATAATGGTACTGCTGTCTATGCAGCACCAATATCATTGTTTACCATGACAAATAGAAACAAGACGGTAACTCAGCTGTTCTATAAGGAGAATTCCAAATAGTTAGCATGTGTATCACGTTTTGTCTTGCCAACCAAGAACAAACAAACAAAAAAATAAGACAGTGACTCACCTGTCCTTGCCAACCAAACATAGTACTTTCTCCATTCCAAATTGTAAATTGTTTGACTTTTTGACAACAAAAATGACCGTTCGTCTTATTGAAAAAAATTGTGCAAAAATGGTGAAATTAGAGTTATTTTTGAAGAATTTTTATTAGTAAAGCAAGCTACGACAAAAGAAGTGATATTTTACAAAGTTTTTTTAAATAAGGCAGTGGTCAAACTTGGTGCCAAAAACGTCAAACGACTTACAATTTGAGATGGAGAAAGTAGATAGTAGTATGACTATTCATCTTGTGAACCTGATACTTGGGTACAAGGCTGCCAAGGGATGATAGAGCAATAGCAGCCACATGGTGTTCAGCGTCAGAGACTAACAATTGCTTTTGTAAACACTTTGGCTACTCCATAGCTACTGATAATCACTCCTCCCTCTCCCCAGACTTATAAAAAACATCATATTTAGGTCCTGTTTGGTTCCCAGGGACTAGGGACTAATTTTTAGTACCAATTAGTCCCTAATTTACCAAACACCAAGACTAATGGACTAATTTTTTAGTCTCAACTAGTCCCTAGTCCATTAGCCTCTCCTAAGAGTCTAATTGGGACTAGTTTGTGCTCTTGTCACTCGTCAGCTCATTTGTGCATGTCGTCAGTCGTGAGCTCTAGTCTCTCATTAATCCTTTGAAACAAACACCTTTAGGGACTAATAATTAGTCCCTAATTAGTCTCTAACTAATCGCTAGTCCCTAGTCCATCAAACCAAACAGGCCCTTAGGCAGTACTAGTCCATCAAACCAAACAGGCCCTTAGGCAGTGTTTTGTGCGGCTACGGCTCCTCCTTTGCGCACTGTACAGTCCTATACACTCCTCTAGCAGCAGCAAAATGAACTCCGGCTCTCGCACGGACCAGAGATGAGCCTGCACTTCTGGGGTCTCCTCCTGCCCAGCTGCAGTAGCGCTACAGTAGCAGAGCCGGAGCCACCCAGAGCCGCGCCAAATTAAACACAGCCTTAGAAACAAAGAGTAAGACAATGACGTATGTAATATCAAGGAAAAGTAGTGTGTCTATAAGCTATCAATCATTATCATAAGGACACAACCGCTTATGCGCTCCAAAAATAACTCATCACCAGATCGTTTCAAGTTGCAGCGCACCAAAATCCACAAATTTTAATTTATTGGATCATTAGGTTACAAAAACCAAACAGCGATTCCTCTCCAAAAAAAAAAAAAAAAAAAAAACGACCAAACAGCGAGCAGGTTTTTAAAAATTATAAACATCAACGGATCAGCAAAGAATGCCGTCAGCGGTCAGCCACTAGCAGGGATCGCCGGTCGCCGCCACCCGCCCGCCTGCAATGGCTTGCCGCCAGCGGCCAGCACGGTCTTGCTGTCACAGGGGCTGCAGTGACCGGTGCTCATCCAACCAATCAAGGCCCTGTTATTTTTTTGCGGAACAACGAACTTTATTAAAAATCAAATTGTATCGTTACAAGCAAATGACTCAACAAACTCAGGAAAACAAGAAAAAAAAAGACCTGACTACTCTTAGACCTAATCGAATGATGAGCAAGCTGGTGCGCCATAGTATTCTGATCCCGGCTAATCTTTGACACTTCAACTTGACAAAGCTCCCTCAACCTCGTTCTAGCCTCCTGGATTGTTGACCAGTGCATGGACCGATCAGGCTTGGTGTTCTTCAGCTTCTCAGCAACAGTGGAACAATCTGTTTCCAGGATCATGGGGACATTCGGCCATCGCCCAGCTAGAACCAAGCCCTCATGACAAGCCATGGCTTCAGCTTCCTCCGCATCCCAGCAATGGCGCAGCAGCCGCCAAGCAGCCAGCCGAGTTCGACCTTCATCATCTCTGATAACCACTCCTATAGCAGCTTCCCCAGAGGCAGCCAAAAAGCCCCATCAACGTTGATCTTCATCCAGCCTCGATCCGGCGGCTTCCACTTCTTCTTGGCTGGAAGAACAACAGCTAACTTGCTGCCTCCAGCCACAACACAGTTCTTGCCCTTGTTGCCATCGTAGGGGGTACTCGGCCAACACTGAATGATGGAATCCATATATCGGGTTAGAAAAATTACAGAGCTATCAATGGAGATATGCTGACCTGCTCTTAAGACGCTATTCCGAACACTCCAGGCGCGCCACAGCAGCATACAAAAATTGCCCATGACTTCTTTAGAGTACCGGCTCATTAAGATCAATAACCACTGAGGTCCCGTGTACAGCAGATCACTCTCATCAGGGAGAGCCCAGTGATCTCTCATAGCATAACGAAGTGCAGCAGCATGAGGGCAGCTCACACATGCATGGAAGCAATCTTCTCGACTGTGACCACATAACTCACAGGTCTCATGTTGCACAATATGTCTGTAATGTTTATTAGCTTGAGTGGGTATGCCATTATTAGCTAATTTCCATGAGAACACCTTTACTTTCTCAGGCACCTTGATAGACCACAGATCCTTCCACACCTTCCTTCCATCAGCAGGGGTAGAGCTAGTGCCGGTTGCTCCCTCCCCATGTTCCATCCTCATAGCCAATCAAGGCCCTGTTACTCATCATGCAACCCAAAAAATTCTACTTAAAAAGTACTACAGTACCTGTCACATCAAATCTCTTAACCCATGTTTTAAATAGCGCGCTATAGCGACTAGAAACAACTGCCTTGCACCGCTATTGGCGCTATTGCACCGCTATTGGCGCTATTCGTGCCGCTATTGCGTGCTATTGGCGCTATTCGCGCCGCTGTTCACGCTATAGCGGCAGCAGCAACCTGGCGCTACTTTTCATAGTTGAGCGCTATAGCAGCGCTATAGCGCCCAATAGCGCCCAGAAAAGCCGGACACTATTTTTCATAGCCCGCTATTTAAAACGTGGCTCTTAACGGACTCCAAAACAAGAATTCCTCTGCAACAGGGACTGGCCGTGGCTGTACCCCATCAGCAGGACGAGTAAAGAATTCCAAACGTGCCAGCCCGACACTAGACGGCACGAGCACGCTCGGGCACGGCACGCCTGGGCACGACACGCTAGGCACGGCTGATGGAGCGTGTCGTGCCGTGTCGTGTCACCGTGCCCAACTCCAGGTCCAAGCACGGTCCGGCTACCCCTGGGGCGTGTCGTGCCGTCCGGGCTCCCGGGGCGTGTCCGTGCCAGCCCGACACTATAGAGGGCAAAACCCCTCAAACATCTCATTCAAACATTTCAAAGTTGAAAAAACAACAAAAACACATGATTTTCAAATTAAAACTAATTCAAGCAGGAGTTGTGCAATGGCTGCCTCATTAAAAACCTGTTTAGGTAAAACTTACCCTTGTGAGAAACCCTAAACAGGAAAAGAGTGCAGCCAGCACTAGATTAATTGTTCATTACATCCAAAAGTTCACCCACAAGTTCACCCACACAAGTCTTAAGTTATTACAGAACCAACATAAATGAAGAACTAATCAAGAGATAAATTTTTGAAGAACTCCTCCAGATCCTTGTCCTCCACCATGTCTTTGGATCCTTGCTTCAAAGCATTCTCCCAATCCTTGATGCGGTAAGTGCCTCCACAAGTATCGGGGTTCAGACCTCGGCGACGCTCCTCGATAATCCCGCGGTTATGCTAAAAGTAGATTCTGAAGATATGGTTGAAATAGGCACAGTAAAGATATCTTTAGCAAGAATAGAAAGTACTGGATATGTAAGCTTGTGCTCATGCCACCATTGCATAATGTCAAAATCATCACCAAGGTTGTTGACTGTGTCACAGTCCAGATAGGATGCAAGTTCACTACTGTTACAAGTAGAAGCTACCTGTAGCAATGAAGTGGCGAGAAACATTCCTAGAATCGATAGATTAGAAGGGAAGGTAGAGCAGCCAGCACCAACATCAAGTTCCACATCATCATACATGTCAGCCCAAAGCTGTTTCTTTTCTTACTAGACCTAGATGCGGGAACAACCCTTTTGAGCCTTTCAAAGACCATACATCACATCATACCTGTTGTACAATCTAAACAGAAGTGCTCTAGTATCCAACAACTTGTTAGTGTAATCAGTATGAAACAGTGTATTAAACTTCCTAAGCACTTTGGTAAATCCCTTAATTTTTGCTCTTGGGTCTAATATGAATGCAATACAATAAAGATCAGGTATGTTTTTCTAATATTTATTATATTTGTCAATCATAGACTACACAACAGGTCTAAGATGCTCACCATATTGATAATCACACAAATGGATAGCAATCTTAACAAGATGATGCATAGAAAGTGGAGAAGTTGGATAGTACACACCAGATATATCAACAGTAGAATTATAAAATAGTTCAAGAAGCTTTAATATCTTAGTTGCCATATTCCAGTGTTCATCAGTCAAGAGAAAAGGATCACTTGTGGCCCTAGGGTAATTAGCCTCAATGAAAGTATGGAAAGTACTCTTATGGGGCATATCCAGTCCAAATTTTCTAGGTGTAGCACCACTAGCAATGCAATAACTTTTGTATGCAGCAATCCTTTGATTTGAGGAGTTCGTAAAAGGATATTGTTGTTCTAAAGGCCTCAATGAGAGGATTAACATCATCCAAAGCTTCTTTAACTATCGGGTTTATAATATGACAGGCACATCTTTGATGCAAAAACAAATCCGACACCCAAATATTCTCTAAGAATAGGTTTGAGTTTATCCATGACATTTTTATTGGCAGATGCATTATCCAAAGTCACAGAAAAGACCTTTCTACGTACACCAAACTCATCAAGAACATTTTAACACGCTCAAAGAATGTTATCGGCATTATGGGACACATCAATCAACCTTAAACCAAGAACCTTTTTCTCTAAAACTCAATCGGCATGAATGTAATGAGCCGAACAGAGATGTAATCCTCTTTAGCCTTTCCGGACCATATATCGATGTAATAGCAATAGATGAAACAACATTACTTTGCAAACAAGCAATCGGTTTGTCACGATTCTCATTAAAGCACTTAAAAGATCTCTACCGGTGGTTTATTTAGAGACACCAACAAAATTAGGATTATGAGAAATTTTAATGTAGTCTTCAAAGGCCTCGGTTTCACCAATCATAATAGGCAAGTCTAGCCTAGCAAGCATACGAACAAGTTGAACACAAGCCACATCGTAATTGTACTCCCAAATGGCGAATAGAACCATCGGCATTGTAAGCAAGGACAGACCGGGACAACCGACATTTATCGCATCATTTGGACACACTTAGCACGATGCCTAATAAGATGACCATTGCCATTAGCAGACTAAGCAGAGTACTGCTTTCTACAATGCTTACAGGTGGCAGCATACCTAACCTAGTCACCGTTTTCCTCTTCGAAATGCTTCTCAAAATCATCCCAAATAGGTGAGGTAGAAGGGTGATTGGAAGATCTCACCTCACTCTGGCCGACGACACCAGGAACGGGCCCTCCGGTGGCTAGGCCATCGGTGTCGAGCTGGCGAGCATCAACAACAGCGGCGGCCAAAGAGCTCGGCGGCGTCCATAGGGACGTTGTCATCCTCATCATCTCCGGCCAACCCGCACATCGTAGTTCGTCATTCGCGTATGGCCATTAATTTCGTCCTCCTCCTCTTGTGTACCCGGCGCCGGTGCCAATGTCGACACCATCGGTACCTCAACGACTGCAACAATCAAAGAAGAGTCAGTGGCAGATGAATCAATCAAGAAAGATGGGGATTGAGGGAAGCAGATTATCTCTATGGCCGGAGCCCCAGAGACCTAGTCGATGAGACATACCGGATGCACACCCCCGGTACCTCATCGGAGACCGAAGCCCCGAGAGGTGCTGGTGGGCGGTGACGGGGATCGACGGTCGACAGCGGTGTCGGATATGGGGCAAGGAAGCCAAGAATAAGGCTCAAACGACTTTCGGGGACGAGGAACAAGGGAACGGTTGGGGTTTGACCGGCCGGAACCACGGATCTCGAGGGAGGAGATGTGAGATCGAGGCCGGAGAGAAGGGGAAAATGGGAAACACCTACCACCGGAGACCTTACCCGCCGAGGAATCCATGGTTCTGGCGTCGACAGCCGGGAAAACTATCTTGCGGCGGCAAGATCGAAAAGTCTGCGAACGGGAGGAGAGGGAGAGGAGAGGCGTAGCAGCGCGCGGTGCGGGGAGGCTAGGGTTTTGAGTGAGTGGGAATGGGGATTGATCCCCGCATCGGTCGGCTTTTATAGCCGTGCCCCCGCCGGTGCCCTAGAATCAATGGCGGAGCCCCTACGGCGCGATCCAACTGCAGGAGCCGTGCCTCCCATTGGAGCGTGCCATTCCCGTCGGCCGGCCCATGGGCCACATTCTAGGTGCGGGCACAGGCACGCCCCGGGCGAGCCAAGCACGGGCATGACCTCCTCCGTGCAGGACCGTTTTGGACCGTGCTGAAGCAGACCAGGGCCTCGTGCCGCCTGTTTCGTTCGGCACGATTGGAATTCTTTAGGGATGAGCCCGTGGCCTATTAGGGGGAGCAATCCTTACTATAGACTTATAGGCATAGGCGAAGCTAGAGGGACGCTAGCGGGGTGCCTCTCAAGTGTGAAAGATTAATCGATATTTGTGGTGAAAATTTATTTCTAATAGTGTTTTCTATTAAAAATTTTTGTGGATGCCTAGGTACCCACAAACTACAATGTAGGTTCCCCGCCCCCGGCCTGTATGCCGATGGATACACCAAGGATTTGTGACCAACAAATTCATATCACGTCTTGGAGCCCCTAGACCTTTTTTCCCAAGCGGGCGATGGTGGCGGCGTGACACCCACCCCGCGCCACTCTCCCTACTCAACCCCTCCCTCCTCCAATCCAACCTTAGATCCAAGGTCCCTACCTCCGGATCTACGGTTCCATAGGTGTTCCTCGAAGCTTGGTCCCTAGCCCGTCGGGGGCTTCTCCACCACTGTCGGACACCACCGACCCCCTACGCCCATGGAAGCCTTGTCGGCGTCTTCCACTTGTCGGAGATATCATCGCATGTCACCTCGTGCGAAGAGGACAGGGGCCTAGGCGAGCAAGCCCTTGGTGGCCGCTGCCCGCCCGGTGCCGGCACCGCCGTCGGCCCCCTTCTCCACCCCTCCCTCCCCAACCTTGCTCGCTCAAGACAACGACACAGCTGCCCGAAGAGGTGATCATCACCGAGGATGTCTTCGGCAAAGATGAAGATGACGTAGGTGAAGATGAAGGCGAAGATGATGTGGTTCCCGCCCTTGCGTCCTCTACCACCATCCCATGCATCGTGCATGGCATGGGCGTCGCCGCTGTCAGTATCAATGCTACAGCTAGCTGGTGGCCCATCTCTGTCACTATCATCACTCTCCTCCCAAATTGCCCCTTCCATCCTGGATGCAACTCAGTGGGCGCTCGAAGGCTAGGTGTGTGTATCTCCGACGAAGAGCCTCCTCCTATTGCCTCGCGTCCATCGTACCTGGACGTTGCTCGCAAGGCTCTTCGGACCACGCCTCCACCAACGGTCGGGGCTGTGATTGCATCGCAGAGCGTTGCCGCCGTGGAGGGTAGCCATAGGAGGCCTATAGGGGAAGGTGTCATCAACGGCGCCGCCAGCAGCGTAGATCCAGTGCACCACAACCAACATAGCTTGCATGTGTGCCCGTGCAGCATCACCTTTGCTCGCAATAGTAAGCAAGGGTCCCGGTACTCGAGCGGCATGGCCCGTGGTGGCGGGCGTCGGGTCCTGACACACCTTAGCAACCTCATCATGGCCCCAACATTGACACTGAAGGTTTCGGACTATTGTGAGCCGTTGCCACTGACACTGTCTAGGGAAAGCGGAACCCAAGCATCGCCGCCTAGTCCAGCCAGAGCTTGTTGGTCACCACTTCAACTGCCTCGCATGTGAGCACGTTGCCGCTCAGTGTTGCTCTCTGTCGCACTGCTTCCATTGTCGGGATATCGACCATTGGGCAACGGCGTGCATTCGTGGTCGCTTGTCTCCGCACGTGCCTTTGGCCTCGGTGCCCCGATGTGGGTGGCAAGGTGCGCCGCCCAACTGGTCCAGGGGAATCGAGTTTGTCCCCATGTGAAGCAGTGGACCATGGAGCTTGTGGTGCACCCAGAGCTTGACCTCGCGCTACCATTGACCGAAGGTTCGTTTTTAGGATTTCAATCCCATGTTGGTTGAGGTGGAGGTATGTTTGATCAAGTGGCAACCTCTGGCAGTTGTCGCCAACCCATGTCAGAGGCGGACCAGGCGATGGACACGTGCCTTTCAGACCCACACGATTTTGGCTTGGACCAAACTTCATAGAGGCCCTCGCCCTTGGTGCCCGAGCAGGCTAGAGGATCCCTACCCAATGTTCAAGTCCACTCCATTGACAACCAGGAAGATGCGTTGGCGGTGGTGGTCAACATCGCCGACGTTGTGGAGCTTGAGAGCCACGGGCCGAGTGATGGCCTCTCAACCACCATTGATATCTTGATTGTCGGAATGTTGGCTGCTACCGGTGCTGCCCATTGCTACCGTCCAGGAGGAGATAAAAGGACTTGGTTTGTCTGCCTTTGCAGACAACACTCCTCGAGAGGTCGTGGCTGCGCCGCTCCAAGACACCGGTAGATTTGCGGGGCCACGGGTGGCTTAACGCATACAGGCAGGCCCAAAACGTCTTGTCGAGGAAGCTAGGCATTGAAGTCAAGGAGGATGTTGTTGACTTGGAGGTAGAAAGCAAGTTTAAGGACGCTTTCCATCACATGTTGGAAAAGAAGAAGAAGAACGGGGATTTAGGGCATTTCGACCTAGTAGCCTTGAATCTTGACTAGGTTGGATGACGAGGCGTAGGATCCGACGTGTGTGCCTTTTAGTCGCAAATTGTTTTTTTCTTACAACCCGCGAGTTGGTGCGGGTGGGCTTCGGTAACCGTGGGTTGCCATCCCCTTCATGTATTAACAAACTTCTTTCTGCTTAATGAAAAACATGCTAGGCATGACAAAATAAATAAATATTGGTATTCATCATTCACTAAAATCACAAAATTACCCTATTAGGGCCTAAATGCTTTCAAATGCGTTGCCTAAGAGAGAGAGGCTAAGGCAGGGGACTTGAATGAAAAAGAGAATTTATGGATGGATGGACCTAACTAGAATTTAAAATAATTTTGGATCTAGATATAGTATCACTACTAGGTTTTGCTAGGACTTGGCTGCAGTATTATCTCTGCCGGTTGATGGTCGGATCTGGAAGTGATATATACTGTATTATCGTCATTGTTAGTTTGTCGTTAAAACTATTAGTTTGTTTGTTTCAATCTCGGTTTGCCAAAGGGGACCTAGCCTAATGGTTAGGATACTCGAGAGGCACTCCACAGGTCCTGAGTTTGAATCCCCGTGGGAGCGAATTTCAGGCTGTGGTTAAAAAAATCCCTCGTCAGTCCCGTGTGCCAAAACACTAGTTAAGAGTCGGCCCAGGTCCCGTTGGGATCGAGCTGTGGGCTCTGGTTGGTATATCGGCCCAGGGGTTACGATGTTTTCGGCCCAGGTCCTCTTCGAAGTATTGAGGATCGTAGTTTCCATGGGCTAAAGGCTCCTAGTGTCAGGGCGGGACTAGGGTTCGGGGATTTTCTCGGTCAGGGAGACCGAGGTTTCTTCTTAAGAACAATGCCGGTGGGGCGGTCTTTCCCCACTCGACCGAGTTTTTTTTGTTTCACTGTCGATTTCATTTTAAAAGGAAGTGCTAGGCTATTTGAGGTCAAAACTGGCATTGTGGTTGTTTCACTGCTGGTTTCATTTTAACCGGTGCTAGCTTGTAGCATCAAGCATTTATGTAGTAGTGAGGGAATGACATTTGTATAGTTGTCTATCTGTGAGCGGCCTTATATTATATATAGTACAACACAATACAAATATAATCTATGTTGGCTATACAATCTGTAATAACTACAAACCAAAATATGATACATCTTTCTACACTCTATGAATATGCAGAACCAACATATTCATTTTTATTACTTGAACTTAGGTAGCTCCTGGATCAGGGGACCTTGTCATCTTTGGAGTAGATGTACAGAAGCCATTCCTAGTAGTTGGAGTTGTCTCAGGTATGTTATTTATATAGTTTGCAATTTTATACCATTTCCTTATACCAAGGTTGCTAAAAAAAGATCCTAGTTGAAGTTCCAACTTACTGCAGCTGATGGAACCAAACTAAAGCATAAAGTTGACCTCGAGCTGGAAAGATGTGTATTTTGTCATGAAATAGGAGTTACTCCAAAGTATGTGCAAATTTCATTTTCTTTGAATAAATTACAGAGTGACCTATATTTCTAAAATATCACTATATTGATAACTGATTCTAGAATAGATGAATTTCATTTACAACAAAGAAATTATGAAATTAAGTCTACTGATGTATATAGGTACAATGTAATCATGGATGTACCCCTTACTTTCAACATCAGTAGACTCATTAAAGGTGGCCAGTAAGTAATATTGAAAACCTTTTCAGTTAAAGATATTGCTCTACTTGATTGAATTTGCAAAACATAATACGAAAACCCTTGGCAAAGGTTGATGCAGTATGAGAAGGAAAGTTATGCAAGACTTGGGGTTATGCCCCGTTATGGCAATGCAGATTCAGTTATCTGGTTTAATGTTGAACCATTCTGCATGTTCCATCTTATCAACTGTTTTTGAAGAGGGTGATGAGGTATAACAATCCTGAGACTGGTTAATCTGCTCCATAGAGCTTTTAATATTATCATCTAAAAGTTTTATTTTCTATTTTATCATCACTGCATAGTATATGCCTTATAGATACTACTCTTTTGCGGTTACATAGGTTGTGGTACAAGGTCTCCGTGCACCAGACTCGATAATACCAGGTCCAAGACTTGCCCTGAACAAGTATGGATTGTCTGAGCTTACAGAAGATGACAAGCCCATGAAACCAGAAATTAACGAGGAATTTTTCTTCCGGTTATACCAATGGAGATTAAACTTGAAGACAAACTGTGTCTCAGGGGAATATTTAATGGGAACAGAGTTTTCAGTCGAATTCCCAACTATCAGTAACCAGTACACAGGCTTGCAACAAAGTTATGCCTATGCACAAGTTGTGGACTCTGTAACAATCTCTTGTGGCAAATGTGTGAAAGGTATGTCTTTTAGAAAAACGTGTGAAAGGTAGGACTGAAATCGAACATAATTTTCTATGTATTTATTTACTTGCTTAGAGTCTAGGTAAGAAACAGCGCCATAGAGGATTGACATAGGTTACATTTCTGTTCATGGTTTTGCAAACTGTATCTCAGCATGACTGCCTACTATCTAATTTGCAGTCAATCCGAAGTACAGAGGTTTGGCAAAATTCTTCCTAGATAAGAGAAACAACACAGAGGTGCAAAGATAAATTTGTTATTAGTCTAATTCTTAATTCTTCTAGATTTCCATGCTTAACTATTACCAAAAAAACAGATATCTGGGGAAAATCTCATAAAAACGCAGTATCACTGGCTTAGTAAAGATGAGTTTTGCTCTGGAGCAACATTTGTACCGAGAGATCGTGGGTCACATGAAGATGATGGGTGGATTATTTCATTTGTACATGATGAGAAAAATAACACATCACAGGCAAGTTTTTTTTTTCTATTTCGTATATATCAAGGAACCCATTTGTCATACAAGCTTACAGGAAATCAATGGTGGAACCTTAATGTATTAATGCTACAGGTGCATATAATTGATGCTCAGAGATTTGAAGATGCTCCTGTTGCAAAAATAGCATTACCACGAAGAGTACCTTATGGCTTCCATGGAACTTTCATCACAAAATGATGTGATGCAATTCCATCAAATGTTAAGTGCTAAAGATATTTTTTTAAAAACAACTTTGCATGAGTTGCTGAATAAGGCAAGCCATTTCGGTTCTCGAGATGTGTCAGTACAGAGTTTTATCCGATAGTTTATATTTTTTTTTTTTCATTTGAGTATTGTGTTTGTGGTATCATGGACTACATTCACCTAAAATGGGCAAATGGGCAATAAGCTTTCAGTTGTACTACTACCTGATTTCCCAGGTGGACAATCAGCATGACTATTTTGTTGGTACCTTGAGAGAGTATTGACTATGGAACACAGAAAAAAGTGCCACAAACACAATACCCAAATGGTTTGAAAATCATGTATCTAATCCCAGGAGGACAATTAGCACAATAGCTCAAAAAGTTTTGAGGAAAAAAATTATTCTGGTATCTAATCCAGGAATCTGCTGAAAACTAAACACTTGAAATTTACTTGAAGAAATTTCAGGCATCACATAATGTTATGGGCTGACTCCAGCTGGAGGCCTAGTTGCCATCTATCTACAGCGGCACCGGAATATGTTGGATTAAGTAAGTTGTGTTATTAAGTGATTAGCTACAGAATCAGCCGACGATCAGCTGTTTTGGAGACATGCAAGATTGCACCAGATTCCCTCTCATAGACTACACCTCTCTCACGTCTTCCTCTATTTTTTCTTCAGCGCAGGCTTCCATATGCCCTGTTACTAATCCAGCCAATCTACTCTACCTAGTACCTACCCTGCCAACTTAACGCCATCTTTCTCAAGGACCCTATACTGGAAACAAGAAGCTTAGTGTCACCATGATCACCATAGTTGGATGATTCTTTAGCATGCAACTCCTTCAGTCTCTACAAAGAGCAAATCACTCAAATATATATTTGGAATGACATGTGTGTATGGAGCATGTAGAAACATCAAATTTGACATATTTTCTTGTAGATTTACATTTTGTTTCTATTTAGTTGGACTCGATCTTCCTTTCTCTTTTTAACCCCTCAATGACAAGATTACATGAACCGTGGAGAGTTGTCCCACAGTTGGTGGATGATGGCCTATCAATATTGAAATACGTGGATGACACCATTTTGTTTTTAGATCATGACATGTTGCAGGCCAAAGAACTTAAGCTTTTGCTCAGTACCTTTGACCAATTATCAGGTTTGAAATTAAATTTTCACAAAAGCGATCTTTTTTTTGTTATGGCACTGCCAAGGATAGTTAACAGGAATATGCCCATTTGTTTGGGTGCTGGTTAGTTGATTCAATAAAAAGATCACAACCATACAAACTGATTGGGGAGGGGAGTATCAAGCTCTTAGTTCCTTCTTTACTCGAGTAGGCATTACGCATCTAGTGTCCTGTCCACATGCACACTAGCAAAACGGCGTTGCTGAGCAAAACCATAGACATATAGTTGAAGTTGGGCTCTCCCTACTTTCCCACTCATCTATGCCTCTAAAGTTTTGGGACAAGGCCTTTCTCACTGCAGCTTATCTCATCAATCGGTTGCCTTCCAAAGTTATTGACAATGATACACCTTCCTTCACCTATTCGATCAAGAACCCGACTACACACTGCTGTGTACCTTTGGTTGCGCCTACTGGCCCAACCTGCGTCCCTAAAATGAGAGAAAACTTCAATTTCGCTCCAAACCATGTGTGTTCCTTGGTTATAGCAATAAGCATAAGAGATACAAGTGACTAGAACCTTCGAAAGGCAGAGTTTACATCTCTAGGGATGTTGTTTTTGATGAAAGTGTATTCCCTTTTGCATCTATGCATCCAAACGCTGGTGCTAGGTTGAGAGCTGAAATTGAGCTTTTACTCGATGTTCTTCTTAATCCACTAGTTGGGGATGTAATTGTGCATGACTCGGTGTGGAGTCCTACCAAACGATCTAACAATTTCTCTAGTGCAGAGTCTGCCTCTCTGAATGCAGGAACAAATTTGATGATGAATGAGCTACAGCCCGGTTCAAACGGCGCTATAAACGGAGGAGGTAGCGATCCATATTCTATGTGCCTCCCTAATGGAAGCAGCATGGGATCCCGTGATGATTCACCTGCATGCGCTGCCGGATCAGCGTTGGATCGCGTGCGGCAAGAATGACAGCCTCTGCTGTCGGCCACCGCAACTGGGTCGCATCACCTGGCCTGGGATCTTCTGCGGCGGCTCTACCTTCGTCTTCCACCAACGATAGCCGTATGACAGCACACGGCTATCCCAACGGCGCTGTTCTCGAGGTTGCTTTGCCGACTGGATCACCTACGACTTCTTCTTCATTCGTTGTGGCTCCGTCATCTGCGACCGAGATCCTATGGAACCTCCAGCACAACCGCAGCATGGGCATGGTACTCGTCTTCAAGCCGGGGTAAGCAAGCCAAAAGTTTTCACCGACGATACTATACGGTGGTGCATGACTTCTGGTGTTGAGCCTGGTGAAACAGCTACAATCCAAGAAGCCTTTGAACAAAAACATTGGGTTGATCCTATGGACTCCGAGGTTCAAGCTCTTCAACGAAATAAGACCTAGCATTTAGTTCCACCTTCTCAAGACCACAATGTCATTGACTTCAAGTGGTTTTACAAGATCAAGAAACGAGCTGATGGGTCTATTGACCACTATAAAGCACGTTTGGTGGCTAAAGGCTTCAAGCAACGCTACGGTATTGACTACGAGGACACTTTCAGTCCTGTAGTCAAGGCAGCGACTATACTTTTGGTTCTATCGATTGCAGTGTCAAGAGGTTGGTCACTCCGACAACTCGACGTCCAGAATGCCTTCCTACATGGTGTTTAAGAAGAAGATGTGTACATGAAGCAGCCGTCGGGTTATGTTGACAAGAGGTACCCAAATTATATATGTGAACTTGACAAGGCACTCTATGGGTTAAAACAGGCATCCCGAGCTTAGCATGCTCGTCTTTCAGGAAAATTGCAATCTTTAGGTTTCACTCCTTCTAAAGCAGATACATCTCTCTTCTTCTATAATAATGGAGGTCACAACCTATTTGTCTTGGTGTATGTAGATGATATCATTGTGGCAAGTTCATCTCAAGAAGCTACAAATGCATTACTACGTGATCTACAGCAAGAGTTTGCTCTCAAGGATCTAGGAGATTTACACTATTTCTTGAGCATTGAAGTTAAGAGGAATCAAGGAGGACTTGTGCTAACTCAGGTCTGGCATGGACAAGTGCAAGCCGCTTGACACCCCTCTATCAAAGTATGGAGAAACCGAGTATCCAAGATGGAGTCAAGCTTGGGCCTAATGATTCTACACGGTGTCGAAGCCTTGTTGGAGCTTTACAATACTTAACATTGACTCGACCAAATATCAGCTTTGCTATGAATAAGGTGTGTCAATTCTTACGTGCTCCCACTACCATTCACTGGAGCACTGTAAAGAGAATTCTACGGTATGTGAAGGGTAACATTGGTCTTGGTATTGGCCGATCCAAATCTATGCTGGTTAGTGCTTTTTCAGATGCCGATTGGGCAGGATGTGTGGATGACAGGAGCTCAACCGGTGGCTTTGCAGTGTTGTTGGGGAATAATCTAGTTTCCTGGATGTCGAGGAAGCAACCAACGGTATCCAGGTCTAGTATTGAGACTGAATATAAAGCTTTAGCTAGCTAATTATACCTCTGAAATGATGTGGATTCAAAAATTGTTACAAGAATTACGTGTTCCTCATCCTCCTGCATCTCGGCTCTGGTGTGACAATCTAGGTGCCAAATATCTTTCAGCAAACCCGATATTTCTTGCTCGAAGTAAGCACATTGAAATTGGTTTTCATTTTGTGCGTGGGAGAGTTGCTTTCAAGGTTGTTGGATAACAGGTTTATTAACTCTGGTGATCAAGTTGCGGATGTATTTACTAAGGCTCTTCCTGTTGTCAAGCTTCGCAAGTTTAGACACAATCTTAACCTAACAGATGCTAGTGGCTGAGATTGAGGGGGAGTGTAAAATGATAGGATCCCTGTACTCACGGTAACGTGGCTTGTATAACATGTACACATGATAGTCTTGTACCATAATTAAGTTGCTAGATAAATTAGATAAGATCTAGATTCTCTTGTACGTGATCTTATTAGATCTTACTTCATGTACAAGCCTTGATGGGGGCTTTCCCATCCTATATAACACGAGACCCCTAGCTAGGGCAACTCGTTCTCTCCACTTTAACACATACTCGTTTACCTAAATTCTTTTTGCATCTTTTGATCATATATATAGTTTATTGAAAAAGCTCCCTCAAATCACGCAGCAACATGAGTGGGTGAATTCATCTTGTGTAAACAATAGGCACGGTGACAAGTTATGGCATAATTAGTAGCTACACGGAATTGCCACATTTTTTCTCCAATATAATCCAGAATGCAATATATTCTCTTATTGGATATACTTGCTTAATAAAGTTACAACATTTGACATGGTACAGATAGTTTTACAAGAAAGATGGATATACTTGCTTAATAAAGTTACAACATTTGACATGATACATATCGTGATGGGTCGATCATATCGTCTTTTGCACACTTACGGAACCAACATATTAATTTTGTGGCAGCACTGGGGCAAGAAAGAGGGGCTTGATCCTACGCGCCGTCGACCCAAAGGATTCAGTCATATCGATGCCCTTTTCTGCTGATTCGGGTGTTAGCTCCCAGTTGAAGTGGTACATGAGGTTGGCAACCATGAGCTCGACGCTGGGAATTGCAAAGTTTATACCTGGACATTTTCTTCGCCCAGACCCAAATGGCACAAACACAAAATCATTTCCCCTAAAGTCCATAGCTGCCGCGCTACCTCCTTCCATGAACCGCTCAGGCATAAACTCTTTTGGGCTCTCCCAATAGTTAGGATCCCTAGAAAGCGCCCTGGCATTAATGATAGTGCGTATTCCTGATGGTATTGTGTAACCCTCGATAACACAATTAGCCATAGAGAAATGGGGCAAAAGGAATGGTGCGGGTCCGTGGAGTCGGAGTGTCTCTTTGACAACTGCCTTTAGGTAGGGCATACCATCCAGGTCATCTTCAATAACCATCTCCTTGCCCTGTGGTACAACCATCCTGACCTCGTTTTGTAGCTTGGTCATGAGGTGGGGGTTTTGCATGAGCTTAACCATTGTGTAATCCAGAAGTCCTGATGCTGTGTCTATACCACCTTGAAACATGACCTATTAGTGCACAAGAATTAGCAATCTATATATCATGTATATATGCTAGTCGCAATCAATATGATTATTCAGATAAATTAGATTATCAATATTCCAAGTTCTTTTTTTGTATATGAAAGGTCATACCACCAACTGCGCCTTGATATGGTCTTTCGTGAGTTGGTACTCCTCCTGAAGAGAGAGCAACACATCAATGAAGTCAGTCTCCTCGCCATCGACCTGCGATGCCGGCTTCCTCTCGTGTTGCTCGATGAGCTTATTGAGCATCTCATCCCACATCTTGTGCACCTTGTGGACCTTGGCGCACAACAGCCTTTTGACTATATTCAGCCTCACCAAGCTTGGGAAATAGTCCTCTAGGTTAAAGCCACCTAGGAGCAACACATTCGCCTCGACCAGCTCTTCGAAGATCTTGTTAATACCTCCAAAGAACCTTCCAGACACCGCGCGGCAGATGATGCTGTTGGTGTACGAGTAGAACAGGCTGCTCATGTCGATGGTTGTGCCCGCCATAGCCGTCTCTCGGATTTTGGCCATAAACGACCTCACCTGTCCCCCAATTAATCCAACATCATAAGAGGAGTGATTATGTCTTATTTAAACAAGATCATTAGTGTTAGAAGTATATATATATATGGTTCAAGTCCAATATGTCCTACCAAGATCTAGCCAGATCCAAACCTTAAACAATATATATTTCTGGGAGGTCTCAAATTAATTCAGGGTTACCTCTTGCTCACGGGCGCCGCGGTAGGATCGAACCTTCTTGTTGGAGAGGAGGTGCGTGGTGGAAATCTTCTTGACCTGGCGCCAGAGCTCGCCGTGGGGGCAGAAGGCGACGTCTGACGAGCCGTAGAAGAGGATTTCCGTGACGGTGGAGCGGGAGCGGGACGCAAAAAACGTGGTCGTGCGTGCGCAGGACGGCCTCCGCTGCCTCCTGCGAGGAGATGATGATGGACGGGACAGCGCCGAGGCGGAGGAGCAGGAGCCCATTGCGGCCGTACTTGGCGGCGAGCTCACCGACGGAGATGTGCGGGAGGGAGCCGACGAGGTGGAGGTGGCCGATGATGGGGAGGCTGGGCGGCGAAGGAAGCTTGCTCAGCAGCTGCTCTCTGGTGCTCGAGGCGGCCGTCATGAAGCGGCGCACGAGCAGGAGGACGAGAAGAGTGAAGACGACCAGGATCCAAATTGTTCCATCTTCGTTCTTTTGGACCACAAAATCTACACCAAATCGCATGCAGCCAAGAAACGAATAACGAAAAATGCTCAATAATGCCTCCGAAATTCCAGAAAAAGAAACACGAAGGGCCAGGGAGATAAGGATTTGGCACAAACTAACCATGGATTGATTTGGACAGCTGAATCTTTGAGTTGTACACGGCGGCTAGGAAGCCACCCATCATTCTCCCTCTCTTTTGGATTTGGCTAAATAGGGTAATCACTCCCTGAACTCACCTCCTCTTGTCTTGAAGCACACACACCTAGCTAGCCTTTGCAACTCTAAATGACTAGGGCTCCACGGGAGATGGCAGCCATCCCTCTTTCCACTTATTTATAGAAGACTCAATTGGCGAAAGACAATCCTATCCCTAAGCCTACAACTAATGATACAAGTGCCCCAGAGGCATTTTCGTCACCCGGGGCATTGGACGGACCTGGCGCCCTCCGCGTATTTGCTTCACCTCGACGCAATCTTCGCGATCCTGCCATGGGTCCACTTACCTTTCTCGTGGACTCCACCGATTTTGAGGCCCAAACCTTGAAACATGCCCTCGGTTTCGGGGACGAAACCGGAAAACCCTTCATCCGTGATCTGAAGCATCGGACTAACCTGGCGCCTCCGCGAATTTGCTTTGCCTCGTGTCCCTCGTCCGAGGTTGTTTGAAAAATTGGATTTATAGAGATGGCTAGATATTGAGGCGAACCTACAAATAAGAAAATTTGTAGGTACTGATAGCAACACCAACAGTCTATACAAATACATTTGTAGGGGTGGATCGTTTGAGAATGTGACGGAGCCGCCGCTAAAAAAATTATGGTGATGCTATATAAACCCTTAGTAGTGCACGCTGTGTGGTGACGACTGGTCTTCTCCCTACAGGTCCTGCACCATGGTTAATGTCCTTGCACTCAAGGTATGGCGACCACCCCCCCCCCCCCAGTTAGCAGTGAGTTCCGTAACCTTCGCCACCGAAACAATATTGCTTCTTACAAGCTCAGCTCTCCATTGGGTGCAGATCGCTGTACTTCTGTAGAGCCCCTCATGGTTTTGCATGTTGTCGTGGATGAGCTCTCCAAATCTTGTTCTCTACAACCCCTTCATCTCGGCGCTGATGGCTCTCCCACCGGTCACTGAATTTATTTGCATGCATCAAACCAGCCTATGCGGTTGGACGAAGCATCAACGTTTACCTTTTCAGTGATTGCGCGCTTCAGTTCGTGGTCTGAGGAATCTGGGCACATGCATGGTTCTACAAGAAGGCAGTGTTGGCAGCCTCTGCATCTCGAGGAGGTGACTGCATTGCTATAGTCATTGTTATATCCATAACAATGCATATGCTGATCGGATCTCTTTATTTCGTAGGCCGGGAGAGGGTTGCTGCAGCTATAGCGTGGACCTAGAAAACAAGTGGTGATAGTTTATTCACCAACTATGTCTACCACAACGGCAAGTTCTACACAGTAAATGGATCTTGGCCATTCTATCTTCCTGTGTGCGTGTAGCATGCTCATGGTTGTCGTAGATTGATGTACAATCAAAGCTGTCACCGTCTCGCTCTTACATGTGCACATGATTATATATGCACCGCCATGTACTTTGTCCGTTGTCATTATGCCATATAATAATATCTAAGCAAAACGTCTCACTTTATACTTCCTCCATCCTCATATATAAGGTGTAACCATTTTTTCTGTCTCATTATATAAAAGGGAGAATTAGGTTTATGGCTTGGAAAAAAACACAGCTTAAATTTTTGGCCCTTTATCAATCGAATTTTTTGGCCTCAAATCAAATTTTATTTTGCTCTATGGCCTTCCGTCTATTTTTGGCCTCTAACGGTGTTAAGTAATTGGTAAAAAAGACCATTTTACCCCTAATAAGTTTTTTTTAGAAAAAATGAATTTTTATTTCTTTATTGTATATTTTATATACACAATATATATGTATATATATAAAGTACATAGTGCTAATATAAATATGTGATTATGTGTGATATATATTTTGTACTCAAAATATACAATAAAGAAACAAAAACTCTCTTTTTTTTTATTTCATTAGGGATAAAATGGTCTTTTTACCCCGACTTAACAACATTAGAGGCGTAAAATGGACGGACGGCCATAGAGCTAAACAGTAATTTAGTTTGAGGCCACATAACCAAATTTGATTGAAAAAGGGGCCAAATAACTAAGTTGTCGCTTTTTTTCAGGGCCACATACACCTTATTCTCCCTTATAAAACGTGCTCCCTTTAGACACGCATGCATCTATGTAGTGTTGAGAGAGAACTAAATGCTTTTGAAGGAAAAGATGATGCCTAAGAGGGGGCTGAATTAGGTAACATAAATTTCTAACTCTAACTATATGGCCTCTAATTTTCTCCTAGCACTCAAATGTCGATTTTCAGACATCGACCGAATGCGACTAATGTCCGCACCGGATGTGTCTAGTCACCGACAATGGTAACCCGGACTCGACGCAAACCGCGTTGATCGAACTCTGCGGATTCCGTCCGCATGCCACCGGATGTGTCCGCGGTCACGTTTGCACCTCTCTAGAAATGATTGGACTCGCCTGCTCGTCAACATCCGATCAATTTCCACCACCAGCGGCCATCAATAGTGTCTGTGTCGTATCCGGTAAGTTGTAGCTTCAGCGTCTGGTCACACAGTGTTGCGCCTGATAGCTAAGGCTTCCAACCAGATCATCTGGTCACAACGTCCGGTCCACCGCAAAACCCCTTTCTTCACGTGTTTCTTCACGATCTTGGTGCCTGACTTGGTGGTTCCATCTTCGTGTCTTGGACTTTCCTTGATCTTGTAGGTCTTTCATGGAGCTTATAATGTCTTTCTTGATGTGTTGATCATCGAACCACCTCGTCAACTTTGTCCAAGTCACGTTTGCACCCTATTAAACTACAAAACAAGCACTTGCAAACACATCAGTCCGATTTGGTCATGTTGATCATTAAATACCAAAATCCAAACTTAAATGAGCCAAGGTCCATTTTTTTCCTTACAGTGTTCTTGGGCTGTAAACTAGATGTGGTTTATGCCTTGCATACAAGGACGAAGGGAGTACTTATGTGTACAAACATGCTCTACGCTTGTTTTCTCATATTATCAAGACTTGTCAAAGCTAAGATCTGGTACCTTCCTCGGTGCATATCTGACCCACATATGCCCATGAATCATTGACAGAGTGTTTTTGAGCTTCCAAAAATGTTTTTTCCGCAGCTAATATCTCTGAGCTCTCTAAAATAACTAGTATATTAACGGATAACTTATTTATATCTGTCCTTCCTGATCTACTGGGCCTTGAATAATAACGTTCATTATTATTAAACATGCAGTTGACCTTCCTGTTTTTACACTATAGATAAGGCATGATCAGTATACGTTTTTTTTTTTTGAGCAAAAACCGTGGGGAAAATCCCCCGGCCTCAAAGAATTGCATAAAAAGAAAACCCAAAACAACTACAAAGAGAGAGGAGCCACCCAGCTGGTGACCACACCGCAAACACACACAAGAAAAAAAACAAAAGGGGAGAGGGTTGAAGCCAAGAACGAACTAAGTGAAGACTACTTTGATCCTGAAGAGATGATTGAGGACTTCATGCTTGAAAGCAGCCTTCCAGAAGCTTAAGTTGGGCACCTTTGCTTCAAAAATGAAAGCATTTTGCTCCACCCAAATACATTTTGCCGAGATCATAAAGATTTCCATGAAGAAAGAGTGTGGACAAGCCTCATTAGCAGCAATGGTTAATTTCTGAAAGATTTCAACTGAATCTGTCCATGTGATCCCAAGAGCAAACCATCTACTACTAGCAACTGCAGTGCAAACAAAAACAAATGGTCAAGAGTTTCCTCCACATTTTCTTGACATAGCAAACAGCTGCACCCTTCCTACAGAAACATATTTCTTCTTCTGAGCAAATTACGTGTATTGAGTCGATCATTCAACAAGAGCCATGCAAAGAGCTTGATGCTTGGAATGCTCTTTGATTTCCAAATCAAATGAATGGGTTAAGGTGTAACTATTTTGGAAAAAGTGATAATTAATGATAATAATATACCAGTTGGCTGAAAAGAGGTTTTTTCCCATGTAAATTCAGACCACTGATCCTTTTCATCTGATGAATCAATAATCAGCGAAGCCACATCACCTCCAAGTTGTAGCTCATTAAAAGCTTGTCGCGTCATGAGGATATGAAAGAGATCCCCCAAATCAGCGGTGCTGATGACTTTGTTATCCAGCGCAAGCAACATGACTATTTTATATTATTAATTGATTAATTGATGTTAATTAGTTATACCATTGCTGCATGCTCTCGTGGGCTATGTTCCTTATTCGATTCCTGTGCTATTTTTTTTTTGTATCTTACTACATTTTTTAAGTTCTCAGCAACTATTGTTGAGTTCTCGTGACAGGTATAGGACCAAAATGAGCTGGTCATTACCGCACTCAAGGAAATACTGAACCCTCAAGGGATTTCTGTTTTGTGGTAGTGGGCAATTCTCAGCAGAGGCAGGCATATGTGGGTCAGATAGGCACCGGGGAAGGTACACATTAGTATATGCTGGCTTTCTCATATTTATATCAAGTCTCGTCAACGGATCCAAACGGCCAAAAAAATAGCAATACGTTTAGACGCTTTTTTAAAAAAACAAATACGTATAGATGCTAATTAGAAGGACCAAACATGAACAAATTTCAAAGGTAATTGTATAAGTGGTGGCTAATTAACGAGACAAATCTATTAATCATAATTAGGTCACAATTAGCTCATATAGTGCCCCAATAAACATGGGCTGATCAAGGGCTAATTATGATTAATAGATTTGTCTCGATAATTAGTCACCACATGTGCAATTAATTTTAAAACTAGTTCACATTTGATCCTTCTAATTAGCATACAAATCTAGTGTTTAACTTTAGTAGCCCGGATCCAAACAGGTTGTAAACCGTCGACGTATCTGACCCACATGTATCCATTAGTATAAACTGAGTCATGGCTCAGGTATTATCGTATGGCATAGTATAATGACAACGAACATAGTACAGGGTGGTGCATATATAATATTATCATCTGCACATGTAAGAGAGAGACGGTGACAGCTTTGATTGTACATCAACCTAGGATAACCATAAGCATAAATGCTACACGCACACACAGGCATATGGAATGGCCAGCATCACAAGCACTGTCCAATATATGGTACTTGCCAAGAGCCAGAACACTCTTTAGAGCACCGCTAATAATTTAGCCAGGGGCTGGCTCCTGGCTGTACACAATTGTGGCCCGTAGTGCCATATCAATTATAGTAAAAACAACCATATATAATAGTTTGTTATTGATGTAGATTACATTATTAATACCTGTCCCACCATATTCCCTCACATATATAGGACTGTATAAGTTTGCAACCCACTCCTCTTTCTCTCCTCTCTCCTTTCTCTTCCACCTGAGCACCAATCTAATGTGGCAACTTCAATAGCTAGTTTATTATATTTGCTAGCTCAATGTGGAGGGGTCATGGTAAGATTATTCATCAAGGTCAAATTTGGGTGCTCAACCATTGCTGCTCTCGTGGTTATATTCCGCACTAGATTCGTGGGCTATTTTATTTGTATCATACCAAATTTTTTAAGTTCAGTCAACTATTGTTGAGTTCTCCTGGCAGGTAGGAGCAGAATGAACTAGTCAAACCGCAGTTTAACCCATTACGTAAAGAAACATTTTCCGAGATGTTTGGCAATTCTCAGAGGTGGGCAAATTTTCGGACCGCCTCTGCAGTTAGCTAGTGGGCCTATAAAATGATTTATAGAGGTGTGCCTAAATATGCCTGAGGCAAAGGGCCTGCTAGCTAATTGTACTTGCGGTCCAAAAATTTGCACATCGTGCTAAGAATTGCCAAGCGTATCGGAGAATGGTTTTTCACGTAGTGAGTTAAACTGCCGTGATGCCTAGCTAATTATGCTCCTACCTGCCAGAAGAACTAACAACAGTTGACCGAACTTATAAGATGTAGTATTGTACAAATAAAATAGCACACGAATCGAGTAAGGAATATGTTAAAATCAATTAATTATATACTAGCCATGTTGCTTGCGCTGGATAACAATAATACGAATACTGATCAAGCCTTATCTCTAGTATAAAAACAGGAGGGTCTGCTGCGTGATGCGTGTTTAATAGTAATGAAGGACTGAAACAAATAAGTTATCCGTCAATATACTTAGTCATAAATGTCTATAAAATATTTTTGAGAGCGCAAATATGTAACACTCAAGTCAAAGATTCGTGGGCATATGTGGGTCAGATAGGCACTTTGGGGGAAGGTATTAGGTCAGTCTCAATGGGAGTTTCATGAGTGTTTCATGCACATTAAATGCAGTGCCACATCATCAAAATTTCACTTTTTGCATAAAACCCCTAGGATAGAGAAGGAAAAAAGTTTCACCATGGTGAAACCTTTGGGCAATCGTTTCACATGCGTTGAAACAAGTGTGAAACCCCCTATTGAGACACAAATAGCGTTTCATCATGGAACTATGCAATTAAACCATATAATGAGAGAGAGGTGTGGGGACCCTTGAGCCTATGAAACGTGCAATGAAACCGTGCATTGAGGGAGATGTCTATTTCATGCCAAAGTTTCACATCTTGAAACCGGGAGGTGAAACTCTCCATTGAGATCGGCCTTACCACAATGCCGATCCGATCCCGACTACTAAAACTTAGCACTATATTTTTATGCTAATTAGAAAGGATCAAACTTGAACTGTTTTTAAAATTAATAGCATAATCGGTGACCAATTATCGAGATGAAAATTAGCCCCCGATCAACCCATGTTTTAATCTAGCACCATATGATAGCTAATAGTGACCTAATTAGGATTAATAGATTTGTCTTAGTCAATTAGTCCCACCTATGCAATTAATTTTAAAATTAGTTCATGTTTGATCCTTCTAATTAGCATATAAACGTATTGCTATTTTTTTGCAGTTTGCACTAGGCCACAAAACGCTATCAGCGACGCCACGTTAGTGACTCGAAAACAAAAACGCGTCACTAATAGCATATCGCTGACGCAGTTAATGAGACGCGTCACCGATAAGTCGTTGCCAATGCTCTAGGTGCAATATGTGTCACTAATAGCGGCTTATCAGTGACACTGGTAGAAAAAACGCGTCACCGATACTATCTGTGACGCGTATTTACCAGGCGCGTCACGTATATATATGGCCGTATTAGTGACGCGGATTTATAAGACGCGTCACAGATAAGAGTTGTGACGCGTTGTATCAATATGCGTCTCTGGTAAGTACACAATCTGTGGCCCGTTTTGTTAAGACGCGTCATTGATCACCTCACTGAAAAAAAAAGACAAAGTCGTTACCTGGGCCATTCATCCTATAGGGCAGCCCATTAGCTGCTGCAGCCCAGAACTCCTATAGGACTTGGACCCGACAATTTATGAAGCTAAGTCCAGAACCTCCGCCTTCACCTCTCGTTTCCTCCCATCTCATCTCTTCCCGTCGTCACCTCCAACCCCGGCCACGGCGGCGCACCCCAACCCCAGCCACCGCGCGCCTCCGCCCCGTACACATCCCCCGCTTCCCTGTTCATTCCCCCCGACGCTAGATCCATCGCCACCGCCACGAGGAGGTCGCGCGGCGGCTTGCCACCTGACCCGGGCTCTCCCCCTCTCTCTTCTCATCCTCTTCACATTCGCTCGCTGAGGCCGCGTCCACGACGGCTTCCGGCAGCAAATCCGGTGGGGCATGGGGCGGATCCGTGGGGGACGGGGCGATCTGGTGGCCGCCTCCACTTCCTTCGCCCGCGACCCGCGCGTAAGCGCCACGATGTCATCCCTCTCCTTACAGACTCCGTAAGTTTTCTTTGCCAACGTCTCTTTCAATGCAAAACATGATATGTTTACATCCTTACATCTCCAAGTTCAACTATTTGCCACAAAGGCAGAGTATAAAGTTATGAATGGAACAAAAATAATTTCACATTATTTGGATCTATAATTATTTACTCATGATTTTCACAATTTCTGTATGGATTAGTACAGATGTTCAAGTTCTTATTAGCGTCTACTACTGTTGCGGAGCTAGGACACGTGTAGCCAATATGCGCCACGGATAAGGTGTTATTGGTGACACTTGTAGCCAATACGCGTCACAAATAGGGTGTTATTAGTGACGCATAAACACGCGTCACCAGATATGCCCTTATCTCTCGACTTAAAAAAAAGGTGACGTGCTTAAAACGCGCGTCGCCGATACGGTTAACAAGTGTCACAGATAGCGATTTACGGCATAGTGTTGGATCCGTTGACGAGACTTGATATAAATATGAGAAAGCCAGCACAGAGCATTAATGTACACATTAGTATAAAATGGGTCAGTGCTCAGGTATTATCGTATGGCATACAATGACAACGAACATAGTACAGGGTCGTGCATATATAATCATGTGCACATGCAAGAGCGAGACGGTGACAGCTTTGATCGTACATCAACCTAGGACAGCCATGAGCATGTTACGCGCACACATTGGCAGATAGGATGACCAGCATCACAGGTAATGTGCAATGGTACTTGCCATGAGCCACAACCACTCCTTAGAGCATGGCTAAGAATTTAGCTAGCGGCTGGCTGCACACTAGTGCGACTCTCGTAGTGCCATATCAATTATAGTCAGCGCAACTGCCCACATATATAACAGCAAGTATTACCAAGCTGCTCGTCCGCGCCCTCCCAATCTCAACTGCGTTTCAACGATGTCATGCGTAGAAAAGCTGCTAGCCGAGATGTCCACAGCATACCCAACTTAAATATGATCTCATTGAGCACATTTGGTGCAAGTTTGGAAATAGGCAACACAACTAGTCATGGTAGAATTCTGAAACTTTCATGTTTTTGTTATTTTTTCCCTTCACATTGAGGAACTAACATGATATCTTGCATGTACTTTTTCAGGAATCAAGATATATTGGGCAAGGTGTAGTGAATGCTGCGGAGGCTACGTGCAGGTATTCATTCAAATTCTAGGCATGTTCTCTTCAACATATCGGATCTACATTTGTCTACAAATAGAAATTGCTTTATCTAATTTCCAGGTCCCATATATTCTAAATGTATGCAATAGTACGTATATACTTGCAGTGCTATGACTTTTGATGCAAATGGGTTGGCTGCTCCACTCTACTGAAGCAGAGCTATCAACTGTGTCTTCATGTTTCTATCACCCGTCTAGATGAATAAATAATGTCCTATATGTGCCCATGAACTTTAGTATTGGTTAAAAAATTATTGCTTTTCTATACCTGTGATCTCTAAGTATCATGTCTTGGTGATATGCCACCGTAAGTGTATTGTTGCTTGAGATTTGACATTTATCTGGTATTGTTTCTTTTTATTTAACTATCTTCTATGGTTCATCTCATAAATATTGCTTGGCAATGGCATGGATGCACATATTTTTGTTTTTCTAGATTAATGAGCACATACATATGGCCACAAAGATGTAGGTCACAACAGATTATGGACCTAGGAACATTAAATATTCATCACTACAGCCAGTCAAATAGCGAGCCCATAATACTAGTAGGCTAGATAGATGACTGTTGATGACATGGCACATGCTTACAGCCGGCTATTGCCTAAACTATAATACTTGCTCTAATAGTTTGTCGTTGATATAGCATACATCATTAATGTATATTCTCCCACATAGCTTCTTGGGGACTGTGTATGTTGTGCTACGACATTGTGTGTAGGCCAATCTACACAAAACCCTAATAATAATTGTCTTGATGTTTATGGTGTGTAGGACAACAGAGACCTCCGCTCGATGGATCATCGGCCGCGGGGCCTGGCGTCGCCCCGCCGGCACCTCTGCTGATCCCAACTCAACGGGTGGCCTCCGCCAAAGCGCGGACAACCAGGCGGTGATGGAGTCCACTGTGTGCGCCCAAAGGTGACACCGGGCCGGGGGAGGCAACGCAGCAGAAGCGAAAGCCCGGCAGCCTCTCGACGACCCACAATGGGTCCGCCGGTCCATTGGCATGTCGTGGGCCATTGCCGGGCCGGACAAGCGGCCCATGATCGAAGATGGCTGACCAATGTGATGGGCGTACCCCTAAGGCTTTCTATAGACTAGGGAATCTGTGCAGCATATTCGAGGGGCACAAGCGTAAATGAACAGCGGCTCGGTTTCAGGCTTATAAAAGGGGAGCGCCTCGGTGTAAATGGTTGGTTGGTTAACTCATTATGAAACCCTAATTGACTTGGTCAATATTACTATTCATCGCTCTTTGCCTCCGCTTGAAGCATGTTTCGAGTGGTGGTCATTCCACTGATCATTTGTCCAAATCGCTAGGGGCGGATCTACGGCCCATGTTGCCCGGGCTGCAGCACGGGGGAGGGGGGGATCCGGTTTATCTTAAGCAAGATTCTACCGTACTTGAGCTTGTTGTGTCAAAATTTGGTACAATTACAGCTCATCTAACATCTCAACACCGGGTTCAGCCCTAGGCAAAAGAACATTTTGGCTCCGCCGAAATCGCTATTCTAACATTGGTGTCTACCGTGGCGCACGAATCACTCCAGATTTAACCACCCATGGCCAAGAAGAGGAAAGCTTCATTGCGAGCCGCAGCTACCTCCGCTGCTTGAGAACCAAGACCCCAGCACAATGCTCGAAGGGTTTACGCCACGGCGCAAGAGGACCCGATTGTTGAGGAAGAGGATGAGGACCAGCCTGTGGCTCCAATGGTGGGGACGACCCCCGCCTCCTTATCGATGTGGCGGAGGGAGGGCATCTGAAGATCTCTAGTTTAGTTTTGGCTAATTGATGAAACCCTAGGACTAATCTCTTTGCTTAAGTGTGATCTAGCTTCAGATGATCCTAGCCAAGTGGTTAAGCATGGTGGTCATGGTGGATGCATGGAGATGATCAAGTACTTGGACTTGAACAAGAAAGAGAAACACAAAAATGGTCTCAAGGAAAAGGTATAAACATAGGGCCACTTTTGGTTTGCACTCAAGACACCATAGACGGTGTGTGAGTGATTTAGGATCGATAGCTAAACTATTAATAGGAAAAATACTTTGAAAACTTCAATCAAGTTCCACTAGGTCTAACATTCATGTCAATGCATTTAGGATCTAGTGGGCTAACTTTTAACCCTTGAAAATACTAACACACATGCATATGGACTACACTTGTTGTGGTTGGCTAATTGTAAGCAAGGGTGAAGTGTTTGAACGAATTGGAGTTGATGCTGAAGCACAAGACACTGCACCTGACGGATGCGTCATTGCGTCGATCTTTGCTAGACGGAGTCCATGAATGCAAGCATCGATGTCATTGTTTTTCTAGGGTTGGGCATCCGACGTAGCTTGCGTCGGGGAGCTAGCCCTACCGACACGTCCGGGGCTAAAATTTGGGTTCCGGAGCTCTCTAGATCCTCATCGGATGCACGGCGAGGGAAATGTCGTGGCATCTAATGAGTGCGTCTGGAGCTCATAGACAGGAAAGGAATGTGACCGCTGGTGTAGCGGACACACCCGGTGCGAGGCATAGTGCGTCCGATGCAAACTTAACCCTTGTGCGTACATCTGGATGACCATTGGAGATTAGCATCTATCTTCGAATCTAGCGACACGTGTGTTGGTATTTATTATATGCACACAATTAAGATAAGATATCCACAAGCACACAGATAGAAATACGTTGTAGCACTTCACCAAAGATAAACTCCCGGTTTTAATATCGAACCCAAAGGAACAGTAGGTGAATATATCTAAGATCTAACTCAACCTAGTTTCATAATAACAATGATAAAGATAAGCTAAGATAACTAATAATAACTAAGATAACTATGGCAATGGTATTCCAGAGACAGAAGATAGAGACTCATCTAATATGGTAAAGACAATCATGGTCATTCTCCGAGTAAGGACTTCTAGTAACTACTAATCATTAAGTCTAAGCATAGCTAAGTAAAAATATTCTCACCTATAGAACAGTCAAATCATAATCATATAGCAAGAGGGACATCAACTAAGGAGGATTTATAATGAGATAAACTAGCCTCCGTCGCGACACACGTCCTAACGTTTATCGTATACCGGGGGAGGATTATAGAAGACTCAATAAGGCCTGTACCCCTACGAACTACCCCAAACCCCAAAGCATACAGTGGTCATCGACAAATAACTCACATTTAAGCACCATGCTTACATATGACTTTACGACTTAACTCCCTAAGTTAGAGCTAAGTCGTCCACGATCTCAAGCATATAATAATCATCAACTAGAACTATATCAAATACTAAACTAGAATATACTAAGAACATAACAATCAGTAATATAATAAAGTAAAGCATAATCATAATGAGAACTCAAGATAAAATGTATTACCGAATATCTCCAATATAATAGGTCTGAAATCCTGAGCCTTGCTCGTACACTCCTTTGAATAAGTAGACAATCTACTAATCTAATCTCCGAAGAACTAGAGCTCTCTAATCTCTAATCTCCGAAACCCTAGTCTAATCTAGATCTAATTACATTGAAGAGTCTAATCCTAAAGCTATATTGAAGAGAGAGAGTTCCTCACATTGGGACCCCTCTCTAATCAATGAGATGAATAATGAATTAGGGTTTCAGGGGGGTACCCCTGCCCTTGCTTATATAGGCCGGTGGGATGAATCTCAGCCCTTGGATCAAACCGACTTGATTGGACGGTTTAGATTGGATCTCAAGGTCGGTGGTGGGAAGCTTTCGGTAAGCCGGGCTCGTGGGCCCTGACCAGGTGCCGCCCCGGCCTGGGGGGTGGTGCCCGGCCCCACTGGTGATGGGTGGGCCCCGGCCTTTGCGAGCTGTCTCCTCTTCTCATTTACACCCCTCGAATTTACTCCAATCGCCTTGATTTGGTCCTTTTCTTCTGTTTCTCTATTTCTCCACTTTTCTACAAGATTCGGAATATTCCGGAGTTCTCCTCGCAAAAGCGAGTGTACACCAAAACTCATGGAAATCATTAGTATAAACCCTATCTTCCGGTGTTCTTGTTCACATATGATCTATTATTTCATGGTAAAAAGTTGACAATAACTACCGTCAACAACGTGGCGGGCATCCGCGCACTAGATCTTTGGGCATTGGTGCGCTTGGAGCCCCCGCGGGATGCGCCTGGAGCCTATTTCTTAGGGCTAGTGGATCACTTGGCTCCCTATTTAAGTATTTGTCCAGCGCTAGTGGGGAGTTTCTGTTGCACATTTGAATCATTTAACATCCCTTGAGCTTGGCAAACACCCTCTCATCCACTCTCTTGCTTGCTTGTGCATTTCTTGGTCAGATTGGGAGTGATATTGAGTGCATTGCTTGCTTGTTGCATCTAGTGGCACTTGAAGATCATTGTGGCTGATGGATTTCTTGTTACTCTTGGAGAGTACCGCTTCTAGTCGGCTTGTTGTTTGATGGAGGCGTTGGCAAGAGAAGGTGATTGTTCTTGGCCACCTCCTAGTGATTGTAAGGGGTTCTTGACTATCCCCGTCGGAGCGAAGAATTGCTACTATAGTGATTGTGCATGTCATTGAGTACCACACTTGCGAGTGGTGCCTTGCGGTACCTTGTGGGGAGCTTGGCTTGCGGGCCTCACCGAAGGATCATCGAGGTGTGAAGATCTCTAGTTTGATTTTGGCTAATTGATGACATCCTAAGGACTAATCTCTCTATGCTAAGTGGTTGATTTAGATTGGAGATTGGTCAAGCTAAGGGGTGAAGCATGGTGGTCATGGTGGATGGATTGAGGTGATCCAAAAGATGATCAAGAGCTCACGTGGCGTGGATTGCGATCGAGGTGATCAAAATGGGCTCAAGGCGAAGGTGTACCAATAGGGCTAGCTATTTTGATTTCACACTCAAGACACCATAGAGGGTGTGAGTGGTTTAGGATCGATAGTCGGACTATAAAGAGGGGAAAACGTCGGGAACATCGATCCTCATGTGCCTATAGGTTCAACAATCATATGCATGCATTCCTAACCTAGAGAGCTAACCCAACCTTCAAAATTGATTGTGAAAATGCTAACACACAAGCACATGGTGATGTACACGTGGTGGTGTTGGCACATTTGCGAAGGCGGTGGTGCATGCATTCGGCGCTTTTGAGAAAAGGAAACGCGATATTTTCTATTGCACCGGATGCAAGTTGGTGGTGAAAACCTGCTATCTCTAGAGCTCAAGTTGGTACACCTATTGGTTAGCATGTTTGTGCAAAGGTGGAGAAGATAGTGGTGTCGACGGGCTGTAAAACTAAGTTTTACATGCGCCGACGCCACTCGGGAGCGTTGGATGCCGAGGCAAAGATCCGACACGGTGGAGTGGCTCGGGCAAGCGATTGGTCGCACCGGAACATCCGGCGAAGCGAGCGCCGGATGCCGGCGTTGGGGTCCCGGCGTCCGATGCGTGTTGGAGACGGGCACGTGGCGGTTTTCGACTCTACGCGCGTCGGAAGCTCGACGAGCGCCCGGCGCCTTCTTGGCCCGGCGTCCGACGGTCGGGCATTTTAACATCGATCTCGGACCGCGTCCGAGCCACATCGACGTGTCCGGCGCGCCGGCATCCGGCGCGTGTTCCAGCCTCTCGCTCCAACATTCAAATTTTCAACGGCCGAGACACGTGGCGGTTTCTAGAGCGCTGGATGCCACGTGCGGCGTCCGGCGCCCCACCCTGGCGCCTGGCGCACACGAGTTTTTTCGGTTTAAAGTGGGGTTTCCCCCCACCTCTATAAATACTTGTGTGGCCGGCCATTGCTCTCTCTCTTGGATATTTTCACTAATTCCATACACTTTGAACTGAGAAAAATCATCTCCCCACTCTCCCTTCTTGCTTGTGAGCACATTCTTGAGAGTTGGGTGAGAATCAAGTGCATTGCTTTGTGAGTTGCATCTTGAGGCACTTGAGGGTCGTCATTGCTAATGATTTCTTGTTGCTTTTGGAGAGCACCACTCCTAGACCGGCTCGGTGATCGTTAGAGCCATTGGGAAGAGAAGGTGATTGTTCTTGCCCACCTCCCGGTGATTGTGAGGGGTTCTTGATCTTTCCCGGCGGAGTGCCGAATTGATACTCTAGTGGATTGCTCGTGTCATTGAATTACCACGCAATCGCGTGTATCAAGAGGGCCTAGTGAGGCAAGGCGTGCACGCCACCTTTATCCATCATTGAGATGGTCGACACAACCGGAGTCGACACAATCGGAGACGTAGCTTGAGGGTGCTCAAGTGAACTCTGGGTGAACAAATCATTGTCTCCATCATTTGTGTTGATTGATTGTCTCCCGGTGATTGGTTCATAGCCTCGACCGTTCGGTATAACACCTCCTCTCTACCTTGCATTACTTCATTCATATTTTGTGCTTGTGTAGACTTGCTAGTTGAATAGGTTGCTTAGAATTGTTAGAGTAATCTAGCTTGTTCACCTAGTTAGTGAAGTAGAGACATAGCTCTTTAAGTGATTTAGAGACTATAGCAACTAGAATTGTTGATAGGTGGTAGAGCTAGTGCAACCGCGATTATCGCCTCTTGTTATCTAACAAGTTGTTCTAGTGCTTTGTAGAATTTTTATTAGGCTATTCACCCCCCTCTAGCCATTTAGGACCTTTCAAGGTGTCAGTCTAACACAATCAGAGATTAGCTTGTTGGTGCACAAGTGAACTCCAGGTGAACAAATCGACTTATTCACTGTTTCCTTGGTGATTGGCTTCATCCAATTGATTGTGATTGTGTATCTTTATCGATGATTGGATCATTGCCTTTATAAGTCGGTATAACAAGTGCAATCCCCTCTTGCAAGTTAATTTGATATGTATTGTGCTTGTGTAGTTCTAGCTTGTGTAGTCTTGCTATTTGAGTAGAGATATATAGTTGTAATTACCTTGCCCTTCTAGTTAGGAAAGTAGCAATCTAGAAATTGTGTAGATTAGAGATTGTGAAGTAGGTGTCTTGCCTAACTGTTGCATTTCTTAAGCGCAATCACTAGAAACAGGTTTAGAACCCATCTCTAATAACGGCGCCAGAAATGCGCCGTTGACATTCCTAAGTGAAACCACCGTGTCGGTGATTACACTAGGTACATCAACGGTGATAGACCTTGCCAAATAAGATATTCATCCGCAAGCGCACGGATCTATCATTGTAGCATTTCACCCGGAAGTATTCAGGGTATCGTTATTTATATTTTTCCCAAAGGAAGGCATGGTGTAAAAGTCTCTAATTCGGACATGGTCAAGATAACAGAATGCATAATAGACCAATGTTCATAATAGGGATAAAATAGATTTGGTAGTAGGATAACTTGACACACACACTCAAGCCAATCTCAAGGATAAAGGTAAAAGAATGAATAAAAGAATAAGTCTAACATGGAGCAGGCATATCCTAGATAGTCATGTCAAGATAGCAGATACACACATGTTTTACTGTTAGAGATTCTAGTTCAAGAAAGCCAAGGTCTCTGTTGAATTACTTCGGGCACCGGCAATCGCCCAAACTAGGATGGAGACCGGCATTTAGCACTGCGCCACACCCTAACGTGAGGGGATTACAAGGGACGGACAAGGCTGTCACAACCCAGCCGCCTACCCCCTCAACCGTGGGATGCGCCACAAAAGATAGAAAACCCTTAGTCTAGACACCACGTCTACACTAGTGATTATTACTCTGGCGTGTATACAAGGCTTACCCGTCCCCGGGGTCCTTCTACCAGAGCACCGCCCCGAAGGAACGACTATCAATCCCGCAACCCAACATCAACCAAGTCTAACTCTAGGTAGAACTCATCATATCGATCTAGCTCTTGGTCTAAACATGTATGTATGATAAATTAAGCACGATGTTCCATAAGACAAGATCATGATATAGAAACTATATACTAGTTCATCAATCAAGATTATGTCATAAGGACTTTGCTCTAATTCAAGAACATGACTATATTGATAAGTAGAGAACAAGAATAAGATGAAGAACTCTAAATTGATCATACCGAATAGCTCCAAAATGTCTTGCTCTCCTTTATTAATCCTTGCCAAACTCCTCCTAAGTACAAACTAAGAAGAAGAAGAAAAAGAAGAAGAAGAAAGAAGAAGAAGAAAGGGAGAAGAAGAAGAAGAAGAAGAAGAAGAAGAAGAAGAAGAGAGAGGCTACATTGTGTGGTGTGTGTTGAATGAGGAGGAGAGGGCCTCCTTTTATAGGTAGAGGAGAGGGGGCTCATTGGAAAATGTCCCTCCCCACATGGAAGGATCCAAAACCGTCCTTGGACACCTTCCAAATCTGCTTGAACCGACCATCCAACATCGGCACAGTCAGTTATGGAAGGTAATGCACCGCCTCGCCAAACCTGGGCCTGAACCGCCTCAGGGTGGGTGCGGAGCGCACCAGGTGGTGCGCGCGCACCTGTCTGGGCTCGGTTCGGGCCGGGCCTTGGCAGGCTGGCGTGTTTGGGCTTGAAAAGTTGTGTGGCGGTGTTTGCTCGGCCCAGTTCTGCGTGTTTAGTCCATTTCTCCCTTGGGCTTGATGTTCCTCAGGAATGCACTTTCTAGGGAGGCGCCTTTTGGTGCATTTTCCACTTGTTTCTTATATAAATCTGCACAATAATAATTTGGATACTACAAGTGGAAATATGTCAATAATAAATGTATATGTGTGTAGTAAGGTATAGTTCCACCCCCTTATTGGTAGAATGTTGACGTTAAAAATGTGTCGTTAGTGACCGTCAACACTAACTGTAGAGCTAGAGAAAATTGCAATTACGCCTTTTGTTTTACTGACAAAGTTGCTCTAGTGATTTTGTAGAAATTTTAATAGGCTATTTACCCCCCCCCAACCAAGCCATATAGGACCTTTCAAAGATCACCCCGCGGCTGCCGGCGCGAAGGCTGGGGACCACCCAGCCGAAGGAGCGACTAGGGAAGGTGGGCGGGCACTCCAGGGGCCACGAGCTAGAACTCCGGTGATTGCAAGCTCGGCTCCCCGGTCCGGCGGGAGAGAGAGAAAGAAGGGCGGAAGCTCTCGTCGAGGCTCAAAGGGTGCAGCACGCCTCAGCTCAGGTAGCGAAGCTAAGACAACAGCTAGCCCTGCTGCGAGCTGAGATTCAAAGCATGCCACCTCCGCCATAATCAGGAGTCCTCGGACCTCAGCCGTATCAAGTGAACCCCCAGTAACACAACTGCAACCTTTGCCCCGGGTGCACCCTGGATTCCTAGTCCCGCCATTGGTTGACCAGAGAGCTTTCGACCCGAGGTCGCCACTGTCCGAAGGGATACAACGCACCCCATGGCCGGTTAAATACAAGCTCATTCAATTGCCATAATTCAATGGAAGAACAAACCCACATCAGTTTATCATAAGTTATGAAATGACCATTGCCTCCGCCGAAGGGGACGACATGGTCCTAGCTAAGTCGTTCATAATCACAGCCGATGGCTTGGTACACTGTGCTGAAACCGAGCAACATCTATTCGTGGGAGAAGCTCCGTGACAAGATAGCCTCCGCCGGAGGGGACGACATGGTCCTAGCTAAGTAGTTCATAATCACAGCCGATGGCTTGGTACACCTTTGTCTTTGAAAACCGAGCAACATCTATTCGTGGGAGAAGCTCCGTGACAAGATATTGGCGAACTTCAAGGGATACGTCGACGAGTCCCTTACCTCGATGGACCTCTTCCAATGCAAGCAAGGGAAAGGGGAGGTGCTCAAGGATTACTTCTAGCGATTCCTACGGATCAAGGTTGTGTGCACTTGATGTCCCCGACGAAGTAGCTATAGATGCAGCGGTGAAAGGCCTCCGCATAGGGCCCTTTGCCTCGCACTTGGCGAGGGAAACCGGACCGATATCGCGGCAGCCTATGTGAGCAGTTTGAGAAGTGGTGGACAGATCCATGACAAGTGGCGGGTCGTGCCCTGCGTCGGCCGTTGAAGGCAGTAATCAAGGCCAGGCTGAAGAGAGAGGAACCTCCATGGCCGCCCAAGGCGCTAGGAAGAAGCGCTAAGAGTCAATGAGGCCTCAACAGTTAGCATTCGCCAAAGCCAATTCCTTTCATCCGCTGAATAGGCACAAAAGCCATGTAAAATCATTGCACCTTGCTTTACGACGGTCTAAGTATGTATTGCAAAAGTTCAAGATCTGTATTTTGTACAGTGTTAGTGGCTCCAAAGAGTAGAATAAAGTCACAATAGCGTAACAGAGTTCTCTTTGTATGCTAAGGATCCAGAGTTTGAAATTTGTATCAAAAGACAAGGTACTAGGAATCATCAACCCCTCTCTTTGTGTTTCCAGGTCTAACATATTTGATGGTCAGATTTTCTTCCTTTTGCAAAAAAAAAAAAAAAAAAAATAGAATTCATCTTGTTTTAGTAGACATTAACATCGTGATTTAAAAAGGAGTCTCCAATTAGTAATTCTACGATTATACATTAGTCTCATAATAAGGTTATGTTTAGTACTTTCTTATGTGTTAATTAATTCTTCCAATAAAAATTATGGATACATCTAGAATTCTACTTTTTAAAACGTTTTACATTTGACTGCCACATTCAGAACACAAGATTGGCTATTAGATTAATAAAATTTAACTTTTAATGACCCTTTGTATTCAAGACCATATATTTCTACAAAAATTTCTATCAAAGGGTCATATTGTAGTTCATCAATCCATGTCCTAGTAGTGTTATATTTGTGATATGAGGAATTAGTATTTAATATTCTTTTTACCAATAACTATATATTAAACAAAAGTTGGAATACAACTATTAATTAATATACAGATACTAATATGAGAGATGACGAACAATTCTTGCAATAGCTGGATCTTCTATAGCTTTTGGGGCACCAGCCACCTGACCATGCCAAAAAGCCATGAGAACACTGCTTAAAAGGTATCTTGCATATAAGGCTTGAAACGAATTGTTCATAAGATCTCTAAACTCACATTACATCAAAAATCTGACATTCTGATTCGACACCGGTGGTCAACCTAAACGATTTGGTTTTATGTACAATCGATTGGTAACAGGGAATTAGTTCTTCCTTTGCCCAGCTTTTTGTTGTTCTACTCTATAAAAAGCAGACCTCATTGTTAGGTAATGCTTGCTTCAGTGGACCACTTGACATGCAGCATGTTCTCAGTAGCAATTTTGGCTTAAGTAGGGGGAAAGAATCTGTTGAGGTTGAAAGGCAGAGTGTAGAACTCTTCGTTCCTGCTGTCGCCACGGAATGTCCTGAAACGTGCCCACCATGGCATTCCTCGGTCCCTAGCTGCATCTCTTACCTCAAGTGTGTTGTCAAGGAGTACTGCTACAAAGAGGGCGACTGTGGGTGGTGATGAGAAGATAGTGTTGATGTAGTCATTGAACTGAACAAACAAAGAAAATGCACATCAATTCAAACTCAGCTTTTAACAATATACAATGGTAAACGAGACACTGCATCAGCTTCTGAGTTACTATATCATGCTAGATGTTTCGTCTTTTTGCTGGGACCTAAGTTTAAGTTGGAATTTGAATTTGGTAATATATAGAAGAAAAAAAATACGAACCCATCCAGCTTTTTGTGTGTGCTGGGCCTTGTTGAGAACTTGTGGAATACCGAGAGAAGTACTCTGGTATAGATAAACCCAGGAAGAGTGAGACACCGATGATGAAGAGATTGCGCATTGAGTTCATGTTGGTGAACTGCATAAAGGAGAGCCCCACAGCAGCTGAACACATAACCATAGCAATTAGCTCTACACTTTAAAGTTAACAAATTGCTAGAAAAAGGCACTTTGTCTACTATGCTGCTTAGTGCTTACCAACAATTCCAAACATAACACAGTAAATGGCAGCAAATATTGTGAAAGGAATTGAGGCAAAAAGTGCTCCAAATTTTCCTGCAACCATGATAAGTTTAGAATTCGTTTAAAAGAGAAAGAATAACTGATGCGACTTAATGTCACTTGCTAGCGACAAATGTTACCTAGAATGGAGAAGAAGATCATGAAACCAGCAGAAATTTGTATCACTCTTCTGCTACCAACCCTTGTTGATCCTAGGAGACCAACATTCTCACTGTGTTGCAGACAGAGATTCAGTATGCTCTTAGAGATGGAGCTAAAGAACAATATCAGCATGAAGATGCACTTACACTGAAACAGTAGAACCAGTCCCAGTGCCAAACAGACCATCTAGTAGGGTGCCAATGCCCTGGATATATCACATATTTGAGAAGAAAAGGACAGTACATGTTTAACTTGCTTTAACACAGAGTATGTGCAAATATATTTTAATTTCTCTTCAGAAAAACGTTGGTTATTCAACATCTGTACAACTGCAGTAAAGTATCAGAAAATTTTCTAGCTAACATCCATGAACTATGGGAAGATTATTTGGACTGAAGTTTATAAAAGGAAGATTAATTGCCATGTCAGAGATATTGACCGATTGCTGTAGGAAGCTAGGATAACATCACTAACCTGCCACCCAATGCCTCTGCTCAGGACATATGCTGGTGGGGGTGTCGCACTAGCCAATCGTGCAGCAGCTTTGAATGCTCCCGTGGTCTGCAAGCCTCAAATATTGTCTACTGAATTAGATGTATAAAAAAATCCTAAATAATGAAAACCAACAAATTTCTACAAGGCATGATATATAAACCTCTTCGAAAAAATTCTCTGTTTATTTTTAGTAAGTATTTCATGGTACCTCTATTAAAGAAACCATCACTGCAGCCATCATACCAAATGCATGGTCTGCACTGAATGTTGGTGCACCCCATTGTAAAGGGTATGGAATGCTTATCCTAAGAGAGTGGAAAGTTACATGAAAATGTAAGCACATGGATGTTAAAATTAGTCAATGTGACATAGCGAAGTCTCCAAACCATTCTGATGAAGATATGAGATTGGCACGGTCTGTACGACAGTTGATCTGGGTGACAAGTGCTGTGTGCTTGTATGCACCCGCTTGCTGTGAGGATGTGGGCATATACCCATATGAGAGCGATGCACATCAGCAGTGAGAACCTCTCCAAAACAGGAACATGATGAATATTCACGTGTTTGAGATACTGGGAAAGCGCAACAAAGAGGATAAGCATTGGAAGACCAATCTCCACGCATTTGCCAACCTGGAAATTTTGTTCTTGAATTAGCTTATGGGACTCAGTAGAGCATAACAACAGATTTCTTGAAAGGTAGCATAACAACAGAATGTCAGCTCTTGGCTAACAGTTGAATTTTCACACGTATAATAGAATGATAATTAATGTAAATTTTCCAACTTTAACAAAATGCTGACACACAAATATTTTTCAGTTATAAGATCTTCAATTATATTAAAGCTTTTAGATCATATCACCATGTAAGAGGAAAAAAGACTTCCTGAACAATTAACATTGGAAAGAAAAAGAAATAAGACTGTCCAATACAACATATTCTTGAGTATGGGAACTGAAGGAATCAATGTCATGGAATTACTTTATACATAGCAAAAGTACATCCACTAGAGCTTTTACCACTGGGAATCCTCTCTCGAAAAGGCCAAGCCCCACCAATGCAACCACGGGAACCATCCCAAGTGGGCTAAAGAACCTGCAACATGCACATCAAAATTTTATCTTCTTATTCCTGCCGTGGATCAGAAGGTAACAACCATTCCTATCACCTTTGTATATACTTAATTTCTACCTTTGAATATCATATTAGCATATTGTACTTTTCTCTAAAGTAATGCCCGCAATTCAAACAGACAGACACAAAAGTGGATGGATAGCCAAAAGGGCCCAGACTAGTTTGTAAAGAATAATATGCAGATACTCCCTCTGTCCCAAAAAAAAAGACCTTCTCGCTTCCCGAGAAGTCAACGTTTTCAAAATGCCGGCAATTATATATTAAAATATATAAATATTTATGTTAAGTAATTAGTATCATTGGAAAGATCTTTAAGTCTAGTTTTTTAACAAATTTATTTGAAGATTTAAATGTTGCACGTATTTTCTACAAACTTAGTCAAAGTTGAAAAAGTTTGACCGGCACGCTTCCCATAGCGTCGTTTATTTTGGGACGGAGGGAGTAATGATCCACGTATTGACCATGTGACCACTATAACAAGACTGTCGACATGAAATGCTAAAGTTGAAACATCGATAACAAACAAAGGCCCCCTCAGCTGCAATATAGTATGAATCTAAGTGAACCATTCGTACTTTTGGATATGTCATGGAAATAATTTTGTGCACTTGATGTGGGTGATGATGCATAATTCCATCTTCCATCTACGAAAG
Organism: Hyparrhenia diplandra; assembly: GCA_015847255.1. Taxonomy (NCBI): domain Eukaryota; kingdom Viridiplantae; phylum Streptophyta; class Magnoliopsida; order Poales; family Poaceae; genus Hyparrhenia; species Hyparrhenia diplandra. The sequence continues at coordinate 270,763 of JADLZK010011108.1, forward strand.
CAAAAGGGAGAGTTACATGTACCTAGAACATATTGCCCATAACTGGCTATATCCAAGAATTATTTGGATGCTTGAGGACACAATCAGTGAACCTTGTATGGCTCTCATAGTCTGCAGGAATCTCTGGAAACAAGATAAACGAGAAAAGATAAGCTTGGGGGTAGAAAACATGGGATTTTTCATCACTGATGGAGGATCATTGCATACTTACAGTATGGCCATCCGCTATCTGAGCGAAGGAGGGATCACGGATTATGGAGAAGATCGGAACCACATATGCATATGAGCCTCCCATGATTGTGGGAAGTCGAGTGCCAAATAGCGTCTGGAGCAGCGTCTTGATCCCGGTAACAAATAGCAGTGTTTGAACCACCTTGGCCTTGTCATGCTTTTAGTTTAATAGAAAAAAAGGAGAGGGAAAAAATAGATTTCTGTCGTCAATTTTTCAGTGGAGCGAATGATACAATGACATTTTCTCTTCAGTTTCAAAAGTTGTAAGCAAAAGCAGCATTTGTCTTGTTTCTTTGAAACGAACACTAACTACTGAAAGCCAAAAACAGGAACCTTGAACATGAGGCAAGAAAACCAAGAACGGATTCTCACATCATTTCCACCCATAAGCGGAACCAGCAGCGTGGGGATCATGACAGCAGTGCCCAGGGACAGTATGTAGTGTTGGAAGCCCAAAGAAATCCCTTCGCCTGTAACACCCACGACAGGTACCAAGAATCAGCAAGCTCTCCGATCCCTCTCTAGTGAGTCTATACACAGACGAACAGCAACATTCCAACACCAGTTGAGTGTGCGACATAATATACATACATACCCCATGAAGGATTGGAGTCGATGCAGTACTCGAAGCCCTGGAGCTGGTCCATGGGCTGATGATGCACCATATCCTCCGGCTTCACCTCGGCCATTTCTGAATTTGTTATCTATTCAGTCTGAAACTCTGAATCACCGGCCTGAATGGTCCAAAGATCTGAACCTGGAGGAGAAGCTGCGTTATGGAAGTGAGAGCGAGAAAGGTTAATCAAGAACAGCAGGCACCGTCATACCTTGAGATGAATCTTGGCAGAGCAAAGCGAGCCTGAGAGCAGAGCAGAGGCAGAGGAGAGTAGGAGAGAGAGAGTAGCAACAGCCAAGAGTGCTGCGAAACTCAACCAAAGCAGGGTCGAGGACCAGGAGCAATGGTAATGCCGGGGGTAGATAAACGCGAATCAAGCAAGGCAACGTTCTCCTCTTTTGCCACTGGGGAGACAAATGTCAGCGGCGGCGGGCAGAGGTCGGCGAGGAAGAAGACGACGAGGAGGATGGAGGACACAGTGGTGGTGGCGGGCGACTGACTGCGTAACAGTAAAGCGCGCACGCAAGCGAACAAGCAAAGGAGGGAGGGAGATGCGATGCCGCTGATGGCGAAGGAACCGCCGGTCGATGCGCCAAGGATGGATGGTGTCGAGCGAACAAAGGCCGCAAAGCAAAGCAGCCAAAGAGAGGAAAAGCAAGAAAGCGGCCAAAGCGGAAAAGGCGAGGCGGCGGGAGGGAGCACCGTAGTACACTCAGCAGCAGCAGTAGCAGTAGCAGGCCATCCATCACCATGAAAAGGCGCGGCGCGAGTGGGAGAGATGAGTCATGAGAGTGTACCAGCGCAACCGACTGTTGCCACTGGCCATGGCGGCCCCTTCAGATGCTATGCTTTGCTTCGCTCACAACGCAGCCCCACTCTCATTCTCGGAGAGATTAATATATAATGTGCCACTGACATTAGGGATTACAGAAAGGCTCCTGTCTGCTGATTGATCATCTGCTGGCCTGGCTGCGCCGCGGACTGCAGCTGAGACTGGCTGTCTTCCTGCTACTGCATTTTGCCCGCAAAGAAACAATTTCCAACGGGCCAATCTTGATCTGCGAAGAGGAATGAATGCCTGGGGTGGCAGTAATTGTGGTGGGTGGATGACGGTCCTTGTTTTTCACCGCCCGACCGTATCTCCCAAAGAATCTTGCCACTGCAGAGCCGCATGGCCCTGTCGACTCCAACTCCTCTTGCCCGTGCAAATTCAGAGTTGCCCTCGCTTGTGTTTCTACTGTATGTAAAAGTAATAATCGGAGATGATTTTGGTCAGTTACACTAGGGGCTGTTTGGATTTAGTCCCAAGAGTGTCATGCCCATATTTGACCTTCCCTAATCAATTTTTGAACGAACTTCCCTAATCAATTTGGCTGCCATTCGTATTCGACTAGTATGGACGAAAAAATTGACATGCCTTCCTTATATTAAAGCAAAAGGTAAGTGTAAGCGACAGTACTAATAGTACAAATCTACAATTCAACCACATAAGTAAAAGGCACTGCCACGATTCGTGAGCCAGGTGTACAGTAATCTCGATAAAACTAAAAAAGTATATCGTTAAATCCAAACACAAAAAAAGTGCATAAAAGAGCAAAAAGTGGTATGCATCAGTAAATAGATAAAACTCTCTCCATTCCAAATTGTAAGTCGTTTGATTTTTGTTACTCCAACTTTGACCGCTCGTCTTATTAAAAAAAAATTGTGCAAAATAGTCAAATTTAAGTTACTTTTTAAGAATGTTTATTAATAAAGCAAGCAACAACAAAAGAAATGATTGCATAAATTTTTAAATAAGACAGTGGTCAAACTTAGTGCCAAAAAAGTCAAACGACTTACAATTTGAAATGGAGAGAGTACACAATAAGATACAACCTTCAACAAAAATGATATATATAGAGAGAAGGAATAAAGGGTGCTTGACGGTCACCAAACAAAGCTAGCTGAGGAATGGCGGGTTCCTACGGATGCACCCCTTTTTTGCGAGGAACCTCATAAACATTTTCTTATGGAAGATTGTCCATTCACTTGATTTTGGGCCATTAGTGTTTGGACAACGTTTCTAAAGGGTTGTCATTTGTTAGGACCATTTTGATACTCAAGATTAGAGATGTAAAGAACGCTAACCATTAATTATCACTTAATTATCAAAACCTAAATGGATCTTTGACACACGGTTGGCTCCAGTGCACCAGATAGTGATAGACCCATAGGCATTGTGTTACTCCCTCCATACCCAAAATTCTCGACGTCCTGGGCTCCATCGCTATTTTCACAAATCTGAGCGCTCACAAGGTGAAGTTTGGACGCGAATGCCCCCTCACTGTTCTTTGGATATGAGAGCAAGTATTATGGTAGGTCTGAAGTTCGGCTAAATACCGATGTGGAGGAAAGAAGGGAGGGAGAGAGAGGATAAGCGGGCTGTAAGCTTACGGTCGGCTTGGGCACAAGAACCAAGACAATATGTGAGATAGACAAGTGGACCCTATATTAATTAGAAAGAGCTAACTACTATATGGGTGGGTGTTGACACTGTTATAGCATAATATTAATAGTCAACTAAACATGAAATAAGGGCGTAAAATGAATATCAACATAGACTAGGGGTTTTACTAACATAATTCCACGAGCTTTGGTGATTTATATCTTTCTGAGGGGACTTAAATGTAAATGCAGAGAAGAATGGAGAAAGTTCCGTAATATACATCTCATACGATGACAAGACTTGACCGTGAAGTAACTCAACCCGAAATATGGACTAAAACACTCTAGAAGATACCAGAAGACACCGGAAGAGACGAGAGGTCGAGAGGAGGCAATGACCTGGTGGCCGCCAGGGGCAATTTTATGCCGGCCGCCAGCAATTTTAGCCAATCAGCTTAGTCTTTTTATGTCGGTTTGTAACCGACTTTGAGGTTGTATCACACCATTGCCAAGGCCGGTTTGATCCAAGGGCTATCGTTCATCGCCAAGGCTTATATAAGAAGACCCCCGACCCTGTGGTGAAACCCTAATTCATTCTATCCCATTCTATTCATTATCTCTCAGTTGTAGAGGTGTCCCAATATAAGGATAACCTCTCTCTGGGATTAGTGAATTAGAAGTAGATTAGAAGAAGATTAGTCATGTAATTAGAGATAGATTAGCCATACAATTAGAACTAGATTAGATCTAACTTAGATCTAATCAAGAGTAAAGGAGAGAGGAGTTATGCTCCTGTTCTGGAGATGTCTTCAGAGTATGGTATGTCTTTGTATCTTCTCTACAAGACTTAAGATTCATATATTTATCTTCTCTATTTACTTCCATGTATTTCATATATGGTTGGTATAGTTGTTATGCTATTGCATGGGATCTCCGCTCGTATTGAGGGCTCTAGTTATGCTAGGTAGCTAGAGTAGTAATCGATAGTGTAGACTTGGTGTCTAGGCTATAGGTTACCTGAGGTTGCGCCCAATCCCACGGATAGTTGTGGTAGCCCCAGGGGTGACAGCTCTGTAAGGCCTTTGTAGTCCACCACGTTCGAATTGGTGTTTCGTAGAGCTTTTGGCAGCCTTCTCCCAACTACCTTCTTCCCAGTCTTCTTCGAGAGTTGGGACGGATCTGCTGCTCCAAAGTGCATTAGTATAATTGCCATCATAGAACCTAAGTAATAGAGAATTACCCAGGAACCTTGATCTCTCTCTTTGACCTCTTGATTAGTTTAGTTATTCTTTGATATCTTAGATAGGTTATTATTTTATGTTTTGATATTTATTTATCCATTAACAATTACCCCCTCACTATCGTCTAGTGGTTTGCTAAGTTAGTGGATACTTGATTGTGACTTATTAGAATTCTTTAGCCAAAGCTTCCCTGTGGATACGATACTCTAGAATACTCATCTTAGGGAAAAGCTACAATGGTAGATGTTCTGTGCGCTTGCAGATTCCTTCATATTCTTTTAGCACTTAACAAATGCCAACAGTGGGCTAAGAGAAGACTGAAGGAACCTTACAGCCGGCTTGTTGGGTGTATTATAATACTTGCTATGACCCAACCAGAGCCAGCGCCATGCACGCCTCATTTTCGCCAACGTGCTACGAAGCTATGACCGAGGGCCATGAACGCCTCATTTTTCGCCAACGCCCCACAACCGACCTTTCAGCAAGCGCCATGCAAGCTGCATGCAAAATGTTCAAAAAAGAAAAACGCGGCGACTGCGGAACTCAAACCTTAGTGCCTTAGTGCATCCGCAATGGTTAGCCATTTAGCTAGCTAGTTTTGACGTGGCATAAAAAATGTAGAAAAGAGTGTAGTTACTAGTGATGAGCAAATAGCTGATCTATTTCACATAACCCAAGAATATGTGCGATGAGTGTGTGGGTCCAATAGTATAAAAGAGTCTTTTTATCTCTCGCCTCCACATACGTAGCTAGTACAAGCTATTACCCTTGCGGACGCCCTTAGGACGCGGAGGACTAGCCACTCGAGCTACACAAGGTTGTTGTAAAGGCGATACCCGTAGTGTTATTTAATAAGGGCAAAGGAGGAAAAAATGCCCCCGATTAATGACGTCTTGGTTACCGAATTATGTCCTAAACGTTAAGAATTTCGAGTATAGAGAGTATGCAGCGGGTAAGGCCGTTCGTGCTACCATTGCAGTTGTTGCTGCCACGAGTGACCCCGACATGGCCCCTATGGCTCGATGCCTTCTCCCTCCACGTACGATGCTCCTTGTGTTTTTTTTTTTTATCGACGGATGACAGTTTCTCGGTGCGAAGGGACGAGAAGGAAAGGAGTAATGAATATCTAAGCCTAATGGCTCCATATTAGTCAGCTGATAGGCCCCTTGACTGATGCTCGGGTTGCCGGTTGGGCCCTACGAGCTGCTGAATTGCGGTAAGTCTATCGGCACTGACACATAGGTGGATACTCTCCCAATTCCAATTATAACTTGCATCGAATATTTTTTACTTATCCATTTTGCTACATACTAAACACATTATTATGTCTAGATACATAACTAAATGGATGTATTAAAAAAATCAAAGCGACTTGAAATTTAAAATGGAGGGAATAACATTCATTCCACACAAAGACACTGATTGGCGATTGTCAATCCAAATGTTATTATCTACATGGACAAGGAGTTATTGCATGTGGCAACCCCTATCGGAATTCAAAATGTCGGTAAGGTCTTACATCTGCTATAATTAGAGACATGTCGACACTTAGATTGCCAATTTGCACCGAAATATACAATTTTCCAATTACCGCTCCTAAATTCACAATTAATCATTTAACTAATACAGTATTGTTTCAGGAAAAACTCTTAAGTGTTTGTATAGGTCCTCTCTAAGGAACAATATAAAGTATTCTAGGTCAACATCCTACTCTCCTTCCCTCGCACGCCTCTTCCCAATCTATCATGCGTGCCGCACGCTCCCCTCTCTTGCTGCCGGCGGTGTCCTCCTCCCCCACCACGGCGCCCTCCCCTCCCCTGACATCGACAACTACTTCTTCGACTCTGACTTCATGGTCCCCACCCTAGCGACTCCTTCCCCTACCTAGGCAGCGCCCCTGCCCCAACACCGGCGTCCTCCCCCACAGGGAGCTCGCAGTGCCCTCAGATCAGGCGACCATGGTGCTCTTGGCATAGGATCTCTCTCTCTCTCCCATGATGCAATTGTAACTTTCAATTGTTTTAGATCTTCACAGGTATGTTGCAGTTCAATCATATGGATGTTGCGAAAATAGATCGACCGATATTACAAATGTTGCAAGTGTTTCAAACACATGTTGCAAGAATTTGTTCAAAATGTTTGACATGTTTCTGTACAATGTTGCAATCGTTATCTGATCTGGATGTTTACACGCTCCACACAATGTTACAGTAATACGTTTCCAAATGTTTCAGTTGCTTTAGTTTCACATAATGTTGCAGTAATACATTCCAAATGTTTCAGTTGCTTCAGTCTTATATGCCGCAACATTATTGGATGTTGTTGCAAGTGGCTTGCTCGGGGCTAGTGATAGGGGTGCTGCAGTCACGGGCGTTGGGTGTGCTCGTCGACGCGTGGGGTCTCTTGGTGCGAATAGGGGGCGGTTTACATGTGATTAGAGGGTGCCTAGGCACCCTCTAAATTTTAGAAAATCAATTGTAATGACTAAAATTTCACCATATAGGCACTCCTATAATATAAGTTTATGTAACCATAAAGAAAAATGCATCCCCTCCAATCTGCTCTAGCTTCGCCACCGTGCGAAGGTGGACACGATGGGCGAGCTGGGGGCGCACAGTACAAACAAAGCTAGCAATACAGTACAATGCACCCCCCTCCAATCTCCTCTAACTTCTCCACTGGCATGCTTGCTTATATAAATGTTCTTGCTTATATACCTGTATACACACATGCGACTGTATTGCTACCTTGCTTGTTGCTAGCTTTCTAGCATGCTTGCTTATATACATGTTCTTGAAACACCCCCCCCCCTCCAATCTCCTCTAGGCAAATTTTCACCATATTTACACCCCCAATTCAAATGTTCTTGCACCCATAAGACAAGCTGCACCCCTTAAATTTGCTCTAGCTTCACACTGGACTAGGGACTAATTTTTAGTCTCATTTAACCCCTAAATTACTAAACATAAGGACCAAAGACTAATTTTTAGTCTCATTTAGTCTCTATTTCAATAGACCCCTAGTCCATCGAACCGGGGCCTTAAACTACCCATGACCGAGCCCTTCTATCACCGGAAAAAGAAAATGAAATAAAAAAAACACGCTGCTATGGCGGACTGAGGAACCCTGCTGGCGCAAAAAGTGAAAGTTCGGTACATACACCCTCCGTCCCTGCAAAGAAAAGACCTTTTAGCTTTGAACCCGGTTCAAAGCTAAAAGGCCTTTTTTTTTGGGACGGAATAGTATGGGCGAGGGCTCAGCTTATCTTATCGTAACGGCCGTGGTTCTCTCCTGATTTGCGTCGGATCTACAGTTGCATGTCACTTTTGCTTTCTTTATTTAGCTGGGTCCCACACGTGAACCTGAAAACACCACCATGCCTTGGGTGTTGGTATTGGTACCAAAGTATGTGTGTTCACTTGATGAAAAGTGAACCCAAAAATCTTACAAGACTCGTCACATTAAATCTTTTGACGTATAAATGAAGTATTAAATATAGTTAAAAACTAATTGTTGACTGAAAAGTACGAGACGAATTTTTTGAGTCTAATTAGTCTATAGTTGAACAATAATTAACAAATACAAACGAAAGTCTGCTACGGACCGAACCCAAAAATATTTTACCAACTAGCACACGCACACACGGATTGTTTTGTAATTCAGATCCTGCTGCCACCCACCCACGGCTACTGCCGGCGGGCCACATCGCCGGCGCCGCGTCGATCGCAGGCCACAGCCCTTGATGGGATTGTGTGGCCACATCGCTGGGCGGCTGCACCTAAGGCCTAGACGCGACATCTCGCTGAGACGCCGCCAACGAGGCCGCTATCGCCGCAATCGTCGACGACGTCGTCCGGCCCGACCGAAACAGCAGCCACCACCCGCACGGCACACCGCCGGGAACGCGTCGTTGGCGGGCTCTGACCCGTCAGAGCCCGCACCGTTGCACCCACCTCGCCACGGTCGTCCGTGTCTCCGTGAGGTCGGCCGGGTCGAACTCTACGCGCGCGGGGCTTGGGCGTCTCTTTCTCGTCGTTTATCCGTCCGTCATTCATCTGCAGGTAACCTGTTTGATGAAAGATGAAATGCCCCTGAATTTTCCCCTTTTTTGGTGTCTAAAAATCTGATTTACAGCCCCATGTTCCTTTGCAATGAACTCGATTTCATAGGAATGCAGCATCTCCCCGTCTCAGCTCATTCTTCCATGGCCTAAGCTCTCGGGAGCATGCTGCTGGAATCACGAGCATGATTCTGTTCAGCACCTGTAACTGTAAGTTTCGTTTGTAGAAAATCTCTTTTACATGGTATTGTTGTATGGATGGGTTGCAGATGCATGCTCAGCACAGATTCATGTGTGCGACGTGTTTTTGGCATTAAGATGGTATTATCCCGTGTGCTTTAGATTCAGCTAGGAACACATTGAAAAATCATCTCATAGTTTGATTCAGTAATCAAATGATGTAGATACAAGAGATCAAAAAAGAAGCACTTATGTATTTTTCATGTCTTTATGCTAATTATTTTTTCCTGATTCTATACTTGAAGTCCACGTGCCAGCTCTCTGCGGACTTCCCCTTGTCACCTGCCCTCATGCATCAGCAGCTGACCTCCGCCGTCACCCATCGCCATCGCTGGCCAAAGAAGTTAATCCTTGTGAGGTAAGGCCAAATATCAGGCCATGTAAATGAGTGTATGCGCTGATGAATACCTGCTCAGATCTGCAACTTTTTTTTTTTTTTTTTGAAGTGTAACTTGCTTTTCTTTGGAGATGAAAATGTTTTGGTATGCATCACTTTTTTCATTTGCACTTTAGAAGACTTACTAGGACAATGTTTCACCTACTATTAAATAAGAGCTTTTGTCATCTACATCTAATACATAAATTTCCTTTCACTCATCACAAACTTGTAATTCGATATACTGGGAGCAAATTAATCCATGAGGTATGCCAAATGAGTATAAGCATTGATGAATACCTGCTCTGATCTGCAACATGCTTTTCTTTGGAGATAAAATTGTTTTGGTGGGAATGCGAAGACAATAAAACATAGCAAGCAGAAGTTGATTTTATCTTTTGATGATCCTAATGTCAGGTCAGTTTGAGCAGTCATCTTACACTAGTTCATAACTGTTTGGGATCATACACTTATTCAATAACTGTAAGCAGCCAGTTGTTACCAGTTTCAGTCAAATCACAGAAAATAATTTTTCAACTTTGACTCCATTCAGATGATAGTTCTTATTACTACACCAACTGCTTAAAGCAATATGGTTTGACCAAAAATTGAATTGATCTCTGATTTTTTATACAGACGACTTTTGTCTGAATATTAATCCACTCAACAAATTGTAGTTTAACTACGATTTGGCCTTCAAATGTCTTGCTCAATACACTATGTATATTCTGGCATAATTTGTTTACAAATGTATTGTTTAAATGATTTTTTAAATTCGTTTTGAAATTTCAGATGGGATCCCTTCAATCAAAACATGTAGGAAATACTGCAGCCACCCTGAGAAGTTAATCTTATCAATATTGAAGTAATCAAGGAAACCTGTTCTTCGTTGCTTTATGATGAATTTAGTCACCCTGAGAAGGTAATCTTGTTTTCAAATTGTGTTAGTATGATTAAAGATTAGTCTGCCACACATTTTGCGTTAAGTGATTTTACCTAACCTAAGAATTTTCTCTTTCAATAGCCACTCAGAACTAAAACAACTCTTCTCACAAAAATAAGAAACAATTGAATTGCTGCTGCATATTGCATTTTCATGATTAAGTACAATGGCCACACGATTTCAGATGGTCTTGAGGAAGTCAAGGAGCACAGCCATCTCAGACCCGCTAAACGGACTTCAATTTGAGCGATGACCTGATGGCGCAAAGACTCTCCTTATTGTTGGGCTTCATATTTTATATTTATATATGTCTCATGTTTCTGGCATTCACCGTCAAATGAGATGCTGATGTGTGCGAACTGATCTTGTGTATTTTGCAACGTTGCAGTGTTGGCAGGTGTGAAGCCTTGTCAACACACCCTAGGACATACAACCTGATAAATGGCAATGGCATCTTCAGTTTATATCAGAACAAGTAAGTGTCCTCTGTTCTTTGTCCTGTGTTGGTAATGCAAGATGGATAGGATTTTGCGGTCAGAGGGTGCAGTCATACTATGTTCAGTGTTCATGTGCTGAACAACATTAGAAGTATAGTGGCAGGAATATGGTGGAAGTGGGCGCTGCTAAGCACACATCCTTTCATAGTTAGAATCTGTGAAAGTTTAGAATTTGTGTGTACCTGAAAAAGTTACTTGACGTTGCCCGTAGAGTTAGGACGGGTAATATATCAGTGCTCTGAAGGTTGCCTTTTCTCTGCCAACATAGCAGCTGCAAATTAACCAAACATCACACATATGACCATTTTAGCTCAATTTCATATTGTCAGTGTTGCAAATTAACTCCCTGAGTGACACCTCTAGGTCGGCCAAATTCCCATAAAAAAAGGGTCCCGGGAAACATAAATAAATGAAAACCAAGCAAGATGAACCTCTAAAATCTGATCCCAGCTGGCAGGATCACCCGGCGGACCTGATTTTAATAATAGAAATGGTTTGCAGCATAGGCACGAGCAACTATTTTTTTTTTTTCTCTATCATTTCTAATTAATTGTGACAAAGCACATCTATATATGGTTAAGACCTAACCAGTAATGCATGCAGGGCACGATGCATGTTATCCTACTTTATGGTTGGTAACTTTTCATTATGTTTGTGGCGTTTAGCTGCCTTTCTAAAAAGTAACAGCTTGTAACCATAAAAAACTTAATCTAAGTAGGAAAGGCACAGGAAACTAAGCAAACCGAATCTAATATTGAACAGTAGCCTCTTGTCGATGAGCTGTGCAGAATCGTTGAAGCCTCAGTGCAGGAGGAAAACCGAGTACCCCTACCCCGTACACAACTGAGGAGATATTCCCCTTCCCAGCTACTACTATATAAGTAGACCAGTCATACTCTATGTAGTTCCCTGTATACTTGGAGTGCTCACCAATCACCATCTTATTGGTGATGATGAGCCGAGTGCATTATTTCCTTGTCCTCGTCCTCACTGCCTGTGTGTTCCTGCTACCCTTAGCTGAATCATCAGGCCAGAGTCGCCAGACCAAGGAGGTAGGATCGAGCTATGTATTCTTCTAGAAATGATCGGAGTAGATACTCTTTCTGGTTCCATGTCATGCAGTACACTTGGCATACTGAATGTGTGAATTGCGTCCTGGTTCGTGGTCATGAGCTTATTAATTACTGTTTTAGTTCCTTCGCAAAAAAAAAAAAAAATACTTTTTTAGTTATCCTGCAAAGCATGCAAATGCGTTGCGACTTGTCTAGCAACGATAACGAAATTGAATCCTACTGATCGTGTATGCTGGACAATAATGCATTGCAGCCATATGTGGTGTACATGGGGGAGCGCAACAAGGGGCTGCGGCGAGACCCAGAGGGGGTGCGGGCCGCTCACCTGCAGATGCTGTCGTTTGTCATCCCCAGCGACGAGCCGGAGAGGCTGTCGCTGCGGCACAGCTACCACCACGCGTTCGAGGGCTTTGCCGCCCTGCTCACCCAGGAGGAGGCCGCCTCGCTCTCAGAGCACGAGAGGGTGGTGTCGGTGTTCCGGGATCCAGTGCTGCAGCTGCACACTACCAGATCGTGGGACTTCCTGGACGCGCGTTCTGGGCTCCGGCCAGACCGCCTCAGCCGCCGGGTGTCGGGCGATGTGATCATCGGCGTCCTTGATACTGGTGTCTGGCCGGAGTCGCCGAGCTTCAACGACGCTGGGATGCCGGAGGTGCCATCACGGTGGCACGGCATCTGCATGGAAGGCCCGGACTTCAACAAGAGTAGCTGCAACAGGTAGAAATAAATCATCACTACTTTATTTCATTGTCACCGTGAGCGTGATAACATTGCATGCTTTGCTTGTGTGATCTGTGTTCACACCGTCACTGTGACAGGAAACTTATAGGTGCCCGGTACTACGACGTCGCCCATAAGTCTTCGGCATCCACAGCATCAAAAAACGCCTCTCGCGCAGGGGTGTCAGCGAAAGGAGGCTCGCCACGGGACACCGTAGGCCACGGCACACACACCGCGTCGACGGCAGGCGGTGCAGCTGTGTCCGACGCGAGCTACCATGGGCTTGCCCGGGGGACGGCCAAGGGTGGGGCGCCAGCGAGCCGCGTTGCCGTGTACAAGGTCTGCTCACACGGCGGGTGCGTGGGCTCCGCCATACTCAAGGCTATCGACGACGCCGTGAGTGACGGTGTGGATGTCATCTCCATCTCCATCGGAGTAGGCGGCGGCCTCCAGCAGACCAAGTTCCTCGACGACCCCATCGCTGTGGGCGCCTTCCACGCGCACCAGCGAGGTGTGCTGGTTGTCTGCTCCGCGGGCAACGACGGGCCCAAGCCCTACACCGTCGTCAACACGGCTCCGTGGATCCTCACTGTCGCCGCCTCCACCATGGACCGTGCCTTCCAGTCCAGCGTCGTTCTCGGCAAAGGAACCGTCGTGAAGGTAATTTAATATTAAATCACACTGCTAGTTGCTAGTTGCTAGTTGCCTTTGTGCAACATGTCTTAATTTGGTCGTGCCAGCTGCAGGGGAGTAGCGATCAACTTTTCCAACCAGAGCCTGAGCGGAGGTCGCTACCCCCTTGTGTTTGGTCGCCAGGTCGCAGCCAGGCATACGCCCGTGTTCAACTCGAGGTCAGATGCTGTCGAATAAATGAGGCTTGAAAACAAATGTGAAGGAAAATGGTATATGCTAATGTAACAACGTGCCGGTATGCCTGCAGCAACTGTCACCCACGATCGCTGGATGCGCGGAAGGTTGCCGGGAAGATCGTGGTTTGCATCGGCACGGACAGATCGGTACCGCGGCGGCTGAAGCAGATGGTCGCCGAGCGGGCAGGCGCGAGGGGCCTGGTACTCATCGACGGCAATGGGCGGGACTCGGCGTTGTCGACAGGCGACTTCCCTTTCTCCCAAGTCAGCACCGCCGACGGGACTCAGATTCTCCACTACATCAACACTACAATGTGAGCTCAGCTGCATTTTGTGTTTTATATCCCTATATCTGGTTGTTGTATTAGCTGCACGGATCGTCGGAGCTCCTTGAATGAATGACCAAATTTGTGCCTACGTATGTGTCTGCTATAGGAAACCGACGGCGACCATCCTCCCCACCGTGGACGTCATGGGGTTCGAGCCGGCACCTGTGGTAGCATCCTTCTCGGCGCGTGGCCCTGGTAGCCTCACAGAGACCATCGTAAAGGTCGGTCTGTTTACCACACTTGTTTTCTTTTTTATGAGTAACTTGCTTTTGGTCGCATGCATAATGCTAATATGTACTCACAATTTTGGATTGGCAGCCTGATGTGATGGCGCCTGGAGTCGACATACTTGCAGCTGCCATCCCGTCCATGGACGACGTCGTCCCGGCGGGGGCAGCAACCCTCAGCATTCGCAATCAGGTCTGGAACTTCCATGGCCTGCCCACACGTTGCCGGCGCCGCTGCCATCCTCAAGTCGGCCCACCCTGGCTGGAGCCCGTCCATGATCAGATCAGCTCTCATGACCACAGGTATTTTCTAGCCCGTCCATTTTATTTGTTGGATTATTGGTGAACAACATGCGGACCAAGCAAGAAATCAAACGTCGTTGATTTGTTGGTCGGTACAACGCTTGCAGCGACGACGAGGGACAACCTCGGGAAGCCTCTGACAATCAGCGCCGGCACGGTGGCCACCGGGCACGACATGGGCGCCAGGAGGTGAGCCCGCTACGGGCACTCAGCCCAGGCCTGGTGTTCGACACCACCACGGACGACTACCTCAACTTCCTCTGCTATTACGGCTACGCCGACAAGGACATCCGCAAGGTCTCCGGCGTCGCACGCTTCGCCTGCCCAGCCGGCGCGCCCTCGGAAGACCTTATCGCCGCGCGCGTCAACTACCCATCCATCTCGGTGTCCCGGTTCCACGTCGGTAAGGTGGTCACCGTGGTGCGCACTGTGACAAACGTGGGGTCGTCCAGTGCGACAACCTACAAGGCCACCGTTGAGGCGCCGCTGGGCCTCACGGTGCATGTGGTGCCGGAGCGTCTCGTGTTCTCACACAGAGGAGCCACTGCCAAGTTCGAGGTGAGCTTCTATGCTGGGAAGAATGATGCGGCCGCCGTGAGCAAAGGATACGCACACGGGGCCGTCACCTGGTCAGATGGCGCGCACTCGGTTCGCGTACCTTTCGCTGTTCATGTCATGTGATGAGCTTTTGGACTAGTGCTCCTGTAATCCAATGCACGTCTATCCTCTTCTATCAGTTATAGAATTGGATTGAATTTAGTATGGAGTATATGATGTTTTTTTAGAAGGGCGGCTAGATCAGTTTTACCTTAATTTTATTAGACGAGGAAAAAACAAGTACAACTAGTCAGGAACTCCTACACAGAGGAGTCAAGGCTTTTTTTGGAATGTTCTCCTATATTTCGTTCCTTCTAAATGTTTCACCATAGGTATATCATCACTCCATCTATTATCTTTTGTGTTTTGTCAATTTTGGCTTGACATTTGCGCCAATATCCATGTAAAGATTCAGACATATCCAATGTAATTAGTCTAGGACCGCTAAGCTTAACCATCTCCTTACTTGTTTCGCGTGTACGAGCAATCTTTGCATGGTTCGGGGTTTCTGGGTCCGTTCCGTATAGTTTACAGATGGGATCACTCGACCAATCTTCTTTGGATAAAAACATGTCCAGTGCAACAGCATATATATAAGTAAGTACGTGACCACACATGCTCTGTCCAAAAGGTGTCACAAACAATTTTTATGATTACCCTCTGTCTCGCTCTTATCATAGGATTGCATTAGGAAGAAGACGGCCGCTTGCGCCTCTGAACATCAAACTCCATATCAACGAAGCCAGTAATGCCAGCTTTGATCTTCTGGCCTACTCGGACAGGACCTACACCCGCCGGAGTACCTGCAGAGGAACACATGAATATATACTCCAAGAACAAGTCCGTATTCTTTTAGTTTGCGATCGATGCGAAAAGCACGAGCTGTGGATGGACAAAATTTATCATTACCGGTGAGTATCACGTCGCCCTCCATTAACGTCATGATGGAACTGATATAGCTCACGATATTAGGAATCTTGAATATCATATCACTTGTCGAGCCCTTCTGCCTAAGTTCATCGTCCACCTGCATTATATTCAATTTTACGACGTTATTAGGTAGCACGAGACCCTCGCTCTCGATCTGCGCGTCTGGGCCTGTCGTTTTTCTTCGCTCATGTCATATAATTCAGCTTTGACGACAAATAATTAAACGAACTATGTTCAAATTTTAATCTAAAATGCATATTTGGTTCTTACTTCAAAGTAATCTAATTGATGATATGTATGCTAAAAGAGGAATAAAAGGCCAAATATGCTACTGAAAACTTATTCCCAAATCAAAATAAGTCTTTCAAAAATATGTTGGATCCATTTATGCAAAATTACCTTTAACCAGAACTCCAAATCATGGGGATCAGTGACTGCAGATTTTGGAACCTGTTCGGTGGATAAATTTTACTTTGTGAGAATAGAAGAGACTACCCAATGGTATTATGGATTTCAGATCACATAATATTGGTATGCATGGATCATAGGGACAATACAAATACCACTTTCGTGTAAACAGAGATGAGGTTTCAGTTTGTACCTCTCTGACAGACACCCTTTTTCCATGATATTGATTTAACCGTGTGTTTTTCTATAAGTCTAGAGAAGCACATGTTTTTGTTATAAGCTTATAGAGAAAACGTACATTGTAAATTCCAAGTACTATATTGTTAATTTCAATACGAAGCATGTATGCAAAATTACGAATAATAAAAGTATCTGTTCATGTCTCACCTATACTTAATTCGATTTCATAGAACATGAGAAAAACTATTGTTTACCACTGCGCTAATTGGAGTAAATGTGTCCTGTCCTTTAGCCAAAGCCCATGGAAGACCAGCAGCCTACAAATATATCATATAATTAGTATAAGTAATACAAGATAGATAGAAGTTTTACGTCAAGTCATTTTGCTTACTTCTAAGATTATACAAAGAGTTACCGTGAGAAAAGGTGTGTTTTCAAACTTTATGGGCCTAAATGGTGTTCCTTGACAAGTTCGGGGCGCTCATGCATTTAACTCTTACGGAAACATGAGAATAACCACTATTTGAAATGAAACAATATACATACTGGATTAATGAAGATACTAATTAAGTAGGTCTTGCTGAATTTTTTCTAATAGACATGATATGTCATATTAGAAAACAAATGACTTATAAAACTATATTTGAGACTGATTTGCTCCTGAGTATGTTCACTAAAATTTGATGCACATGTATATATATACCTTTCAGGAATCACCAGGATAACATTTGCTGGTTAATAAAAAAAACTAGCAAAAATAAAATACACAGTTACTCGATCTATGTAGTAACACCTACCTTAGCAGCAACTTGAATTTCTTTTGCTGTCATGTCCAAAGCAAGTGCATAACCTGGAAATTGTTGTTTCCATGTTAGTAAAGCATGCATGCATTTTACTACATCCATGTGTCATGATTTTACACATTTTACTGCTCCATGTGTCACTGAAAAGTTTATTAATCAATGTGTTTGTATTTTACATATTTTTTGTATAGATTACTATATATTACTTTTTTTTTGTAATTGTGTCATGAGGTATGCTTATGGATGTAATTTTTATTAAATATTCTATACTCTCTGCTCGTGACCTCATAATTTGTTTGGACCAATACCAAAAAGATTGGTTTGTTTTGGGCTAAACAATTATGCCTATGACTATCATGGGT
Source organism: Hyparrhenia diplandra (assembly GCA_015847255.1). Taxonomy (NCBI): domain Eukaryota; kingdom Viridiplantae; phylum Streptophyta; class Magnoliopsida; order Poales; family Poaceae; genus Hyparrhenia; species Hyparrhenia diplandra. Next base: position 288,192 of record JADLZK010011108.1, read on the forward strand.
GCATCACTACTATAGAATCGCTCATCACTGCCGGGCTCCAACCCCCCTTCACTGCCGAAAACTGAACTAGAAGAACCATAGCGGTAGTGATGTGGAGTTCGAAACACTACCGGGTCAAAACACTGGCAGTGCTTGGTTTGCTGGGACAAACGTAGCCAGGCTGTGTTGGACCAATGTTTTGTTGTTTGGTTTCTTGTTCCGGCCATGGAGCCTGACTGGGCTAGCCACCTGTACAGCCGGGACCAGGCCAGATTGGACCGGTCGGGGTGGCCGTTCTTTTCGAGCGTGTTCTTTCGGAGCCTAGCTTGGGCTACCCTCTGTCCATGGTTCACTTCACCTCTCTGTGGTATGTACGCTCCTCCACTCCTGGCTCGAGCTCGAGCATGGCCCTCCTTGTTGGCACTGCCGCTCAACCTTGCTCCTCCACGAACTCATCGATGGCCCCGCCCTGCCGACGTCCATGCCTTCCCCATGTCCTCCTCCGAGGAGCGGGCCGTGCGAAGGAGCCGTATTCAACCATCCACCACCGGCCCCTGCGTCCAATCACCCATCCATCCATACCGCGAGCGCTGCAGAGAGAAGCCAACGCGAGCCATGACGGTCTACAGACCGGGACCTGCGCAGCCTCCGTTGTGTAGGGAGGCGAGGCGTGCGGCGGCACGGTGTAGCTTGAGAGGTGAGGGGCGCATTAGCACATTCAAGTGCGTGCACGCGGTGCCCGCCACAAAGGTGGGGTCATGGTGGGGGCGCCAAAGAGCACGCCGGGGCCAAGGTGAGGCGCGAATGGTGGACGCGTGAGAATGCCAGTGAACTCCTTCACCATGGCGTGGAAGTTGGAGGTGTCGGTGGTGACCACGTTAGTGGGTGGCCGGCACGATGCCCGCGGGCGCTTCCGTGACGGCTTGCACGCCTCTGATGATGACGCTGAGGCCGATGCTACAGGTGGCAGCGCCTCTTGCAAGGTGGTGGCCGCAAGGAAGAAGGGGCTGGTGGACTGGTCGAGGATGCTTGTCTAGCTGTGCCGCAGTGGTGGTCGTCCATAGTGCTACCGTGACGCTCCTCCATCGTACTCGTCCATAGTGCTATTGTGACGCTCCTCCATCCTACTCGTCCATGATGCCCACCAGGTGTTCAACAAAATGCCTCAAAGTGGGTGAACTCACTAGCTCAAGGAAGAGGTGACTGTATGCAAACCGAGCCAACCAAACCAAACACAAACTCATCCTAACCAGGCTCAGTAGCACACACAACAAAACAAACGACTCTTGGGTTGTTGGAGGCCTGGCTTAGTTTTTGCTAGTCAGGCTATTATAAGAAATGAACCAAACACACCCATATGGGTTGTGTTAAGTTATCAGTTTGTGATTAGATAGATTAAGGATGTTGGCAAAAGAAGCATGTACCCTTCTTGTCCACTTGGATTTGGTGGTTATCATCTGCATGCACCAATGATTAGCATTCACATTAGGAGACAATGTTCCATGTTTGTGTATAATGTCTTTTATTTTGGTAACAAATTTTGAACCTCGGAATCTTATTTGTTTTGGGTTGATAGAGGGAGTAATGGGCCAGGTCAGGTTGGGTGTAAAATTCCCAAAACTTTGATACCTTAGGCCAGTCTCAATGGGGTTTTCACGTTGATTTCATGCACATTAAATAGGGTGCCACATCACCACAAACTCACTTTGTGCATGAAACTCTAAAGAGAGAGAAAGAAAACATTTCACCGTGGTAAAACCTTTGAGCGTTGTTTTATAAACCGTGTGAAATCCCTATTGAGAAATAGATTGGGTTTCATCCCTCATTAACTAATAACAAAAAAAAGAGAGATGATAGGGTAGGTGGGACCTATAAGATAGTAAAATAATCGATGAAACATGTTATGAAACTTTGCATTGTGAGAGAGGTCCATTTCATATCAAAATTTAATATCTTGGAAACCGGGAGATGAAACTCCCCATTGAGACTTGCCTTATAAGCTATTAAATCCAATAAAAGAATTGTTTTCTATTTAGTTTAGATACATTAGCTTATATAGGTCGGAGAAAAGATTCCGTTTTCCTCCATTAATCATGAACTTCATGTTTAAATGAATCTATGGTTGTGGTGTTATTAAGGGTGTGTTTTGCAGATGATCCAGATTCAAAACATTGACTAGAGGAGAAACATTGCAAAACCAACCTCCTGCAAAAATATCAAAGAGAAGTAGGAATCGGCTAGAGGAGAATCAGTGCAAAACCAACCTCCTGCCATTTTGAGTGCATACGTAGGAACGATGAATTTTTCCAGTTTCGAAACATTGACCAGAAATAGTGTTTGGAGCTGATTCTTTCGAATCTTATGAGAAACCAAATTATTTCTCTTATGTAAACCCTCTCTAATTGTACCAACAAATGTAACTAACTTTGTGTTTTAGTTTCAACTTTTTGGCTTGCTTCAGTTTATTCTTTCTCACAGAACACTATTGAATAGTAGCTAGTTAATGGCTGGTATGCTGTAGATGCAAACATTATTAGGGGCTGTTTTGACCCACTAGCACTAAACATTAGCTAGTTAATAGCCAGTAGAGCTGCTAGTTTTTTGGTAGGTAGTAATTTTTAGCAGTGGCATGTTTGAAGTAAAATATGTCAGCAGAGTTGTGTTAGTAGAGTTGCAGAGAGGTAGGCTGGAAATAGTTAGAGAGCACAGCACTCGTTGCTGGTTGTAAAAGAGCTAGCCGCTTGGTTACCTCCAACGTAGTCCATGGCCGATGCTTCTGGGACGTCTCGTGCTCGTCTGGAGATGACGATGGCAAACTCAGCCTCATGGCGCAGAGACTCCAGCGGCTCGGGCACCTCGATGGCAGCGTTGGGCGTTCCAGCGTGGAGGAATGACGACGTAGGCTTCAGGAACAGTGTGGGCACCTTGGGAACGTTGCCGGGATCTTTGACATAGACCATGTAGTTGGTGCTGACACCGATGATCTTCGTGCTCTTCTCCAGGAGCTTCTGCGCTTCCGCTTCCGCTGCCGCCATGGCCGCCTCCATCGGTATTTGGGTGTTGCCGGGGTGGGGAGACAAGGAAGAAATACAGCAGCCTCTCCGCCTCCGGCCAGTCAGACTAATGTCTTGCTTTGAACAACAAAACTAACCTTCAGTTAATTAGTTCTGTCCTCTATATATATGCTGTTCGAAGCGTCGATTTCTTTGAATAGGAAGGGCTTTAAGTAGTATGTGGTAGGCTGTGTATGTGTGATTGTGATAAATGTGTTTGAATCTTTAATTTGTGGCATTATTATAAATTAATTGATATGTCATATGTGATACTGCTGTTCCTGTTCCTGGTATAAAAGGTTCCTTCAAATTATGGTATTAATCTAATTGTTGCTGAAGATAATTTAGTAAGTATATGAGATAACGACATTTGAACAATTTTTCTACCAGATAAGCACGGCTATATTTTTATTGTAGGATGTTTTTTTTTGAATTGTTTATTGTAGGATGGTTGGGGCATCTATATCGTGTATATTTTTGGAGTCGTAATAATTGATCTGATATTGCAACTTGCAAACAATTGCAAATTTCAGATAATTTATTATATGCAAGGTAGACCACTAGACCTGATAACAGATAAGGTCGTCCTACGTGCTGCATATTTTAATTTGATGTTGATCGAAGAGTCCATCAGCCAGATTATCTCCAATTGTGTCTTCTCTCAGGAAATTTGGTTCCATATGTTGTAGGTGATCAGCGTACAACTTCCACCAGCGGCTACAACTATCAGCAGTTGGTGGTGACGATTGTGTTCCTCAGTGCACAGATACCGACATTGTGGGATAGACACCTATTTGAGCTTGTCTCTCTTGTCACCTCTGGAAAGAGCGGAACACTCACCGCTTCAGGAACGTGTCGACAATAGGACTGGAGATGCTATTGATGATCAAAATCTATCTTATAGTTGAAAACTTCGGCTTCACCAAACGTTGAAGCCTCGCGCGCGACGTGCGTCCTCCTAAAATTAGAAAATCGATCCTACAGTTGAAAGCTTCGGCTTCACCAAACGTTGAAGCCTCACGCCCGACGGTACGTCCTCCTGAAATTAGAAAACTACTAAAATTAGAAAACTATAGTATTGCTAAACTGTAATCCGTAAACCATGGTATTGAACAGTCATGATTTCTAAAATTAGAGTTCTGATTTCTAAAATTAGAGTTCTTTAATTACACGTTTTTCTAATACTACTTCTATAATTGTAAGTATTGTTACTTGAGTTTACAATATTAGTGTCTTTTTCTACTGCATACCTGTCTTCTTAAAAGGTACAGAGTTTAGTAAATATTTTATTAGAAACAGATTCTAAAGGCAATTAATAGATTTATCCACCTTCGTTTTGCAAGTTTAATCGATTCTTTGTGCATTCATAAAAAATCTAATCTGATATATAGTATAAGTTAGACATCAATTGGTATAATTGAATGATTTATGTTTGCTCATTTGAAGTTGGTAAGCATGCTATCGATGGATCCATGATCTAGATTCATGTTGTGTAGCATCGTTTTATGTGTTACTAAGTGACAATCGATGCCTTCTAAGCCTTGAATGTATGTATATAATTTACCATAGATGTTGATTCAAAAAATTGTTTTATGAGATTGTTGTTTTTGAAATCTTAAAGTAGATGGAACTGAGACATCAGGTTGCATGACACTCACATATAGGTTGTGATTACACCGTAGCGTTAGCACGGGCAATATACTAGTTGAAGCTAAATGATGGATAGAAGTCGGCGCTGTCGAACTCCAGCTACTCGCTAACCCCTAGCTAGTAGTTGTTTTCTTGAATCATAGAATATTTTGTTTCACAATGTAGATTTCAAAGTTCATTGACAGCCGGCAACGACATCTTGTATATAAATTTTCTTTTCTAATACAAAGATATGCACGCTCGTGCATATTCCAAAAAAAAAAAAAGTAAATGGCCCAAACCAAGAAAAGGCTTCAAAAGGCAGGTACTCTTAGCATATCAGTTTAACGTACGTGGCTAGATTTATGGACAGAAAACAAAAGGACGATAAAGAAGCAAATGGCGGTAAAGAAATGGGCCAAAATATGTCACGGAGCCCACAACCAAGAGGGCCCTAGCCGGGATTACCGAATTTAAATCAGCCCAATTGTGCTTCATCAAGGCCCGTGAGAAGAAATGTAGGCTTTACTACGACAACTCAAAGTATCATTTTTAGGAAGTATATAACACAACTTCATATTGAGATTATTATTTTTTTGAAGTTGCAACCGTACTCATAAAGGAAAAATATATTTTAGACAACGTTTGGGTCAAACATTGAAAACATAAATCACGGATAACTTTTAAGTCGTTGAGTTTAGAAATATGAAAATGATATCAATAGATTTGTCTTGAAAATTATTTTCATAAAAATATAGATATATAACTTTTTAATAAATATTTTACAGCAAAAAGAATTTAAAATTATGCTTTGCAGACCTTGTTGGTGTCCTAAACGATTATTTATCTAGTATATATTGAAAGCTTGAATGAACGTTTTGATTTACGCTGCATTGCACGGCCGTCTGCAGAAAGTTTAACTGACATGTTTAGATCTCAGAATTCCTCCCCAAATTCCACTATGCAAAAAGAAGATTCCTCATCACATCAAAATACCGCACATGTATCGAAAGACGAAATGTAGATAAAAAAATAAACTAATTACACAGTTTAGATGTACATCATGAGGAGACGATTCTTTTCGGCGCTAAGAACTAGTTACGCCATGGTAGGATAATATTTACCACCAGCAAACGAAACGTCTTCTGATTGTGCGATGTGACATGCACGTCCCATCCGTCCAAAATTTTGGGTGCTAAAGACACCCGAATGGATGGACTTCGTACAGTACGTTTTGATCCGTGCCAGTGGCTACAGTGACAGTGAGCGGCAGATTCTTCGTACAGTACGTGAGGCCACCGGGCCAACAGTGTTCATCAGAGTTCAGTTCAGACTTGAGCATCACACACCACCTGGCAAATGGCAGATTCTAGATCTCCTGATGTCAATTACTAGCCGGGATCTGCAACAAAACAGTGAGGTGACACTGCTTATTACAGGAAAGATGATGCGCGAATCACCGGTCGTCACCCTAGCTAGGACTGCAATCTGTTTGGGAGACTAGGCCAGCGTGGCCATCAGCAGCTCAGCTGCCTGTCTCACTATTGATGAATATCTGTGCCGTCGACCTTCCAACATCTGTTTTTTTTTTTTTTCTATTTTACAAGAGTACAAGACTCAGAAGCAACCGCATACAGAAGCAAATTATTTCTAGTAACGTAAGTAATCCCCATCGATTGATCGATGAATCTGTCTAATTTGATGAACAACTGATGGATCGAATATTCAGGCCGGCCAGTTGCCATTCTGCTCGCCGTCAATATTCCATTGTCCAGTCACATGCATGATTACATAATAACATAATTAAAGATCAACTGTTGGATATATCAGCTAAACATCTCATTGTCCAGTCGATCACACCGTCAACAACTAGATCAGTAACCCTGCATGATCATAGCATTTGGTGTTGGCTTCAACTGTGCAATGGTCACCAGTAACCCTGCCGAGTGTTTATCGGGCTTTGCAGAGTGCCAGCGGCACTCCAACTTAGCTCAATCCGGTAGTGGTACATCTCAACTACTCCTGGATGAAACCATGCATCGTCCCATCTCTAGAGTTAATTCAATGAAAGCACCAACTATCCATCTGCAGTTCGTCATTATTACTAAAAAAATGACACCAAATCATGTTAATAAATACTGTAGCTAATTACTGTACGATGGCATCGTACAACTAGTTATTAATAGTACCTTAGTACTAGATCGATATAGGAAGTCAATGCAAACTACCTCATGATCATACTACTTATAGGCAAGATTGAACCAGTTCAACTAGCTAGTAGCACGTCTTTCTCTAACTAGGCTACTAGTTATGGGCATAAACAAAAATCCTCGGCAGTTACTAGATTGTCATACGTAACTGCAATGACAGAGATTGGCCACCCAACATGGACCGGATTGACGTGCTCGCACCGTGATCACTCATGAGCTGAGCTACCGTGAGCTGTTTTCTTTCTTTTGCCAAACATCTATTTCCAAAATTGCTTTAGGGATGAAGTTATTTTTATCTCCCTCTCATAACTGAACGGGATGAGAGAGCTCAAAAAGTAGCTTATTCCAGCTTCACATCCTGGGGAAGAAAGTGCAGACGCTCAGACTCGATAGAGGCAAGGCCAACCTGCCATGATTTAACAACCGGGACATGGCTCCTAGGGACGCATTTGCGTAGGCCCCACCATGGGGAGCCAGCAGCCGGGCACCGTTGTGAATTGAAGCATCCCGCCAGGACCCTGTCACCAGGGGAAGGGCGGCTGGGTCGGGTACGCGGAAGCTACCGACGAGGGAGCGGCCATGGCCACTGGCGTGTGGTGATGTGGACAATCATAAGGCCATGTGAAGTAGGTAGAATCATTGCTACATTTTTCTGGCTTGCTGGCATTAATATTTATGGTTTAAGCAGTTATGTGCTACATCATTGAAAAGATATATGTGTCCAGTTTTCAACCCAACAAATGGTGCATCTATTAGACTTCCGAGGTAAGAGTTATGTATATTTTAATGGAGGATGTACATGTTGTTGGTGGTTGCGCAAGAATTGAAGAGATTGCTTGAGTTTCCACTTCGGTTAGCTAAAACTAAAGAAGACATTTGGTATGGTGTTCAACACTCCGATTAAGTGTCAACTTTCCACATATTGTCTGTCGTTGTATAATTACCCAAGTAATCCTTCAATGTAAGAGTCTTTTGGATTAATAAAAATACAACCACCATGTGTGTGTTCTTCTCCTCCCATGGAGAGATTTTTTTTTTTTTTTTTTTTTGGAAATATTCGGTTAGGCATGATCGCTTTACAATTCTTGTTCTTTCAACTCCTAAGTTGGTTCTACAACGTCGAACTTCGGTTCACCCAGTTAGTGTACTTATGGCTATATGGCGTGATTACGTAGATTTCCTTTGTCGGCGTATGCATGGAAAGGTGGATGCCTTGACAGTTTGTCACAGGTGCAAGATCTCGTGGTGCGCTACCTCTCCATCGGGTCATGAGTTATCAAGTTTACTTAATTAAGCTCCATCATCAAGATTTGGGCCAGACAAGTTGCAGCCATGTGTTCCATACTCGTGCTGCTTGTCATGCGGGCTCATCACCATGGCCACTAGGAAGCGCGAGATAGCCACCGTGGGAGCTAGCAACCGGACACGGTTGTGAGGTTGGAGTGCGGGGCCAGGGATGCCGGTGTGGGGGGCACGGGTGCTAGATGGTTATGTAAAGATGGGTTTAACGTGATGCCTTCTCAGGCTCACGGCTCCGTGTTTATATAGGCTAGGAAACACCCCTAGCGTGGTTTACAAGATATAGTCAGATACATTTGGTTATGATCAGGATATGCTAACTAACTAGCTAACTTACATCTCAAGTAACAATACAAGATTACAACAACTAGAGTATATCCTATAGCCTATCTATGGAGCCGTGTACAACAATGTAACGCCATGGGCTGGGTACATATTCTAACACCCCCCATCAATCACAACTTACTCACTTAAGTTGAGATGGCTTCTAAACTTGATCATAGATCTTTTCTCGGGAGTGCTTTAGTAAACCCGTGCGCTATCCGACCGGCTGTGATCGATAAACCGAATATCAAGAAGTTTAGCTGCAACTTGCTCTCGCACAAAGTGATAGTCAATTTCAATATGTTTGGTTCGTGCATGAAACACGGGATTAGCCGATAGATACTTGGCGCCGATGTTGTCACACGAGAGAGACAGCGGCTCGAGGATGTGGAATACCTAATTCATCCAACAACTTTTGTATCCACATAACTTCAGCCGTAGCATTCGCCAAGGACTTATATTCAAGCCTCGGTACTAGACCTTGAAACCGTAGCTTGCTTTCTAGCACACCAAGAGATCAAGTTGCAACCAATAAATACAGCAAATCCCCCTGTAGACCGACGGTCATCAGGGCACCCAGCCCAATCTGCATCTGAGAAAGCGCTCACCAACAAGGAGTTAGACCTTCTAATTTTTATACCCAAACTGATGGTACCTTGCACATACCTTAGAATTCGTTTCACTGCTTCCCAGTGACTAGTAGTAGGCGAATGCAGGAACTGACACACCTTATTGACGACAAACGATAGATCCGGGACGTGTCAATGTGAGGTATTGAAGTGCACCAACAATACTTCTATATACCGTAGAATCTCTGGTCCCCAACGATGTACCACTAGTAATGGATAACTTCTCGGTTGTGCATAATGGTGTCTTGACAGGTTTACATAAGCGCATATTGACTCTTTTCAAGATATCAGTAGCATACCGTTCTTGTTTCATCAGGAGCTCGCCATTCTTTCTCTCAACTTGAATACCCAAGAAATAATGTAGATCACCGAGATCCTTGATGGCAAAGTCCTTTTCTAAATCTCGAAGCAATGCATTGACCGCCTCTGTGAAGAACTAGCTACTATAATATCATCAACATACACAAGCATAAAAATCACATATTTTCCTTCCTATAAAAGAAGAGTGATGCATCGGCTTTAGAGGGAATGAAGCCGAGCTGCTTAAGTTTGTTGCATAACCGGTCATGCCAAGCCCGAGGCGTTTGCTTCAACCCATAGAGAGCCCTGTCAAGTTTACACCAGTAATGTGGCTTATTCTTATCTTCATATCCTGGTGGCTGCTTCATATATACCTCTTCATCAAGATAACCATGCAAGAATGCATTAGTAACATCTAATTGTCTCAAGCACCAATTCTTAGAAACAAAGAAGTGAAAGTATAAGATTAATCGTAGCTGGTTTCACAACAGATCGAAGGTTTCTTCATAATCTATGCCATACCTTTGCTTGAATCCTTTGGCTACCAACCGAGCCTTGTACCTTTCAATCTTACCATCGATCTTCATTTTATTTTGTACACCCATTTGCAATCTATCAATTTTTTTCCCTTTTGAAGGTGGAACCAAATGCCATGTTTGATTTTTATGTAAAGCATCTATCTCAACATCCATGGCATGTTTCCAATTTGAGTCGGCCAAGGCAGACTTTAAGGTGGGTGATTCTTCTAAAGACGGCCGATTTCCATAACGGATCGTACCATCGGTATAAGACTTGGGTTTTCGGATACCTTGCTGGAGACGAGTTACCGGTCTTTGAGGAGGAGCTTGGATTACTTCAGGCGCAGACACAGTCACAGGATCAGGTGGCGTAGAAGATCCTCTAGAGGCTGGAGTAGAAGATCCAGCTGGTGGTGTCGAAGAAGGAAGCGGCGTAGAAGATCCCGGCGCGACGATCGGAGAGGATGGCGACGCAGTGCTGCCCCCCGTTGTCGCGAGCGGGAGATGTCTGGAGCCGGCGTGATGGCGAAGTCGGAGAGGTCGCCGACGACGCTGAACGCATCAAATCCGAGGATGATGCGCCACTAGCGTAAGCGCCCGGTGCAGGGAGAATCCGCTCGGGAATGAGCTTTTGCACTTGCCAAAAACAGAAGGCGCCGAGGTAACATGAAATGATCACCGTTTTCTTCAGAATTTTCACCGTTTTGAGCCGGATTTTCTTCAGAACCTGCAGTCTCACAACCAGGGTTAGTACGCAGGGAACCATTACTAGTAGAGTCATGAGAATTGTCATCCCCAAATGCGGTGTTACGAAGAGAGGGAGGAAGAAGAAGTATCTCTGATCTCAATCGAGCACCGGTGTTGGGATGAAGATTGGCAAAGGGATAGACATTCTCATCAAAGACTACATCTCGGGAAATATAAACGCGCCCTTCAGAGACATCTAGGCACTTAAACCCTTTATGTAGATTACTATACCCAAGAAAACACACATTGCTTGGAGCGAAATTGAAGTTTGCGAGCATTGAATGGGCGAAGGTTGGGCCAAAGCATGCACAACCGAAAGTCCTAAGCATGGTGTAGTCGGGTTTTTCTTTAAAAAAAAAGGAGCTCAAGAGGGTTTTGACCTTGAATCACTTTGCTAGGGAGGCGATTAATGAGATATGTGGCAGCTAGAAAAGCTTCATCCCAAAATTTTAAAGGCATGGATGCATGCGCTAGAAGAGATAGACCCACTTCTACTATATGGCGATGTTTCCTTTCAGCAGATCCATTCTCTGGCGATGAGCATGAGGACATGAGACATGGTGAGCAATGCCTACACGTTGGAAAAAAGTATTCAGACTTTTGATATTCGCCTCCCCAATCCGTTTGGATAGCTAGGATTTTTTGCTGAATTGGCGTTCTACCATTGATCGAAACTCATGAAAACGAAAAACTTCAGATTTATGTCGTAGCAAATAGATCCAAGTAAATTTGCTAAAATCATCAATGAAACTAACATAATAATCATTTTTGCCAACCGAAGTAGGTGCTGGCCCCCATACATCCGAGAAAACAAGTTCAAAAGGACTTAATGACACGCTTTGTCGATCTAGGATATGGCGGTGATGGCTTTTACCCTTTTGACATGCATCACGCATGGTGTCTTTATTGGACTCGGAAACAAACTTAATTTGACTCTTGCTAAGGGCCTGACGAACGACTTCATAAGACGGATGACCAAGGCAACTATGCCACCTAGACGCCGAGATCTTGACAGCAGCATGCGTCACTTTATTCGATGAAGGAGCTGGACTATGTGACGACTTCAACGGGTACATTCCGCCCTCGCACTCCCCTCTAAGCAGCATTTTCTTCGTGGCCCGATCCTTGATCAAAAAATGAGTAGGATGATATTCAATAAAGGCATGATTATCCGAGGTAAGGCGATGAACGGATGCAAGGCTTTTGTTTGCTTCCGGAACATAAAGAACATTTTTAAGAACAAGATTGCGATTTGGGGTATGAACAAAACTCGACCTACTTGGTTGATTCTCATACCCGCACCATCGGCGGTATGTACCTGGTCATTGCCATGGTACTTATCCCTCACGGTGAGCTTGTCAAGCTCACTTGTGATGTGGTCGGTGGCGCCCGGTGTCGGTGTACCAGTTGGTGTCGACGCCATAGGAGTTGGAGTTGGTGGCGACCGAGACCGTGCGCTGCTCCGGCGCGCCGTGGAAGGAGGAGTCGGCGCTTGTGGCGGCGAAGAACGGTGTGGCCCTCCTTGCCACCACGGTTGACGAATCGCGATATCCACCATTGGAGTTCTTGCCACCATTGTTGCCGTTGCCGCGACCATTGCCGCGACCACGACCATTGCCACGGCCACGTCCCCCTCCACCACGGTTGAAGCCACCACGTCCTCCTCGGGTAGCGGTGTTGGCGGAGGAGCCGGACCGCCGCCATGCAGGCCAGATCCATGTCTTTGTTCCCGGCCCACCGGCCTGGTGTAGAGAGCTCCCCAAGGGAGAGCGGAGCGGTGCGAGACCCGGCCCGGACACGATGGAGTCATACTCGGAGGAGCCCGCAAGGATGTAGGAGATGATTTCTTCATCATCAAGGCGCTTCGGCGGATGCCATGTCGTCCGCAGTAGCGACTTCATCTTCCAAGTAGTCGATGATGGTGGTAGATCCCCTTCGGCCGTGGCCAACGCCATGCGCGTGTTGATGATCCGGCCGCGGGATTGCGACGCCAGATCATGTCCTCGATGACTTTCCACATCTCGGCCGATGTGGTGCGGGAGGAGAGACTTGGACAATGATCTCCTTGGTGATCGACGTCGGGAGAGGTAGTTGACGATCTGCTGATCCTTGGCGACCCACTCGACATACTCAGGGTTGTCGATGAGTTCAGTTGGCTTATCGGCCGACTTGGCGATCTGCTTGGGCGGCGGGACGGTCTCGGGCTCGATGTAGTGCTCGAGTTTGCAGCCGCGAAGAGCAGATAGGACTTGGATCTTCCACAAAGGGAAATTGTTTTTGGAAAGCTTCTCGGAGACAGGGCAGCCGATCAGAGAGAAGGCGAAAGGCGCGGCGGAAGACGAAGAAGCCATGGATGGAATTTGTGGAGAACCTAAGCTCCGATACCATGTAAAGATGGGTTTAACGTGATGCCTTCTCAGGCTCACGGCTCTGTGTTTATATAGGCTAGGAAACACCCCTAGCGTGGTTTACAAGATATAGTCAGATACATTCGGTTATGATCAGGATATGCTAACTAACTAGCTAACTTACATCTCAAGTAACAATACAAGATTACAACAACTAGAGTATATCCTATAGCCTATCTATGGAGCCGTGTACAACAATGTAACACCATGGGCTGGGTACATATTCGAACAGGTTAAAATCCAATAAAACAACTTCCCTAGTGTGAAGCTTAACTATGCCAAACAGGCCTAAGGGCATTTAGGTTAAAATAGTAGCAAAAAAACAATTTGGCTTCACCAAAAAAGTTGTTCATGAAGGTAAACCCAAAAAAAAAAAAAAAAAAAAAAAAAAAAAACTTTACTAGCGAAACTTAGCTATGCCAAAGAGGCCCATATAACACTCCCTCTTTGTACTAAACTAAATCAGCTTCTAAAGTTGTTTTAAGCCAAACTCTTGTAAGTATATTACCAAATTTATGTAAAAGAGCACAAATATTTATGACACCAAATTATTGTTACACGATAAATCATGAAACATATCTTTGAAATATGTTTATTTGGTGTCATAGAGTTGTTATTCTTTTCTATAAGTTGGTCAAACTTACCATACTTTTGACTTATGGTGATTCTAGAACTTAACTGATTTATTTTAGGGTGGATGGAGAAAATATTGTGCATTCCAAGATAGCATCCTTTTATCATGGTAGCCCTCTTGTGGAGGGGAAAGTCCTCATAAACCATGGCTCTCATATTTATTATTGTGGAGTATAAAGTATATAGAACTTTCCTGTATAATTTGGAAACATAAGAAGTAGTTATGTATATATTGGACAACTTAGAAATTACAGTTGATGAGTTCACATTTGATGGCAACAGCAAGCTAGACACCCATAAACCTACTCGCTCTCATCCATGATGAGGTCGACTCCTGTATTGCAGCTGGCTTCCGGAGCACCTGACACCGTTGTAGCTTAATTAGTTCGGCCGCATCTCTCTAGTGGCAAAATTGTTTAACCTCTTAGCACAAAACTCTAAGTTCCACCGTCCGAGACGTTTGCTGCCTCCTGTCAGTGTTGTTGGTCGAGAGGCCTCAATGGGATCTTCAACTTTTATCTAATCTTCCCTTATTAATGAAGCATGTGCAATGCATGCTTTTAGAGAAAAAAAAAAATCGACTAGTTCAAAGAATTATTTTTTTTGTGGAAGTTCAAACAACTATTGAGATGGAGATATGGCGTCCTGAAAAAGGGATATGCAACTGTTTAGTTACTAGTGATGTGGAACGCTGTGGTGTTATATTTAAAATTGTTATCAAATATATCCTTTACATTGAATCACCAATATATACGGAATAGTCCAGTTTATAATCACAAAAATAATGTCACGATATAAAACAATATACTTTTGTGTAAAGGTTTCAAAACAAGAAAGAAATCACTTACTAAAAAGTATGCATGTTACAAGACAAGAAAAACTTGTGACTTTTTGTGTGAAGTTTTTATACATGAACAATGGCAAACGCTAGATGCGTTACAACACTTCAGAAAAAGCATGCACACGAATGTAACGTTGTCCTCATGAAAAAGTAACAAAAAATTATAGGGAAATCTAAAAAAACAATTATAGTTAGGGATCGGAGCCAAACCCCTGTCATGACACAGTATGGACTACGACTCATACCTGAAGGAAGCACGGAACACATTATAGCGGAGACCGATGCACAAGAACTTGTGTCACTCTGGAGGCATAGAAGCAAGCAAAGGTCTGACATTGCAGCAATTTTACATGAGATTGAGCAGTTAGCCTCAACCTTCACTTCTTTTGAGTTACATCATGTTTGGCGAGAAGCAAATTTTGTAGCACATTTGTGTGCCAATTTCGCTTCTTCATCTTTAGATTCTCATGTTTGGTTTTCCCCTCCTAGCTTCTTGCAGCGATGCCTGCAGTCTGATTGTAATGACTTCTTCTAAGTAATGAAGCTTCTGTTCAAAAAAAAAAAAAAAAGATCATGGAATTCTATTTAGTTGAAATGTTGATAACAAAATTTTGGATTAATAATAGAATGTATATAATTCTTTTAGATTTAAGCCAAATTGCTTGCCACGTCTTTAAGACGCCTCTAGAGACGGCTGGAAATTCTAACCACCTTCGAAGATGACATTTCAAGAGGCGGATTGGCTTGCCGGTTAGCCACACCTAAAATTTATTTCTTCACGTGCCACCTGTTCCATAATTTGTTTGTCTTTGAAAGATGCTCAATTCCTGAAGATGGATGGAAATCGTTATCGTCTCTAGTGATGAGTTTGACTCCCTCCGTCCCAAAATAGATAGCGTTATTATATATAGGATGCATGCGGGTTAAACTTTTCCAATATTGACTACGTTCTTAGAAAATATTTGCAACAATTATATCTCCAAATAAGTTTATTATGAAAGTATATTCAACTATCTATCTAATTATACTAATTCCACGTTACAAATATTAATAGTTTCTAATATATAATTGGTTATCTAATATAAAAAAACTTTAACTTCTAGAGAAGCGAGAATGACATCTTGAGAGTACTAGTATATATTTGGCACATTAGCTTGGCAGGCAGGCACAAACACAGCACAACAGGCGCTAGCTCTACCTGCTTAGCGATGGCCAGCGTCGGCAGGGAGGCTCCTCCATTGACGCACGCGGAGAACGAAGAGTTCCTCCGCATCCTCAGGGACGTCAGACAACGGTGCGCAGTCGTCGATCGTCGGCTGTCCATGTTCATTAGCTTCTCGATGTGTTTTTTTCTCGATCTCTCTTGTGCATGGGAATGCAGGATGACGGGGAATGAAGCGCCGGCGGAGAAGGTGGAGGTGGTATTCGACGGCCTGAGCGTAGAAGCAATGGAGCGCGCCGCCGCCGGCCGCCGGGGCTGCCCACGCTGCCCAACGCTTTCCTAAACGGGGCTCAGGTATACTACTCCATTCTATGTACAATACACGTATGCCCGGCCACCGATGCATACGTGTGTACTATGAACAAAACAAATAAAAGCTACTGCATTCCCTATTGTTTTCTGCAGGCTATAGTAGGTTCTTTGAACAGCTGTGCTGCCAAAAACAAAGACATTCAAGATCATAAATGAAGTGAGTGGGACAATAAGACCATCTAGGTAATTTTTCATGCTTGATCCACTACTACACACACATTTACATTTCAAATATTCACTTCGCTCATGATTAAATCAACACCGAATTTATAGAAAAGAGCACCAAGATTTATGATACCAAGTATCATTACACACATCATTTAAAAAATATTTTCATAATGTCCTTTCAAAATATATTTTCATAATGTGGTCGTATATTGTTACAAATATGTGTACTATTTTAGATAAATTTGGTCACTAGCAAAAGTTTGATTTAAAACAAGTCTAGTAATTCATAATTGATTTATTCATGGGTGGATGAACTGTAATCTTTTGATTATATTGCTCTTTGAAAACACCTCATCATGCATCCTTTTATTTAGAAACAGATATTTCATCTAATTAACTTATAGCCGTATGAATCTATCTGGTTTATTAAGCACTCCACACTACCGTTGAAAAGCTTTTTAGAGGTAGCTGAAATCAACGATTTCTAGAGGTGGCTGAGCCAGCCATCCATAGAAATCAATTTTTGTCGTATTGCGAGATTGCAAGCATCCTTTTATTCTGTCATCAGTTACCATGCATGTAAATACCAAATTAAATAAGGCAGCAACTAACACTAATTTCGTTTCCCTGTCCGTTCGTCCAGAATGACACTTGTTCTTGGAGCACCTGGATCAGGAAAAACAACTTTCTTAAGAGCACTGGCAGGAAAATTAGATTCTTCTTTGAAGGTACTGAGAGTCTCTTATTATTGCAACAGTAACTCCAATCATGCAGAAAACTCAGTGTAAATTACAGAACAAATAAACGAATACTAGCGTCCTTGTACTAGCCCAGGATTAAAGGGTGGGCCTTTAGTTCTGAATTCGTAGTTCCTAACTGGGACTGCAACATATATATCTTCACTAGTGAAGATTGCATATATATGCATCCTTACATTCTTGTTGATAGTTGCACGGAAAGGTCTTGTACAACGGAAAACAAGCTCTTGTACACCGCACCACCTCTGTGCTTATGTCAGCCAACATGATCTCCACCACGCTGAGATGACAGTAAGAGAGGCAATTGATTTCTCCTCCAACCTTCTTGGAACAAACAATGAATTTGGTACGTACGAGATTGGTTTCTTGTATATATTTATTATTTTTTTGTTTTACATATAAAGACTATCATATATATTCCGTTTTCATGAAACTGTAAAGTGCTACTTCTCAGGTGCATACAAATACACTACTGCAAATATCATATCTAATGTTGATTCTTTGGCAAGTGCCAACTTTAATTTCAGACGCAAAACAAATATACACAACTAAGAGCATCTAAGGCCCTTTCTGATTCCTATGCCAATTGATCTCTTAAATTTATCTCTTTTGGATCCAAACAATAATAGATAATAGACTAGCTAATTGTTACCTGGACCTTTAGATAATAACCATCCCACGAGCTAGACCAAACTAGATAATATATACTTAGTTACTGATGATTACTAAACTAGACCAAACTATCCCACGAGCTAGACCATTTAATTTCACATGCGGGTCGCAACCCATTTGGCGTTTAGTTAGAGCAATCTTCGGCGCCGACCGGCCGACACCAACGCGTGCGCCGACCACCCCTATGGTGGGCCAGCCCACGCCCACATGGAGACGATGAAGGCCATATAGCCGCACGCAGACGACGACGATGAGGGCGAGCCACCAGTGACGAAACCCGACGGTTAGGGTTCCGGCGGCCTTTTTGCCCTCCCTCTTCCTCCTCCCTAGCTGTAGAATCCGGTTCGGCCGACGGTGAGCGAGGTGGCGGCGGGCGCCGCCGAGCCGGGCCGGGCCGGACTTATCCGGTTGGGTATTGGTAGGCGGCGGGGGCATCAAGGTCGGCCATGGCAGGTGTGCTCGAGCTCGGAGGCGGCAGCGGCGGTGGCGTCTAGGGTTAGGGTTCACGGGGGGGAGAAGAAGAGAGGGGAGGGGAGAAGGCGGACGCCGCGGGCTCCGGGCGAGCCCTAGAGTGCCAGGGCGGGGGGGGGGGGGCAGCGCTGGGGAGCCGGTCGCCGGAGGGAGGAAGGAGGAGAAGTGAGGCGCGCGGGGGCCGTTACGCGGCCGGCCCATGACCCGAGGCATGTTAGCCGGTCGCCAGCCTAACACGCCTCGTTTAGTCAACCACCTCAATATATGCATTGATGAACGCCTTCACAAATCAACTGTATTCACACGAGGAATACCTAGTTACTGATTATTACCACACAATGTAGTCACTAATTTTTTTATTTTGCATCTTGTGCTTATAAAAATAAAATTCTTATATGAAAATAAATAAAATTCTTATATAAAACTAATCATCTCTAGATCATGGTCCGGGTGGTTTGATATTTTGGACTTCCTTTCAAGAGGTCGCTGGTTCAATTCCCCAGGAGCGCCACATTTTAGACACAAGCATGTTTTTTATGTTTTTTCCTAGCATCTGGTGCTTATAGAAAAAAAAATGACCATGCTCCGAGTGGCCAACTCAGTTGGCGTAGTTGCTGCGAAGCTCGCCTTCTTCTACGTATTTTTGTGAACAATTTTTCGGATTTTCCTGCATAAAGTTTTTAAAATTACAGAATGATATGTTGAGCACAAGTTGACAATGGTTTATGTGGCTAGCTCGTTTTTTTTGGTGCAGAACCGTAAAGGTCAGGAGTTCAAGGATCTGTTGCTTGGCACTTTTTAGTTTTTTTTTTAAAAAAAAATTCATGCAAATCCGAACACATAATTATTTTGTTTATACTTTTTTATTATAATAAAGGTTATAAATAAACGTCTATAAGTACACGTAGATACCACCCGCTCAATTAGTACACATCTAACTGACACGTAGGGTGGTTGGTTGAAGCATCTCTTACTTCATATTTTTATGTTTTTCTTTTAAAATAAATCCATGCAAATCGAACACAAGATTAGTTTTCTTTGAAGTTTTTTTATTAGGGGCTATAAATGTTTTACGGTTAACATTTAACTAACAAGTGGATACCACCGTTCAATTAGTACACATCTAGTTGAGATGTGGGTCCCATGTGTCAAAGGATTTGGTAAGGTGTTTTTAATATGTTTTTTAATTAATGACATTATATTTGATCACTTTTGTCATGGCCTATTGTCACAAAGAGTGTGAAGTGCACATGGTGACATTTGTTTATGACTAAAGCATAACTTAGTCACAAACACTTGTCATCCATTGAAAAAATTGTCACAAATGCATCGTTTCAATGACAAAAAGTGTTTTGTCATATGAAAATTGTCATAGAAGGCCTAATTTCTTGTAGTGTCCCTTATGTCAACCACTGCACTAACTAGCATCATACCGTATATAACTACGTTTAGACACCATTTAAACAGCCTAAACGCCGGGTGACCCATATAGTTACATCAGCTAATTGTGCAAAAAATACAATGAGGGACATTCATGTATACCAAAGAATGGACAAGGTGCCTTTACCGCTACAAACAAGTCAGGACGGATCAAGCACCAGGTTCGGCCGGAAATGAAGCCCCCCCCACCCCCATCCCCACCCCCGGCACACACATATTCTCCCGCCCAGTTAGGCCCTCCCTGCGCCTCCTTCCCTACAAGCTTGTAGTCATTTAAACCTAGAAAGAAGGACTAAATGAAAATAAATGTATAAGTTTTTTATTAGATCCATCAAGCTAAAATGTGTGCTACATTGTTGGCTTCCCGGACAATAATCAAACATGACATCGAAAAACCCACTACTTAAGAAGGTATACTCTTTTTTTATAACGGAATTACTTAAGAAGGTAGACTCTTGATAGGTAGCAGATGCAATATTAATTAAGTTGACATCCACCTTCATAATTTCCACCGCCTCTAAGCCCAAGGAATGTGGGATTTGCCCTCTTCTAGCCTTACAATATATGGTTGGCTCGTTTTATGGCCTAGTGTTGTTGTTTTCCATCCTTTTACTCTTTTTTTTTTCCAATTCTCTTTGACCAAGCCCTTCCTACAATAGAACAATGAAAAGCCCATCACATATACATACAAATGTAATAATAAGTACATACAAAATACTAATGATCATACAATAATTTCTGACATAATACTCTAGCCGCCTTTTCACACTCGTGATGTTACCATTCATGTTAGCATATAGCACCGGGCTTACACTTATCTCTATTTTACATAATAGATTCTTATAACAATACACATACAAGCAAGAATCACAACCTCCTCCGATGTCATTGGCCTCAACAAGAATCGTATCAGCTATCTTGCCATAAAAGCTATTCATATCAGAAATTTATGAAATCAAAACTTGGTATGAAACAAAACCACCCCAAACATTATTGGCCTAAGAATCAGAGCAGCTATCCTACCATAAGAGCTATTCATATCCCTTGTATTCTCATAGTTTAGCCCCTTGCACCACGGACAAACAATTAGAGTGTGCAGTGGAATCCGTCCTACCTCGCTATACCCACGAGCCAGCACCTCTCGAGCTTAGGTTCACCAGAGCCCACAAATACCAAGGCCTTGGGCCTAAATCAATCCAAAAGACTTGCATATGATAGGTGAGCGCTGACCCCCCCACCTTATATGTTGTGCTCCCACATTATCAATTACCGATGTGGCACTAAACCTAACACAAACACACCAACAGTTATCATCCTCAAGTATTCCTCCTTCAAGCTCCTTCTTGCACACAAGCTATGTTTCAAAGGGGAACTCAAGATCACAAGGAACATAGAACATGGTAGGAATTTTCTTAGGAATCAGTAGCCCTACTTCACGTTTATCGAGGAAAGGATTTAAATGGTATTACAAAGTTCGAGGATTCAGTTCATATTTTTTAAATTAGTTTAGGTCATATGATTTGCATCCGGTATTATAATATATTTTAGAGTTATTTGGAAAACTTTTCTTTATCAAATGACATTACGTACTAGCTTGTGAAGCCTATAAACTATGGAAGAAAATTAGAGGCCCAGCAAGCCTTGACATGCTTTTTTCTCGAACACGCAGGAGAGCTGCGTATCATTATATTAAAAGTAGAAGAAAGAGTCTTACAGAGACCGAACCCACACACAAACTCTCAGAAACTCACTCACTCACTCACTCACGCTCACAAACTCAGTACAAGGAGAAAGGATCACCAGTTAAAGAAAAGAAAATGACAACGACCACACAAGTAGCAGCCCTTCAGCTTGCTCCTCTGGCAGCAAGCAGGAAAAACCCTTTAGCTCCTGCCAAGCTCCAGCAATGTGCCTCGTCTCTTGCCAAAGCCATGACCGTATTGACATTTGGGGCTGCACCATTGAACACACAATCATTTCTGTGCCGCCAAATGCACCAGGCCCCCAAAATTACAAGAGAGTTCAGCCCCTTCCTTAAATCTCCGCTTGCAGCAAATTCAACTTTTGTCCACCAATCACCAAAGGATTGGTCTGATGGTTGTGGAGCAAGTGATGCGACTCCAAAATGTGACATGAGATAGAACCAGAATTGCCTTGAGAAGAAGCCTTGACATGCTTCCTCAAACAATTGAATTGAGGATGATAATCCATACTGGTCCAAGTAATTAATTATTTGGTTTTGCTCAAAAAAAAATAATTAATTATTTCATTGCATTTCTGATATTCAGAGATACTGTTGGGATATGCAATACAAAGAAATATGGATACTAGCAATAATGAAGTGTATCAGGAGTTATTTACAAAGGTGCTATTTAGTCATATTCCTTTCATAACCTTACTTTGTTTAGGTTTAACAAAATCTATGGTGCATTTCTTGCAGGCAACCAACCTCGGTGAGGGATGTCATAGCAACCTTAAAACTAATTATATTATCAAGGTACCATATTTCAGAAGAATGTGATATGCCTTTATTAGTTTATTTTCATCAACCTTTCTATATCAAATAACCAATTGTTGACTGGATACAGATGCTTGGCTTGTCTGACTGCGCTACGACACTACAGTAGGGGATGCACTCCGCCGGGGAATTTCCGGCGGACAAAAGAAACGAACAACAATTGGTAATTAAGTAGCTAAGAGTGAGAATTTTTCAGGAAATGCAGTGAGTTAATATTTCACCAAGCAATTTCATGTACAAATGTAACAGAAAAAATGCAATCGTTGTGAATTGATTTTATTTCTGTAATTCCATTACTTACTTTTGGCTATCATATTTCAAAAACTATAGGGGAGATGCTAGTTGGTCGTGCGAGATGTTTCTTTATGGACGACGTATCAACAGGCCTGGACAGCACTACCACATTTGAGATTATGACATTTTTTTCCGGCAAATGGCCCATCTAATGGATCTTACAATGGTTATTTCATTGCTACAACCAGCTCCAGAGACGTTTGAATTATTTGATGACATAATTCTTCTATGTGAGGGTCAGATTGTGTATCATGGTCCTCGGCATAATGTTAATGGTTTCTTCAATACCATTGGCTTTGCATGTCCAAGCAGGAAAAATGTAGCTGACTTCCTGCAAGAGGTGAGCCATGATAAAACTTAAATAGGTATGCATAAATGAACAATACTCTTAAATATAACCTTTTCAAAATGGATCTAATTTATTTAAGTAACCTTAAAGTTAATGATTAGAATAGTGAAATGTTGAGAAGTGTTAATGGGCAGTCAGTTTTTGCAGGGTTCCTATGTTCATTAAGATTTTAAATTGATATTCCCAATTATTTAATACAACTACTTATGCCAAGATAATGGTAATTTTATAAAATTTTAATGGTATGAATTTTGCTGATATTTTATTGTAGTCAAGTCCAGTTAAGAAAGTTACTTCCAATGTATACCAAGAACTAACTGTGATAAAAGTTGAGAGAACTAATACGATATCAATTTGGAATCAAAGCAAAATGTCATAATATGCCCCCAACTCATAGGTATGCAAGGACTAATTAAGGAGGGTTAGCATCCTTTCTTAGTGAGGTGCATTCCAGAGACTTTCAACACATTCGGCTGCGCTTATTGCAGTGCTGCTGCTGCAGCAGCCGAATGCTAGTACTCGATAGCTACAGTAGTGGGAAGTGAAGGAGAATATAATTGGGAGAATTGATTGTATTGCAATGGGCCATTGCAATTTGAGCTGGAACATGTATGTGTGATGCAAACCATTGCAATTAGGCAGTTTAAATTTCGACCCACAAAGTTAAATTATGACATAAAAATGACCAAACTATTTTTGTTCTGTTACATATTAATCCTCTGGCATGCATCTCAAGTAATAATAATAAAAGACAAAATGCTGCAGATATTATGATGTCGTAGTGATGGCACATTGCGTTATGATGCAGTAATGACTTCCATCAAAATAACAGAATACAAAAACGTTCTCAAATCAATACAACGAAACTCATTTCTTTGCATTGATAGGTAACTTCAAAAATGGATCAGAAGCAGTATTGGACACGTGGTGAAAGAGAGTATCAATATCATTCCACTGAAAGTTTTGTTAAGTGCTTCAGAGCCTACAATTTCTCCACACTTTTGGAAGACCAAGAGTGCCACAAATATGACAAACAAGAGAGCAAGAAATCTGAAAATGTTGATGGCAAAAGCATTCCAAAATTGTACATTTTCAAAGCTTGCTTCGCGAGGGAGGTACTCCTGTTAAAAAGAAATTATCCACTTCATATATTCAAGGCCGTCCAGATCTTATTTCTGGCTTTTGTACTTGCGACACTTTTCTTTAGAACAGAGATGAACCATAATGATGTATTTGATGGGAACAAGTACATGGGATCCCTTTTTTTATGGGTATTGCTGTGGTAAACTTCAATGGCATGACTGAACAAGCAGTGACTGTTAAGAGGCTCCCAACATTCTATAAGCAAAGAGACCTGTTAGGACTACCGGGCTGGGCTCTTATTTGCACAATTTTCCTCATCAGTATCCCAATGTCACTAATGGAGACATGCCTATGGACCTTGTCAACCTATTATACCATTGGTTATGCCCCTTCGCCCATTAGGTACCCATGTTTTTTTTAAGGAACACTATGTTAAAATGCTCAGAAATGGGGAATAAAGTACTGATCGAAGAAAGTTCTCATACTTTCAGATTTTTCCAACAGTTACTAGTATTATTCATGATGCATCAAATGGCAGTGAGCCTTTATCGCTTGATAGCATCCATAGCAAGAACACAGGTAATGACTAGCATGCTATCGACTGAAGTTCTTATAGCAATTCTTGTACTTGAGGCTTCGTTATATCTAAAGGTAAGTCCACTTCCATCAAATTTGTCATAGCTTAACAGTGAAAGGTGCTTTATGACTGAGTACATTGAAAGCATGAGCAATCACAGATGCTTTTCATTTCAAAATTGACTATCAGATGACTTACAGCCATGGATGCGCTGGGGTTGTTGGGCCTCTCCATTCACGTATTCTCTCAATGCTGTCGCTCTGAATGAATTTTTGGATAAACGATGGACTACGGTAACCACTCATTCATTTCCTTGATATCAAATCCTAAACATAGTGTTATAGTACCTTTTTTTTTTTAAATGCCCACTGGCCAATGGTACCACAGGCTTTCCGTTACGAAAATGTCAATACCACTGGAGAGGCTGTCCTGAAGACTAGGGGATTAATAACTGAATGGCACTGGTATTGGGTGTGTGTTGGTGTATTATTTGGCTTCTCTCTGATCTTCAACCTTGCCAGCATATTTGCTATCGAGTTCCTGAACTGTATGTGCATCTAACAAAGAATGGAGGACAATTATCCTACTTTTCATTTTGACAAAAGAATGGAGGACAATTATCCTACTTTTCATTGGCTTGTAGATCCACGGGAACATAGAGCCAAAGCACGAGAGGTTCAGGATATAGTGGACGGAGATCAAATTGTTGGCAGCTGGAATAAAGCTGATGACAAATGCAACCTTCCATTCCAACCTTTGTCCCTTGTTTTCAGACAAATCAACTATTTCGTTGACATGCCCAGAGTACAGTCTCTGCACTATAATGTTTCTTATTTTTTCTAGACCTCCTCTAACAAACACAAAAAATGATGCTAGGAAATGAGAAAGAATGGAGTAACTGAAAAGAGACTTCAGCTACTACGAGATGTTAGCGGCGCATTCAGGCCAGGTGTGCTAACAGCACTAATGGGGATTACTGGTGCCGGGAAAACAACGTTGCTTGATGTTTTGGCAGGAAGGAAAACTGGAGGATACATTGAAGGAACTATTAACATTTCTGGATATCCAAAGAAGCAAGAGACATTCTCAAGGATCTCAGGTTATTGCGAGCAGACTGATATTCACACCCCTTACCTCACTGTCTATGAGTCATTGCAGTTTTCTGCCTACCTTCGCTTGCCTTCAGAAGTTAGTTCAGATAAAAGAGATGTAAGAACTAACAATATTTATATTGTTTATTTAAGAAGTAACAGGACCCAGCTCATGTGACATACTGACGTCTGACAACATTTTAATACATGATTCAGACATTTGTAGAAGAAGTTATGGGATTGATAGAGCTGACTGACTTGAGGAATGCTATAGTGGGCATTCCTGGGGTAAATGGACTGTCAGCGGAGCAACGGAAAAGACTTACTATAGTTGTGGAACTAGTTGCTAGCCCTTCCATAATTTTCATGGACGAGCCAACAACGGGTTTGATGCTCGCGCCACAAGAATTGTCATGCGAACAGTACGGAATACAGTGAACACCGGGCGTACTGTAGTTTGCACAATTCATCAGCCAAGCATTGAGATTTTTGAATCTTTCGATGAGGTATGCCGTGTATAGTATTAATTGTGCATGGTTCTGAATCTACCATAACAGAGTTGAAATGAATAGGGAATACCAATTTTCCATCCATGTAAGTTTCTTATATTTTTCTTACTCTTTCTGCAATAGCTGAAATTTCTTTAAAACCATTGTAGCTGCTACTTATGAAAAGAGGGGGTCAACTCATTTATAGTGGGTCACTGGGCCCACTGTCTAGCAGTTTGATAAAGTACTTCGAGGTAAGGCTAATTCTTGAAATCAACTTTTGTTCTTCAGATCACAAAACTAACTACTTTCTTCTAAGGCCATTCCTGGAGTTCCTAGCATCAAGGATGGTGAAAACCCAGCTACATGGGTGCTAGATATCAGTTCACAAGCCATGGAGTATGCGATTGGGGTGGACTATTCTGAAATTTACCGAAACTCATCACGGCATAAGTAATCCAACTGCAGCCATCATGTTATCGATTATACAATATAAATTTATGCACTTTAACTAGATTCAGAATGGAAACTGGAGTAACAATATAACTTGCATTGATTATAATTGGTGTTTGCAGGGAGAACATGGCTCTCATTGACGACTTAAGCCAGCTAAGACCACACCAAAAAAGATTTGCATTTTCAACAGAGATATTGGCCAAACTTTTAAAGAACAGTGCATAGCATGTCTGCGGAAGCAAAATTGTTCCTATTGGAAAAACCCGGAACTAAATGCCACCCGCTTTCTATACACATTTGGTGTCTCGATCACATTTGGCATGGTCTTCTGGCAAATTGGTTTGACAATGTATGTACGGGCGAATGCTCAGTCAATAGTCTTTATTTCTTAAATGAGGTTTTTCACCATATGTTGTACAAAAACTCAATTGTTTTCTGTCTTCTGGCATAAAAAGCAAGGACGAACAGGATGTTTTTAACATACTGGGAACTGCATACACATCGGCACTATTCCTAGGCTATGTGAACTGCAGCATGTTGCAGCCTATTGTAGCATCAGAAAGAGTTGTCTTCTACCGCGAAAAGGCTTCTGGGATGTACTCCTCCATGGCATATGTCATTGCTCAGGTAAAAAAACAGGCGCAATTGGCCAGATATCATTATATTGACTTGAGATGATTTGGAAACAAAAATAACATCGATCAATACTTGAATTCTTTGTGCAGATAGCAGTTGAAATTCCTTATATGCTTCTCCAGGTGTTCGTTTTCTCAGCAATTGTGTACCCAATGGTTGGATTCCAACTGACTGCCACAAAATTCTTCTGGTTTGTCCTATACATGATATTGAGCTTCATGGACTTTGCACTATTTGGGATGATGGTTGTTGCACTTACACCCAACGAAGAGATAGCTCTTGTCCTGTCCTACTTCATCTTCATGTTATGGAATGCATTTTCTGGCTTCATAGTCCCAAGGAAGGTAACTCACTTTTTCACTTCTCCAATCATCAGTATGAAAGAGGCCTCGGCCCCTCCAAAATGTTCAAAAATAAATCATCAGTATATGGATC
The DNA here is from genome assembly GCA_015847255.1 of Hyparrhenia diplandra. Lineage (NCBI taxonomy): Eukaryota > Viridiplantae > Streptophyta > Magnoliopsida > Poales > Poaceae > Hyparrhenia > Hyparrhenia diplandra. The sequence continues at coordinate 315,732 of JADLZK010011108.1, forward strand.
CATGGTCAACAAAACTCTACATTCGGATTGATATTTCGGGTGGCTCTGAGCAGCACCACTAATGTTGATATGTATATGCTACTTGTAGATGATGCCGGCCTGGTGGAGGTGGATGTACTGGTCAGACCCAGCAGCATGGACTATCTATGGGCTCATGTTGTCACAACTTGGCGACCACATGGAGCTCATCCATGTTCCAGGTCAACCTGACCAGCCAGTGAGTGAGTTCTTGAAGGAATACCTAGGCCTGCAAGATGACTACATTTCCTTAGTTACGACTCTGCATATCGCACTAAGTACACTATTTGGTGTTGTGTTTTGTTTTGGCATCAAGCATCTTAAGTTCCAAAGAAGGTAAATTATGATTAGAGAGATAAAAAAGGGTGGAGCATGTGGGTGTTTAGTGCAATTGTATGTATAATGTAAAAGTTAATAATTAAAGAAGTGATAGAAGGGAATAAAGGGCTTCACCACAAGTGATATATTGTATTTTTTTTTTTTTTAAACAAACATATATTGTATATGTTAGTGCTCCAAGAGCAATAACTGCACCAATACAATAAAACAAAGAAACAAAGTTATTTGCAAAAGATATTTTCAAGTAAGAAAAAAACTAATTGTATTATGAGAAAGGCTTATTCTTGACAATGTGTCAACTTAAATTGGCATGCAAAAACAGAATCGATTCATGATAAGCTCACACTAGTAGAGAATCGACTTCTACTCGATGGTGTTTTTCGTGGTTGCTCCGGCATTTTTTTCGTGCCCAGGAGTAAAGGGAGATTTATTCCCGGCTGGAAGTCCGCTGCCGCGCCCGCCCAATAGTTAATAGCTACCATATCATGTCATTTTAAACGATATTGAAGCCATGAGTATGCATCTTGTTGATCTGTTTCCATTTATAATATTTTTCTCTACTTGTGAAATATCTGGTTGTCATATTTTTATAATGTACCTCTAGCAAAATATAAACTACTAGTCCTTTTGTTCTGAAATTACTGTGCACTTTGATTTTTTCCTAAATCAAACTTATCTATCACCAAGACTTTAGCACAATATATTGCCATTTACAAGTTCAAGTAAATGCAGTATCAACATATATTTCGTGGTATTTAAACTGATTGTAGTTGTAGGGCATGTTTTGTAAACTCAGTCAAACCTAAAGAATGAAGTTTGACTTTGAACAAAGCTAGAGTGAACCATAATTTAGAAAGGGGGAGTAGATTTCAACTTTTTTTCCCCAAGGCAATCTAATCTTGGCATATAGGCATAATGATGCATTGCGGCAAAAGGAAAACTGAAACTAACAGCATGTTTTGTTTCGGGATCGAGTGACCCTGTCCTGAATGAGGGCGTGGCATGAGGTGATAATTAAGGTAGTTTCTTAGGACTGATTTGATGATGACTTCCGCACAATAACAAGCTAACTTTTTTGCTAAGTTACTGGCTGGACCCATGAAAGTGACTAGGGGCCCTGTGCCAGCAGATATTTCCTTTGGGAGCAGGCGGCCCAGGAGATGAGATATTTCCCTTTTAGATATTTCCTTTGTTTCCTAGAAATCAGGATATATATTGATTTGTTAGAGCAACTTCATGAGTCTCCATATCTTTCCTAAATGCTAGGAATAGAGTTTTTGTTGAAAAAAGCTATCCTCTAACAGCTTGTCTATATGGTTATCCATATAGTCATCTTATATACCGGATTTTTGGTTACATAGGATATATAGAAAAGTTGTTGAAGAGTTAAAAGATATAACAAGCGAATTTTAGGCAAATGACTCTCTAAATGATGATTTAGAGAATGATGACATTTACAAAGACTCTTTGGAGATGCTCTTAGGGGATGATATATGCCTCTAAACTGAATTGAGTTATCTTTTTGCCAGGCCTCATGGCCCTTCCCACTTGCATCTATGTGTTTATTGCCACCCTCGTCACACCAACGCCGCCACGGCTCACACCCGTCCGGGTATCGACCCCTACCACCTGCCTCCTTCCTCTACGCTCTATACAGTTATGGAAAGATCGTCTATCTTAATTAACATTCTGGTAATATGGAGATGTTGGGTGTCAATGATGGCAAGGGGGGGGGTTGATGCAGCCGACCACAAATGTCACCACTAAGGCCCTCGCCGACATTGCCCTGCCATTGGCCAACCTCTCCACACTATTATCGAAATCATTTTTGGTGGGCGTTTTGGATTTTTGGAGGCGGGCAGGGACGCCCGTCACCAATGAGTGGTCACGGTAAATATGTGAAGCACGGTGTCGGGTACAAACACCGCCACGGTTAATCGCCTAGGAAATTAAAAAAGAAACCCTAACCAGCACCCGGATGGGTCTAGATCATTTGGGCCTGACGTGACGCCGATCCGCCACGCAAAGGCCGGATGTCACCGCGGGCGGTGACCGCTACCACCGGATCCGCCGTGGTGGAGCTCGTTGCCACCGGATCCGCTCGCGCCAGCAGTCACATCTCGCCACGCCGCCAATCCCGCCGGGCCGGCCCAGATCGGGCCGCCCCGAGGTCGGATTTGGCGCCCCCGCGCCACCCTCCACCGGATCTTGACGTTGCCGCCGCCGGCCCGGCCGAGGCCCGGTTAGATCGGGGAGAGCGCCGGGAGCGGCGAAGGCGCAACCGCGCCGCCCCTCGAGTGCACCATCGCGTGCGCCACCGCGCTTACTAACGCGCCGCCTCGGGAGTTACTCGCCATCGCACCCGCGCCACCCACGCAGTTGCACCACCGCGCCGCACTCCGCCCCAAGCCGCACCCCCGCTTCCCATGCACCCCGGTCGGGAGGGGGGATGGCGCCGCCGAGGCCTACTCCCACGAGCCCGATGACACATGAGCTCTATTGATCGATCTCAGCCTCGATCTCGCCTGGAGGTGTAGAGAGAGAAGATGAGAGGGAGAGGAGGGCGAACGGGAGGGTCATGGACCCAGAGGGAGGGAGACTAGTGGAGACCGTGAAAAGAATGAGAGGGTGAGGAAACCCTGGAGTGTCGTATATATATGACCCGATAGGGAGCCCTCTTTGGGCCTCACCGTGGGCTTCGAGGAATTTTCCATGGCGGGCATCTCTAACATGTCCGCCACCATAAATTGTTGCATTTTCCATGGTGGTCCTTTTATAAAGGCCCGCCACAGATGGATTTTGGGGTGTCACGCAAAATAAATTTTGTTGTAGTGCCATCCGTGTGGCGAACATGGAGAGCAACTAGGCATCTACCTCGACAGTGTGATACCCCAAGGTTTACAAGATACGGTTCACCAACCTTCTCCACCTCTGAAGCAATAGAACCCCAACATCTCCCTATCCACCACGCTGCCCACTGTCCCCATTTGAGAAGGGAGCTAAGGAACAGATCAAAGGAGTCGTTGCTTCATTCTACTGCTCTCTCTACTTTGTATAGTGCTTAGTGATACACTTGGTGATCGGTGTAGGTGCTTCATGAAGTGCTTAGGCTATTTAGATTATCACTAAATGCACTTGCTCTAGGTTTTGGCCTAGTATTAGTTAGGTTTGTATACATCTTGCTTACTTGGTGCTTGCTTACACCTTGTTTGTACATCGGAGGGACTCACTCATAGTCTTGAGAGACTACACCAACCGCATTTGTGGTGTGGGTACTGCCGTGTACTAGATGGAATGAGGCCCGTGCAACGGTTTGGCTGGAAGCTCAACAGTTAAGAGGGCAGCGAGCAGTTCGGGAGAGGCAAATCGCGAAGACCCACTTGAGCATGGGGAAGGCCGAGAGGCTATCCAAGAAGCTGCCCGACCAAGATTTAGCGAGGACATCCTTTTGAGGGGCTCCAATGAGGACTAGGGGGACCGTGAGCTTCTCGATGTGTCGGTAAAAATATTGAGTCATCGATGGGAGTTGCATCTCTATTGCCATTTTACCTTCCGCGTTTGAATTATGTACCTTGGTTGTGTTTCTACTTTCCTACCTTAGTTTAATAGGATTGCATAACACTTTTGTGGTAGAGGTAGTAATACACTTAGTATAACATTAGTTGCACATCCAGATAGATTACTTAATACATAGATTGAAATTAGAGGCCTTAGTTTCACAAGTAGTTTTTAAGTTGCCAAGAGATAGTCCATTCAGGATGGAGCACCCAAGAGGGATCCGGCACAGGCGCACCACTGAGGCATGCAAAACGATGAAGGCGCCGATAAGGTGGACGTGAAGGAGGAGAGTCGTCTGTTTTGTAAGTCAAACTATTTCCAAACACAGCCCCTCCACTGTCTATCTTTTAGCTGGAGGGTTATAAATAGTACAAGCTAAGTTGATTGGATCAGGGTGTAAGGATGAGTCATATGCATGTAGGTTCACCTTGGACCCTGAAGATTTGGTGTGATCTCGTGGCATACCATAAGCTAAAGCAAGTAGGCCTCCTCAAGTTCGTAAATTATTAGAATATCTTTGTGTTTTATGAACCCATACTTTGAGCCCTAGGTTATATATATCGGTAGCGCATGCCTTCACGTAACAACGCTATCAACTTAACATGGAGAAACAAGAGACATGGCGTATTAGTTGGCAACATTATGAAAATTTTGGTAGTACAAGGATCGATCGGTGTGGAAACATCCTTTATGTATAGTAATAATAGTAATGTATATAAACAAAGAAACTGAAAAGAAACACTATTCTGATTAAACAAAATGCTCCACGGGGAACTGGCTGAAAAAGTGGTGGTGTTTCCAGCGAACTACTCATGAATTGGTGACCTGGTACAGAGCAAACGATCCAGTGATTGTCATGAGGAACATGTGAATGCCTGAAATTATACGACGGAAGCTCTGGTCGTCCCTCAACCTACAAACATGCGTGAAAAACGAAGATATTAGATTATGGCAGAGTGAATCAAGTAGTTCATCGAAATCAAAATCCAGATTGATATAAAACAAACAAAGAAAACAAATTAGTAATAAAAAGAACTGCACACGAGAATAAATAATACTGTAGTTGTGTATACACATCAATATATACTTACCCAGGAACATGATCGGATTCCACACTACTCACCATCTTGCCGTGCTTATAGTATTCCATTCCATAACCATGATTTAATCGAGCTTGCGTATCCTGAGCAAAGGTAGTATAAGTTTTGGCTGCCTTGTTCGTGCCACTGGTGAAGGTCCGGGACGGCAAGCCGAGAGCTGGAAGAGGAGGCGCCGGAGATAGCACGGCGAGACGACGAGGTGTCCCTGCACGGGCATAGCCGAGGCCGGATGAGATCTGCTTTAGCGGACGCAGGTGTCGTGGCGCTGCCATGTCGATCGCTTCTTGATCTGCTTCGCTTCTCGTCTTGATGCTAACACGGCGACAAAGTCTCGATTGAGAGTTAGTTCTTGGATGGAGAAACAAAATACTCCAGTTAGCGGTCGTTGCTAAGGCTTATATTTATTATATACTAGCAAAATGTGCCCGTGCGTTGCACCGGGATGAACAACTTGCGTTTCAAAGATTTATATAGTGGTTATATAGATGACGGAATTGGACTTGTCTACTAATATTTTATCCCTCTATAGTTTTTTATGTTGACCATGACGTGCATAATATAAGTTTATATTGACAGTAATATAACAATGTCCTATTAAGCTTGTATGAAATTAAAATACACTTTATTAATATATTTTTCCTAGCTTTTGTTGGAAAGCATAAATATTTGGAAATAAGTATATCAAGACTTTTTTTATATATATTATTCATGTATTTCTATGACTTAATATCAACTTTTGTAGCTTTTTTGACACATCATATCAACCTCCGTAATTGATATGAATGAAAGATTGGTCTGTCTGTCGATTACCTCGTCAAGAATTACAAAAATACATTTGTTTAGAATTGATTAGATAATAATATGTCATCTGTCAAATATTTCAGTTCTCGAAACAATTAGTTGGGCCATTGATTCATCCATATTTAATAAAAAATGTTTCTAATATAATCAAAACTACATCAGATTGTTTTGTAGAAAAGAAGGTACACCAGATGTTGTAACTTGTAAACCATTATTTTGGAGGTCCATAATGTTGTGCCTATATTAATGGAGCTGTCCGGCGTCGCTGTTGAACGCTCGCTGGAGCCAAGCCCGCCGGCGTCGCTGTCTCTCCCACACACCGCTGAAGCGAATTGGGGACAGGCGAAGGAAGGAATTGGTCGGAAGTCGCTGGAGATAGATCGCTGGCGTTGCTGTTTACCCAGTACACATGCTGTTCTTGCCTGAGAAGGAAGGCCGACGAGTAGTTCGTTGTTGAGAACAAGAAACTCCATGCTCTCTGTATCAACCAGATCGGAAAGAAGATTCGAAGGTATTATTATTTTAGCAAATAAGCAAGAATCGCAGTGTTGGCGAGGACGCACGGTTAGAGATGGAATGGTCAATGGCTTCCCTTGCTATGGCGCCCGATCCATCCTCATGACGTCGATTGGCGGCGCCACTTCAGTCGCTGCAAGCAGGCGGCGGCCTCGCGTCGCGGCACCCGAGCCCGCGGCTGGCGTGCCTCATGGTCCGCACGACCTTGCGCTGCGGCTCCCTCCTTGCTCCGGCCTCCGGCTAGATAGCCGCGCGCCGCGCGCTGACCCGGGCGGCTGTGCCTCACACGCCCCGGACCAACGCTGTGCCATCGGTGCCGGGCTCACCTCCTCTGTTGAGGGGGAGTGCCTCGCCGCTCCTGAACGCCGGGGGCGAGCAGAGTTTGTCTCGCCGTTCGGCCTCCATAGCTGGACCAAGGGCACAAGCGGCCTTGCACCACCACAGCTACGCCCAGGCTCGGCGTACCCGTCCGACGCACACGCACAAGCAATTTGGCGGCCTCGCGTCACGCGCACGAATTCGTCTCCGTGGCGGACTCGCACTGGCCCACGGGAAGGCAGGCAGAAAAATAGATGGAGGCAGAAATTTTCTCTCTTTATTAGTAGGTATAGATTATTAGTAGGTATAGATATATACGCATATGACACTCTGAATCGTTATAGAACTGCAGTTAGTACTGAAAGCTTTGTCTCGTCACCACCCGGCCTTCGCGTGTGCTTCTCCAATCGCTTTCATCGTGTCCGCCTCGGGGTCGGACGCCTTTTGGGTTCGTTCTCGGCTCGGGCCCTGACGCCTCTGTGTCCGAGGACGCCTCACCTCCGCGGCGACCGGCGATGCGACGCGCCGGGAAGTCGTTCCCGCTCAAGAGCTAGCGTGCGCTGGCCATGGAACTCAGCTGGATTTCGAAAAGAGGTCAGAGCCGTCCTCGATCAGCCAGCGACAGCCCTCTGATCACCCGAGCTGCTTCAGCACGGGCAACATCGAGGCCTCAAGGCTACGGACCCCGATGCCACACACTGCCTCGCATCTCCCGCTTGCAAGCATTCTTCTAGCCGGCACAACGGCCCCTAGAAGGCCAACATGATAGAGAGCCAACCGGGCACTCTTCACATCTCGTATGGCGGAAGACAAGTCATGCGATCGACATATAGCTGTAGTTTGTAGTTCTTTATTTAGTACTTCCTATATGGCCGCCGCGCTATGTCGCGTATCAAGCTCCCTGACTCGTCACCACCGTCGCCGGCCGGTTTTTCCGTCACCGCCGTCGCCAGTTGCCGATATGCTCAGGTGAAAGCAAATAAAATGAAGCCTTCTCTTCCCTCCTCAGCTTTGGTGCTGTCATCGTCATCTGCGTCAAGGTAATCCACATCGAAGAGGGGAACTACATCAGCAAGCACGGCATGATGTTCGTTCGTCTACTACACCACTGCATCTGCATCCAGCGTTCGATTCCAGCAGCCATCGATTGCAGCCAAGCATGCCTCGCCAAGATCGGCATGGCGCTGATGTCGAAGCCCACTGACGCCAAACCAATGGCGGCCACCGCCGGGGTGTCCTCACCTTACTTGCTGATGTAGTTCCTCTGCACATGCAACCCCCCAAGGCGAAATTGTCTTCCTCCGCACATCTTCGACGCTGCTGTCTTTTTTTTCTGGTCACACGACCTCGATGTCAAAAAAAAAAAAAGGCCTAGACAATTTAATGGAAAGAGCCCGTGTTCTATTGTTGTGTGTATATTATATATATGAATGGAAGAACTCAAGCACATTGTTTTGCACCACAATAGTAGGACTTGCAGGATTTGCTGATAATTACAGCACAAAAATTATATATGTACCTTTCAAGCTGGGAGCGCCTCGCCCCCGCTGGAGATTAGGGCGACTAGGGCCGTGGCCTCACAAATTTTTAAGGCATTATTTAATTTTCACCCTCATAATAACTTCAAATGAGATGCTTATTTTTTTTCTACTTTTTATAGTCACGATATTTCAGTTGGTGAAATTTACCATATAATAATGTAATAAAATCTAATTTTGCTAAAACTTCTCAAAGCTTGCAGTTCAAAATGATTTTTATAAAGTGAAGTTACAAATGGATACATCTTTCACGTTGTTGTATGATTAAATGAGAGACGTATAATTTGTGAACAATATATCTAAAAAGAGGTTTGAAAATTTTACAAAATACTTAAGGACCCAAAATATGTTGTTGTGTTAATTTTTTAATTTTGTGACCAAATTATATTATTAAAATTATTTTTTTGAAAAATCCATAAATAGACAAATATTTTTTAGCAAAATAAATAGACGAATGGTGATTAATGTACCTTGCCAAGATAAATGAATTTAGCCCATAACAGTAGTTGGCCGGCACTTCCCAACCTGGTCTTGTGTTATTTTGACGAAGTTTTTTTTTTTCTAGAACGCGGACGTTGCCTGTAATTCATTAAGAGAAGTGGGTTATTTTGACGAAGTTTGGTTTTCCAAATTTCATAGACCGAGCTCTAATTTGAATTACTGACAATTCTATTTTAGTGCTTGGTTTTCAACTAATTCTTAACCCAAATGATCACGGTGTCTTAACGTAAATTGTTAAGTTTTCGATGGACTGCAACCTTCGTTCTTGCCTCAAGTCCAGACACAGCCCAGAACTAGCCCGAATCGGTATCCAAACCTCGACTCAATGTGACCCGCCAGCTGTTCGGTGAAAATCCTCAAATGACGACGCGCGTCCTGGGCGTGGCAAGCATGCGGCAGAGCTCGCCCACCATTGCTGCCACCTCCAGCTCACCTTGCCACGCGCCCTGAGCACTGCGGTGCGCGATAGGAGAGCCGAGCTGCGCCGATTTTTCCCGCTCCTCCTCTCCACTCGCCCGCTCCCTGCCTCCTCCATTCCACCCCGAGTTCCCTCTCGCTCTATGGAGGTGGAGTCACAATGGTACACCATCACGGACGCAGCCGGAGCGGGTGCTGAAAAGGGTGGAGCAGGCAACCTACAGCCAGTTATTAGCCACTGCAAGGAACGATAGAGAACCTCACCATCGTCTGTAGCAGAAAAAAATACTTAAACAAATCTAGCAAGCCGCTTCCATACACCGCACTACAGGTAAAAATCCCTTTTTGGTTCAAAGGAAATGCCATTGAAAAGTCCTATTTTGTTTTCACTCAGTATAAATTATGCTACTCAGTCAGAAGTCGGATTGCATAAAAAAATGCATGTCAATAAGTCCATTGAATTATGTGTGTTTCTAACGTAGTCCATTCTACTTTAAGGTTAGATAGCCTATGTTATGTGCACTAAAAAAGCCTCCTACTGTGTGCCCAATCAAATAGCCCAACTGCATTTTTTTTTTCACATTGTTTTTCTTTGTAGATAGATCATGGTTTTGTGTTGTTGATAGTCCTTCCTGAATGACCTGCTGCAGTTAACTCCAGGGCTTCGCTTCATACAAGAAAATGCTATGCCACAGAATAGGCCAAGTACACCTAAGTAGCATATGTATGTCCTAGTTATTGAAGTGTGTCTTACTATTTATGCACAGTTGTGCTTCCAACTTCAGCACCAGCGGTTCTCAGTCTCTAGTCATGTTCTCAGATTTTTGTTTTGTATACTTTAGTGTATGGATTGTGTTGTCATAATTTGTTGTCCTGAAACGGTACTTCCAATAGGCTGTCATAATTGCGATAGGGTAAATGTACTATGCCTGTGTTTCTTCCGAGTCTAAAAAGATGCCCTGTTTTCTATATATTTTCTTTGAACTTCTGACAACTTCTTTTATAATCTTGCATTTTCTTGTGCTATTTTGCACTTATACATGTGAGAGAAATTGTTGTACTGCACTATTCTTGCTTGGTAGCCGCACTCAGTATTGGCTCAAGGTTATATTGAAACTTCAAGTCAACACTTGATTCTTGGCTGATTCATTTATGACATCTATTTCATTATTTAGAATCTTATGCCAAATATATGATGCTGTCAACTCCTATTTCTGTATTTTGTAGTTGATTATGATCACACTGAAACCATTATTGATGGCAAATCCATTATGGGGAATAAGGTTACATATTGCTGAAGAAGTCTGAAATGAAACGTTCAGTTGGACATGTGCCTGTTCTTGGTTGGTAATAGAAGAGATTCTGAATCATATAGTGTGATGCAAAGTAAAAGGCTGTGAGGAAGTTGAAATTAAATCTTTGTTGGCTAAGTTGCCTGGAAACTGTTCAGAAGTTGGAGTGATGGATTCAGTGTCAAGATTAATGAGGATCCATCTGTTCATGGCATCCTAGTGCAGTTACCTCTACCAGTGGTAAAGTATTTTAGTGTTTCCACCTTGAAAGCACAAGATCTGTGGTATTGTTCACACTCCATAGATTAACATAGTTAAATTTTTTTTTTCAAATGCACCCATTGGAGACATTCTATTTCATGGTTAATAGTAACTACTCCCTCCATTCTAAATTATCGTTATGGTTTTTCTAGGTACATAACTTTTTACTACACACCTAGATTACATTATGTCTAGATACATAGTTATGTACATAGAAAAGCCAAAATGACTTACAATTTGGATCGAGAGAGTAGTTTCCATTCATCTATCTATTTGATCAAGATTCAGTCTGTTTGATCAAGATTCAGTGTAATTCACGTGACGCCTTTTGCTGTGTTCAGTACTCAACGTTATAATTGTTGACCTTTGAATTCTGTGTCCTAATTTTGTGCAGTTTATGGATGAGGAAAGGATTCTTCGCACCATCAGTCTGGAGAAGGATGTTGATGGTTTCCATCCCTTAAATGTGGGTAATTCTTGCACTCAGAAGCCGAAATCATTTGTTTGTGTCTTGTGCTGCAAAGGCTTGCATGGAGTTATTGCTCCAATCTAGGATTGATCTGATGGGCAAGCATATAGCTGTCAAAGCAAAGTTGTTGGATTGCCCACTTCCTTGCTTTTACAGGTGAAGTTGTAAAAAAATCTGAGTCACATCTATGATTTTGATTTTATATGCATTTTTGCGGTGTTGTTCTATGAAGACATCACTTTGTCATTAATTTTCTTTTAGCAAAGTAACCATTGTCAGTGTTATCCATGCCTTCACAACAAATCTAGAGGCTATCCAGCTGCTGGAGTGGCCAATCTTTTAAGGGAAGCTGGTTAAAGTAAGGCGCAGTTGTGATTTGATATTGGGACAAATCCAATCAAGGTAAACCTAGCAGTGTTTTTTGTTGTTTCTGTGTAGACAGATTTTTTTGTGCATTTTTCTCTAGAGTTGTTTGTCCATCAATAACATTGTTTTATAGGATAAAATAATGATTATAAATTAATGATAAGTACTCTTAATTATTGTCCCAAATTAATGATAAATATACTTCTAAAAAAATGTCCCAAAATTAGTTTATTGGTGTAGTTTTCTTACAGATAAATTTGTAGCTTAAATAGTGTCAGTAATGTTTCAAACACTTGTCCCTTTGCGCTTAGCCATCAGCGTCTGATGTCCCCTGTTTTGCAGGATCGAACTAGTGATTACAGTTATCACCTATCTGGAGATGTCTACTTTGAAGAGTCCTACTTTGAAGAGTCCCATGTTTTGCAGGATCGAACTAGTGATTACGGTTATCGCCTATCTGGAGATGTCTACTTTGAAGAGGTAGTGGATGTGGCCTCCGCTATGACTCTAGTTTCTGGAGGAGCTGGACCTGGGCACTTGGCAGCACACTTGATTCAACAAAAGTGACCGAAGCCGAATTGTAATTTTGACATGCTTGTCCTAAAATAGTTCTCTTTTCTTTTTCTCCTCCCGTTGCCCTCTACTGTGTTAAGTTCCATATTCTTGCTCAATAAAATGTTGTATGCTTTTTATAAAAAACAAGAATGATGGACAATTGCAAGATATTATATAGTTTAATTCTGATTACTAACCAAGAAGGCAGATTATATTAAACAAGATAGATTATATCAAAACAAAGCTATCAAAACAAAGCCGATCGCACTTCAGATTTGCATTGGGTGGATTTCCCCTCAGAATGCCACCATAGTCGTGACCCTCAGGCAGCATTGTAGAGAAGGAGCCAGCGACGATGAAGGCGATGCGGCTCCAGGTGGCAGGGAAGGATGGAGAGCTATTGTTGAATTAGTTTTTTGTAAGGATAGGTGATAGGCTGGAGTTGATGTAAGTATTGATATGCTAGTGAGCATATATCCTCACATTTGATAATTTCATGACTCTAGATGATATAAAATTATAAATATTTTTTCATGTAAATTGAATACAACTCGAGCTAAAACAATCTTGATTGCCGAACAAAAAATTGAACTAGTAAAAATATAATATCTTGTATACATGTTGGTTTAGTCAACAAAATTAGAGATGTCGAATAGTGAAAGACCAAATAGAGATGATGAATGGTGGAACATGGAACAAAGAAGAGAAAAAGAGCTTAGTGATCAACCTCTCCCCCCCCCCCAGGGATTGATTTTTTATTACCCACAGTAAGGCTGTTATATACAAAAGTGTCACGAGGGCTACAAAATGGGCCTAAACATCATGGAAAACTCCCGGCTCGAAACACATTGGTGGGTGGTCACCAACATATAACACACCTTTAACTAGTAGCTCCTCACTGCAAAACCCAATAAACTAGGCGTGGTCCAAATTGCAACTCACATTCGATACACACTTTTTTGTCTACACTTGGATAGCTCCAAGATTGCTTTGTCTATCGATGGTCTTCAATTTGTCTTTAGCTAGTCTTCAATGGATCCCTTTGCTCACGCCTCTTGATCACGTCCTTGGTGTCTTACTCCTCGCAACGCAGTTGAGGCAGACGAAGCAGTTGATGTAGTCATAGATGATCATGGCATGTCTTCATACCTTCATTCACGGTTGTCAGGCTGAGTAATTAAGAAGTCAAAGGTGTCGAGGATGGCTCCACACCAACTCCACACTAGCAGTTGATGTAGTCATATATGATCATGGCACATTGCTTGTCCAATGCGCTCCACACCAACTCCCCTTGGTTGGCGCCTAAGATATTCTTTCGAGAATAGTAATTAATAAGTCAAAAATGTCGAGGATGGCTCCTCGATGCTGAATTGTTGGCGAAAGTGTCGAAGGCGACGATGTGGACCTCTTCCTTAAATGTCATTCCATCTAATGAATTGTTGGGTTTCATTTTTTTCATTAATTATTTACTTTTGCAAGCAACAAGCTATCTTTTTGTGATGGTGCAGATAAAGGCAAAGCGATCCCCTCGTTGCTTTTTATATTATTGGCATGAACCCGAGGGCGAATAGAGGCAAAACAAGCCCCTCAATGCTTTTATATTGTTTTGGCACCAACTTGCCCAAAATTTTTGACACGAGGGACGAACAGAGGTGCAACGAGCCCCTCGGCGCTTTTATAATATTTCGACACCAACTCACCCTCCCCACAAAAAAAAAACTTTTTGAGGCAAGGGGCAAATAGAGGCGAAACGAGCCCCTTGGTGCTTTTATACTATTTCACCACCAACTCCCCCTCAAACTTGTTGAGGTGAGGGGCGAACAGAGGCAAAATTAGACCCAACCTAGTTAGATTTTGATGTTTTCCTTCCTTTTCTTTCTCTGCCATTTCGCTCCCAAGCATCATAGGAGCCTAACTCATCACTTATCATTTTGTCAAAGCAAAAAGGAAAAGGATATTAGCTCGCGAAATGTCAGACAGCCACGGCGTACGGCGGCAGCTTTATGGCGGTGCGAGGTGACCTTTGTCGTGCAGGTTGGTTTGCGGGGGTTTTCAGTTTCATGTAGAGGTCGGGCTACGTCTCAGACTTATATTCATGCACAAGCAGTAAAGAGCATTCGTTCAAGCGATGTTCGGAGATAGTGAAGGAGTATTCGTGCGCCAAGGCCTTTTAAGTAGTGAAGAAGCATTCGCTCATGGCCCCTAGGGTCATCCGGCGTCATTTCTATGAAGATGATTATCTAAAGTTTTAGAGTTTTGTAGCAATGCCTAGGCACTGCTACAAAGGAATTTCGGATTTATCTAAAGTTTTTGAGTTTGCAAATATTCGAAATGGTGACAAAAAGTACAGATGCTTGACATGTTGTTGGGTTCAAGGAAAACAATAACATCTGAAGCCTTATCTCCAATTAGTTCATCAAGAATGAAACCCTGTTGCTCCATGTCCTTTGTGCTCTCAGAATGATCTCCCTGCAGTCTTTTTGTCCAACTGTATATATTTAGATACACTTGTGAGTACGCTTGCAAACAAAATAAAATTGTGGTCAATGGAAATTTGGGATGAGCATGTCAAGCTCATATGAAATAATTTCAACATCATTAAGGTTGCCATTGACGACAGAGACAATCTCAACATCAGTGGGGATTAAGGGATGATCAAAAGTTAAATGAAACTTTTAGAAAAAAAAAGAACAAATAAATTTTATCTCCTAATGGAGGAGTTTCTGATGGGAGTTCGTATTGCCAAACAAAAGGAAGTACAGTACATAATAATAGGATTGATCTTGGTAGCAATTTATTTCTTTGTCCCAGATGATGACTAAATGAATTGAATTTATGTGAGAATCATCAGCTGATATTCTTCAGCAAAGAAGAATAAATCAATTTATGACCCAGACATGAACTATATGTCTGCTCATCGTGTGCATTTCGTATAGGAGTTCATACTGTCAAGACAAATAATATTTTATCAGAACCAAATTAAAGAATCAAGAATGGCATTCCTGTGAAATTTGCTTTTTCTATTTTCATTCCGTTTTCTTCTCAACTAAGTCAATAATTAAATTCAGTACCTAAATCTGCACAGAGTGAATGGTAAAAGATGATATCGTGCAGGAGCCGATGCACCGGACCGCACCATAAAATGTGCCATCTAATAACCACAAAAAACAAAAGGAGGCCCCGACACGCACGAACTCGTGGCAAACGTGCACACGCATCGCCAAACGGTGAGATTACACGGTTGTACACTTGGTATCGGGCGGCACAACGAAGACCGCGTCGTCAAGCCCATCAAAGCGAACAAATGAACGGCACCCCCAATGCGGCAGGAAGTGAGCAGCGAGTCGTACATGAACAATGGCCCGAAGCGTTCTCATGGCGCGAATCTAGGAGCTATATGAAGTTTACTCTACGCTTGCAAGAAAGGGGAGATGAGTGTAAGCTCCTCTTTACAAAAAGTACAGATGCTTGACATGCAATTATTATCTGTGTACAGTACACACCAGAAGACAATCAGCGGGTCTCAGGTGGCAATATCTTGTCTGAAGAACATTCATATGCATTATTACTTCCTTTTGTTTGTTGTTAGGATGAGATAGAGTCACAGAGCTAAAAAACAAAAGATCATAGAAAACTCAAAGTTGAGGTAGAGGAGCGACTTATTAAGGGCACTCACAGTACAGAGTTTATGATAGAGTCTAAAATTATTATTATAATGCTACATAGGCTCTACTGATGGAGCGGAATGTTTAATGAAGAGAGAGAGAGAGAGAGAAATTTTTTTTTTTTTTTTGATAAGACGTCACATCTGCGTTCCTCTCGAGGCCGCAAGAAACCACATCGACTCATGTTGGAGAGGGCAGCGTGGAGTCTATTGATTATTCAATGGCTGAATGGTAACCGATGGTCTTCTAATTTGCAAGGAATTGATTTATATGCAAGGTAACTGAAATCCTTTTTTTGCAATTGTGACTATATATATAGCACAACCACTTTTTTATATGAACCATTCAAATGTTGTTAATTCAACCTCCTATATAATTTTCTTAACCCAGTCTCATTTTTTAACAGATACTCCCTCCGTCCCGTTATACTTGTCGTTTGAGCTCTGACCGAGGCTGTGTCTAGGTGCATGCATGAATCAATGAACCGGGGCCATTTACTACCGTGCTAGGGCGACTAGTAAGAGGACAGAGAGGGAGTATGCTTGGACGACGATGGACATGGAGTTCCGTGTGGAGAATGATGATGGATGGCTTATTATTATCTAAATATTATTATTATCATCAGTTTATAGTTTGCAATTCATATCTATGTTTCTATTGTTATATAGTTTGTCAATTGAGTGATACACTCCTCTATGCGCTTGGTTATATTGTCGTAGACGTGGTAAACCTATTGTATGGATCTGATAATATGCTTCAGGTTATATGCTATTGGTGATATATGATACTATAGGGTTTTGGTGAAATGCTACTTTATGTCTCAGTCGCCGGTTGTATGCAGGCACATGTGTTGGTTCAGTCATAAATTGATTTTGGTGACATATCCTATATACGTGTGGTGATATTTGTTGAGAGGTGTAGGGTGGATCACATGGTTTATGCCACAATTGATCACCTTTTTGAGTAATAAATGTCTTTATACATAGAAACTACTATTACAAACTTTGCACTGGGGATCATAGTTTTTTGTGATAGAGTCTTAAATGTTTAGACTCTATGGGTAGAGTCGACGTACACTATGAGTGCCCTAACAGATTACTCTAACAAATTAGCCCCTCCAAGACGTGCTAAGGTATCATATACCTGGAGTCTAAATAAGATTTGGAGTCTTGTTTTTTTCTTTCTCTTCCATAAATATTTTTCCATATCATTATTTGGATTAGTAAAATACAATGAATATGAAGATAATAAATAGGCTTAAACCCTAATGGGGCTACTTTTCTGTGGTGACCATTAAAAACAGCCCTATCTTCCTCCCCTCTCTCCTCTCTCTACTCTCTTCACCTTTTAGTCTCGAATTAACCCATGGATCTAAACATCTCAAAGGGTTAAAATTTTAGAGGGCTAAATAAGGTTAAACCCTAAACCCAACATTGAAGTGCAACACTAAACTCTAACCCTAAACCACAAATTAGCCCAATGGCCAAAAATCCAAACAGGTCCTAGGTGCCTCATTTCATTTACTAGTTTGTGGGCAAGTTCGCATCTCCTCACTATTGACCATATGTCTTCCTGTTTTGAGTTTGACATGTAATTTCGCTCCTTGCTTACATTGTCGTCCGTGAGGCGGACGACCCAACACTCCTCTTGCTCCATGAAGTGCGGCTCACCAACATATTGCCGAGGACCACTTCAAGTGCACACCAAGGTCCCAAGCACCCTAGCGGCCCTATGCGTGTTGGTCGTCTCCTTTGACCGCATCCGTCGCAGGTGTGTTCGACAAAATGTTTGAGAGGAAAGACGAAGGGAAAAAAAGGGAAAAAAAAAAAAAAAAAAAGATAGAACAATAGAATGAAAAAAAGAAAAGGAAAAAAAAAAAAAAAAAAGAATAGGAGGAGAAAGAATAAAGGGAAGGAAAAGAAAAAAAATGAGGAGAGAGGAGATGGTAATTGGGATGGTTGAATAAAATATTACATAGTTGGTATACAGTAGAGATATAAAGGATGAATGAGTGCGGGAGAAAGTGGTATAAGGGAGTGAATCTTGATGACTGAGACGGATAGAGGGTGAATTTAAAGGATGATGAGTGCGGATAGTCTTAGCCCTTAGTCTATGCAAACAATTCCATCCGTGGGAAGCACACCATGACCATGATTATTACGCCACTCACCTATGTTCTTACAATTTGGTATTGAGGGACCACGGGGATGTTTGGTTGGTGCCACAAATTATCACGCCTAAGAGCAACTCCAACATGCCCCTTTGAAGCCCCTATAGTTAAATATGGGTGCCCAAATAAAAAAACGAGATCCAACGGGCCCCCCCCTACTAGCCCACCTAAATTTCGTTTTGTTGAGATATGGTTGGGGAAAAGAATGTTGAAATGCCTTAAATAATTTTTAACATTGGGTGTGTTTAGAGCCCCAACTTCTCTCCAAAATTTCCCGTTATACCCAGCATCATATCACGAGAAACAAAATCGGGAAACATTAAATGCACCAAAAGACACACGTCGTTTTGTTGAGCTTTATGTACATTTGGGGGAAAAGAATGTATAATATTTGAAACATGCCTTAAAGTTTAATTTTTTTTTTTAACATTTTTTTTTTTTTTTTTTTTTTTGAGAAACTCAATTTTGATTGAAAAGGTTGGAAGCGATGATGGGTCGTGTGTCGCGCCGTGGCATTCCGCCGTACCTTCTCAACCCAAACAGCCAAACCCCCGGCCCCCAACCCTCGCCGCCGCCCTCCGCCAGCGCCGGACCGACCCTCCTTCGGCCCAACCGCCTTGACCGCGCCGCTCACGCAGGCTTCTCACAATCTGGTGACGCACCGCAGGCTGCCGCCACTGGCACGGTGACCTGCTTCTCCGGTCCCGGCATTCCCCTTCGCAACATCCCGGCTGCGGTACGGTTCTTTGCTGTTGGATCAGCCTGCGCATACTGCTTTGCTTGATTGGAATTTGATTTACCTTTATAGAATTTGTAATAGACAGAACCGTTCTGTTGATTGTTGGTATCCTAATACCATTAGGCGTCAGGGATCTCGGGTTTGGATGATTTGGGGAGAAATTGTATTCGGGGATTGCAGGCTCGTGGATGAATATGTACAGTAGGAATTACAGTGAGATACGACCCATTAACTTGAACACCCGATCTATTAGGAGTCGCTAGCTAGGAAAGTTTCGTCCCTCCTGTTCAGATGCTTGGAGACTGTACACGTTCTATAGTTCTACCCTGCAATCTTGGCTCCCTTATCTTTCACTTCAGTGAAACTGGCACTCCCTTGGTTCCAAATTGTATGTCCTTTATGTTTTTCTATGCAACCTAGATATACATTATGTCTAGATATGTAGAAAAGCCAGAACTACTCACAATTTGAAATGGAGATGGAGGGAGTAGCATTTACCATGCTGCTGGACTTGCACTATCCTTAATGCCGTGTTGGCATGAACGGTAAAAAGCAGACTAGCCATTCCTAGATAGATATATTGATAATGTTCAACTGAATTGATCCAATGATGCAGATATGGTCACACTGCCAATCATTTGTAGAATTTGAAGCTTTACTGCTGGCTTTCTCCAACTAATTAGAACTGATGATGCTTCTCATCAATCTTTTGTATCTGATCTAATGTTACCACATTTAGATTTAAAAATATAGTTTATGAGATGATTATTTGCATGTCTAGTTGCATGTAGTTACATGTATAGTGCTTTGACATGAGGAACCAGTTACCTTTTTCTTTACTCATTATGTTCTTCAAAGTACTTGACCTAGATCTTTTTTTTTTTTTTGTTGTTGTTAACCCCATATAATTTTACTGTATCAATGATTAGATTTAAATGTTTCAGAAATGTTCTGCAAGAACCTGATATTTTTATATATATTTTTACAACATGGCTAAAAGAGGCTCCTCTAATTGGGCTACTGTTCTTCAAAACCATTAGTTCTGCAGCACCAGCTTCAAGTCAGTTCAGATGATCTTAGAAAAGCATTTGCAAAGATAAAATGAAGCTTCAGAAGTTCACTATGATTGTCTACCTTCTTTTACCACTTGTCATTCCTTAACAATGATAATGCTCAAATTAAAGGATTTGGCAAAAAATCACAAATATGAAAAAAAAGTGATTAGGTCCTCTTATTGTGTTAATTTTCCATCTCCTAGATCAGAGCTAATTTATTTTAGTACTCTGTGTTGCTCCATTTTGCTGGGAAATTTGAGGTCAGTGGTGGTCCAAGAAAACATGCTTAATTTCATATGTTGCCTAACTTCAAACAGCTCTAGGAATACTAATCGAAAAAGATGAGTTATAATTTGCCAATCTAGTTTTTCTATATCTCAGAAGAGCTTTTCAAGATTGTGATGCAACTTCTTAGCTATGCCCTATTAATTAACCAATCCAATATTGTTACAAAATTTAACATCCATGTTTGACATTTTTTTTTCCCTCTCAGGAATGTAACATCTACCAACACACAGTTACTAGCAATACTACTGTTAGCTCTGAGCTCCTTTGGTTTAGTGGAACATCAATATTGTAACTGTTGACAGCCATGTTGTGGGGTTCAACGTCACAAACAGGAAATATGGAAGTGAAGACCCTCCCATGAAAATGCAATTTGTAACATTTCATTTATATCTTGTTAGAAAGATCCATAGAATCTAATAAGATGCAAATAATCTTATCTTCCTTATTTATCCTGGAATGCCCTGCCATTTGATCACACCAAGTTCCTCCCAACGTGCCATCTCTATCTGGTTCCAATGGATCCCCGTCCTCCCATTGGGTTCTCAAATGGTAAGAGTTGTCCAAATGAACCACCGGGAAAGCCCAATCCGTGAATTTGCATTCGCAGTTTCCACAGCAAATCTCATTTTCACATCCATCATATGCCATTGGTGCTCCCCATCAGCAATTTCCCCAGCAACACCTATATCCACAAAATGTCCAGTATGTTGTTGTTCAACCACAATATGCTCCATTCTCACTGCCACAACTACCACCTCAACCTGCTGGGACTATGTCAATGCCACCCCCTGTATCAGCTGGAACTATGCCACTATCTGCACTGCCACAACTACCACTTCAACCTGCTGGGACTATGTCAATGCCACTGCCTGTATCAGCTGGAACTATGCCACTGCCTGCACTGCCACTTCAACCTCCAATTCCTGGAGCAGTGCCATTTATGTCTGTGTCATACTCAGGCACCCCACACTCTGTAACTGGCTCAGATTTACAAGACACTGTTAGTGTAGACAATGAAGATGCTCAACCTGATAGGACTTCTAAGCGACTGCGATTGAATTGGACAGAAGTGGAGGACTTAAGACTGGTGAGAATTTTTTTACTCAGTTCATGATGTTAGGCCTCTGCATGTCTTTTCTCTTACATGTTTGTGTTGGAACTGCAGATTACCGCTTGGTTGAATAGTTTCAAGCTGAATAATTCTAGGAAGAATGGCGTGCACTGGGGAAATGTCACAAAGCTGTACAATAGCAGCACTCCAAAAGATCGGAGAAGGTCAAGAAATCAATTGAAGCTCCGCTGGCACAAGATTACCATGAAGATGGCCCACTTCTATGACTGCTGGTGCCAAATCGAGAAGAAATATTCGAGCGTGCAATCTGATAAAATGCAACTGATGGACAAAACATGGGTAAAGTATGACGAGGAAGCAAGGGCGATGTACCTTGAGGAAGCAAAACATCATTTCACATTGGGCCATCTTTGGAAAGCTGTCTGGGATCAACCTAATTGGAAAAACTACATCTCTTCATTATATTCTAAGGGTACCAAATTATCCGAGTCTCGGGACTGCACGTCGTCCTCTGAAGATGCCAATGATTTATCAGAAAAAGAAATGGATGAAAAAAAAGATAGCATGTCTGCAAAGAAGAAATGGGAAGGCAAAAGCAAGATGTCATCTCCTTCATTAGAGTTGCAACAAGGCATTCAAAGCTCAGTGGATCCTCAAACTGTGCTTGAGAAGAATAATTTAGTGGCAGACACTTCTAGGCTCTATGGGTTTCAGCATGAGAAGAATAATTCAGTTAGGGAAGACGTGCCTGAAAAGGGAAGACATTCACAAGATTATAATGGACTGGAACATGCAATGACGGTGAGATGTGCTCCAGAAAAAGAAACACACCCACAAAGTTCCAAGATGGAAAAGGCGAAGCGGAAACGTAAAGGGAACATATCATATCCTTCCTCGGAGGTGCAGGGAAGACATTAAACGTGCAGTGGATCTACAGACAATGCTTCAGAAGGATCGTAAGAAGATGTCAGAGGTGCAAATTCAACTCTCAAAAAGAGAAGCTTGAGATGGCAAGACTAAAGCACCAGGAAGCAAAGGAAAAAGAAAGAAACAACACTCTATGAGAAGTACACCGAGCTATTGATGGCTGACACTCAGAGGTTCAACGATTTTCAGAAGGAAGAGCATCAAAAGGCAGTGAAGTGCATGAGTGTGATGCTATTTGGTAAAAAGATGGTAAGTAAGATTCTTTTAGTAGGGCACCTCCTTTTTGTATATAGTGAATGGTCGTAATGTACTATTGGTGCTTATACTTGTCAGTTTCGTTGATAACTTTTACAGAGGTGGTATCCGTAGAACCTACTGTATCTTCTTGGTTAACAGTGTGCTACAGTTAGTTTTGAATTTAAATTACTGAAACGTACTGGGAGAATATAGTTGACTTATTTGAAATTATCTGTGTGATAAACATCGGTGACGGCTATAACAGTACGTGTTCACTTTCAGAAAAATGGATCGAATTGCTATTTCTAGCTGTTTGCTAAGCTGTAATGGAGTTGAGAATAAATAAATCTATCTATGCCAAACACGAGAGTGGAAAAGGAAAACATGGGTTTAAAGATACCTGCCATATGTTCTGAAACACTATTTCTGTACATAAGTGGCAAGAGGAGGAAGTACGGTGCTTGATAGTACAGGTGTTGGTCCTGTTTGATCTGAAAGCAGCAAGTTAATTCTTGCTTCCTGACTCATGAACAAAAGCATCAAAGCAGCTGGTTAATTCTTGATTACTGACTCATGAACAGAAAACATCTACATCGATCAATCAAGCACGCACTCATTCCTGGTTAATGAACATACGGAATCAGCTTAACCCAAAGCATGCAGATGCAGTTCATTCTAGAATGTGTGCAGATGTGTTTGATGAGAAGAGCTTCGTTTTTAGTTTGTAGGCTGACAATTCATAGTCTCCTCTGCGCTTTTGATCTGGAAACTCCCATTTATAACCAATAAGGAGTTCTTTTATTTAATAAAAAAATGTTCATAAGGTAAGGGAGTTATTAGACACATGGGTAGGAAATGATGGAGGTATCTTGGTTTAATTGTACTCCTATTCAAGCTAAAGCTAAAAAGCTAAAGCTAAAGCTAGTACTTCCTCTATTTCAAATTACAGTTCGTTTGACTTTTTTATCCCAAATTTAAACACATCTTATTCAAAAAAAATACAAATATATTTAAATTTAAGTCATTTTTAAGGACGTTTTATTAATAAAGCATGCCACCATAAAAAAGTGATATTTTACACAAATTTTTTAATAGAATGAGTGGTCAAACTTATTGTTAAAAAAATCAAACATACTATAATTTGGAACGGATTTAGTACAAGCTAGTAATCAGGTTAACAAATAAAACTTGAAGCCTTTTTCTAGATTATAAAATCAGATGTCGTGTCGAGCTGGTGGTGAACTCTGCCTCCGCTCGCTGATTATTCTTTTTTTTTAACGCAGTCCCCTCGCTGATTACAACAGATAGAGAGGTATAGGCAAATAAAGCATGTCCTTTGCCCATGATCTGAAACGACACCACCATTGGTTGAGCCTCTACCTACTGCCAAACCAGGCCCAGTCCACCTCCACGCAACCAAACTAAGCCCGAGATGTGGAACTAGACTAGAACTTAGGTAGACAACCAAACTGGCCCTTGTGTTTCCTGGTTCCTCCTATGCCAAAACTGTTGTCAAAAGGGAAAACTGAACGTTTGACTGTTAATCAAGAATTGTTGAGTGATTATGTATTTAAGTCTATGGGATCCATTTCCATTTCCTCATATTTGCCTCATATATTTATGGTGGGAATATTTTGTTGCACCTGCATATATCAAAACCACACACCATTTGAATTTGAATGACAAGAGTGGGTTAGTTGTTGAACCGAACTTTAATGAGTTATAATTTGTTGTGCTTTGATAGCATCCGTTCAAAATATGTTTTCGAATCTTCTTTTCTGCTTGAATTTTAATCAAATATCAAATACACATTCCAACATGCTACAGTAAACACTGGAAACAAGATCTCAGAGATATGAGCACCGCGATTGAAAGTTTAACAGAAGCTAGGATACTTTACTGTAATTTGCATTCATAAATGCTGCTACTAATGGATATGCTTTGCAAAATTGTTTACATGTACTTTCCTACGCTATGCCTATGCCTAAAGACAAAAAAAAAATGGAACCAGATCCATGTGAGCATTTGCGGCAGTGGCAGATGCCGACCGTTGGTTGCCATAGCGAGCATGCGATGAGTGCTGTGTCACCATTGCTCTCTTCTTATTCAGTCACTCTCTCGTTACTCGTTAGAATACCTTGATGAATATATATATTGTGGTAACATATCACAGTGCCATGACTACCTACCATGTACAGTACAGGAACGAGATTATCAGATTAGTAACTTATTGTGTGCATTATTGTGCAGCCAATCCTACATAGATTTTGTATGCTACTATTGGCATAACAAAAGCTGAAAACAACCATGTCAGATTATGTGACGGCATTAGAAACTTGAAAACAAATATGTTAGCTTCACAGCCTGAAAAAGTTATCAGGAAAAAGTAAAGCACAATCAACACACACTAGCTGTACGTGGTTACAGATTTGCTACTGATAAACCTAGTGTCCTAGCATTGTTATTTCATCATTTGCAATGTCTCAGGCGATGCACACAACAACCAAAAGGGAAACAAGGCATCGAAGATTCAGAGCTAATCTTGTTGAAGGCTAGCTATACCATTCTAATAGTTAGCAGTATCTACTGCAAACTGATATCACAGGTGATCTACTCAGTTCCATGTATATAGACTGAAAATGTGTACTACTGTTAATTGATAAACAACTGGGCAGACAATTCATTTCAGTCCATTAGTGTCAAACAACTAATATTTCTGTTTTCCAGTAAGTTTTGACGCAATCTCAAGATCAAACTCATGACAACTCAAATAGTGAAATGTGATTGAAATTGGATTCTTGGGTACAGTACAATATAGCACAAGATAATATATGACTCATATTCTTGTGAGCAGTTGAAAACCTGAGCACTCTGGATAAATGTGGAATTTCTTCAGTCATACATACTGTCTAGCTATGTTCAGGTCTGAATTAACTCATGCAAGTTGTGGCAGCAGTATTTCTCAAATTAGACAATGTGTGTCAGGCCGTCAGCAACAATCGAACAAGAACATTAAAACTTGATCAGTAGTCATGCATTATTAATTGTTGAACTATTTATTTACTACTAAGTACATTGACAGTCAAAGCTTCTACTAGTCAGCAAACATTAAAACAGAGCATTAGCTAAACAATCAGGAAAATACTGTAGTGCCATACGGAGATCTCACTGAGTGCAAAAACAAAGTTCAGACCAGATACTTCTCACATCCATTCCATTTCCAGCAACGCAGCCATTACAAATTCAGTTAGTACTTAGCACTTTAGCAGAGTAGTCGATCAGTACCATTTAAAAGTTTCATTCATTGATACGACCACCTTACCATCAGTAACAGGCTCGAATCGTTCGTGCCTCAGCATCAACATTCCCTACTAGTTTCAGACGATGAAAGGAAGTGCATGCATGCGTGTCACTTACATTGCATCAGACAAAATTTGCTCCAACAAAACTGGATATGCCAACCGATCAGATCAATGGTAGAGCCAAATCCATGGCGAGCAGTTCGCCGGGGGCCCTTGGTGCCAGATCTTTCCAACGTACTGCGGGTTGTAGCGGCACCAGCCCATGTCGCTGCAGCGGTACCCCTTGTCGGTGCTGCTGCTGACGATGATGGACAACAACTCCTCCGGGGATCCATCCGCGTCGTCAAGAAGTAGATGAACGCTGGGCCGGAACGTCCGGTTGGGATGGCCCTGGAGCAGCCTCGGCCGACGAAGAGCATCTTCCCGATCAGGACGGCGGAGTTCGGGGCTAGGAGCTCTCCCAGCGAGGGGTTGCGCCATCCCACTCGAGCGTGAAGACCTGGAAAGACACCGTGCCCTGCCCCTGCTCTCGAGAGACGAACCTCTTGACCATGAGCAGCCTCCCCTCCGATTCCACGAGGTAGCGGGCGGCAACCGCTGCTTCCGGGGCGAGGCCATAGTTTCGCCGGGGAAGAGGTAGTCGTCCAGGGCGCCGGTGATGTCGTTCCTCGGGTCGAACACCATGAGGTGCTCCTCCGACGTGAGGAAGAAGAAGCCCTCGTGCATCTTGCCGCGGTAGTGGATCACGTCCTCCAACTCTTCGGACTGGCCAGCCTCCAGTGGAATCCACTGCTCCATCCCGGGCTGCCACACCACGGCCTTGTGCTGGCCGAGGGGTGATGGCGGCGACGACGAAGTAGTGCCCGTCGGCGCCCTCGGGGTCGGTCGGCGCCGGGAACACGGTCGCGGCGCGGATGACCAGGGTGGTTGGAATGAGGCCGATCCTGAGCAGGTCGATGATGGGCGCCCCGCCGTGTTCCTCCCTCACGCCTTGCGGGGAGCGGGATCTCCGTGCCGGAGACGAGGTGGAGCAGCGCGTACCCGTGCCACTGGTGACGCGCCACCACGAACCACCCGCCCTCCATGGACCCGCAGAAGCGCGCGGCGGGGACGGTGGTGGCCTCCGTGCTGGTCCGGCTGAAGAAGTGGAAGCAGGAGGAGGCCCCGCTGGTGGATGGCCTGAGAAGACACGGGAGCAGCGGCGGCGGGGCCGTGTGCTCCTCCTCCATGGCGAAGGAGCGCCAGAGCTTGCACACGCCGGTGCAAGACGCGCGGTCAGCGAAGGATGGGACGTGGGAGAAGATGCGGCTGAGGATCCCTTCGGGAGGATGCGCCCACGAGTCCGCCACCTCCATTCTTGGCAGGGCCATGGCGATGGCGACGCCTGCCCGCGGCGCTGCGATTTTGGTTTGGTTTTGCTCGAGGTAACGGAATGGAAGGCAGGGGGAAGACGACAAAGCAACAATGACGGTTTGGGAAATAGAAATCCGTTTGCCTGTTTTATGATTTGGCCCCTGACTCCGTCAGATTTCTTGATACACAAGTCATCTGTCTACTTAGGGGTGTTTGGTTCTAAATACTGTAGATACTAATAGCAACTAAAAATTAGTCTCTAGCCACTTCCAATAGTCTATTAAACTATAGACTAAAAATTAGTATCTAGTCCTCTTGTTTAGTAATTTAGAGACTAAATGAGACTAAAATTTAGTACCTAGTCTCTAGTCGTATGAAAACCAACCATGCCCTTAAGCAAGTAATCTTAGAGTGATCTCGTATCTTCATAACAGGGCTTTTAAGATGATGTCATATGGAATGTAACTTCAAATGTAAACCTAAGTTGGGAATCTGGGCTAAAACTTCGGCTTTTGTTTCATAGCGCCCAACAATAGCTCCACTGTTAGACACTACGCCAATCAAATGCTTCTCAAGGATTTACCTCCACGTTGAAATCAAAACAGAATGTCCGCGTTTTCCGGAGCAGCGCGGAGGGCGATCCCGAAGGTGTTTCTCTCCCTGACCCTGATCTAGGCTGCCGTCGCCGATGTCCCCGATCAGCTACACCGTCGACCGCTCGGTCCCGGTGTCCAAGCCACGATCTCAACTTGCAGTGTGAGGTCGGCCACCGCATATCGTCGGTTAGCCGTCCTTGGCGTCACCGACCACAAATTTGCCGCTAGGGCTTGCCGCTTCGGTTTTTCCCAGGTTGGGGATCGATTGGGTGGCTACTGCCTCTGCCCATCCTAGGCAAACACATTAATTAGACGTAGGGCCTACCACTATTGCTGATCAACTGGGATGAGGTGGCACGCGAGTCGCTGGCGAGCGAGCGGCTTTACTAGTCTTGCTCTCAGAGTGGAGCGACGGATCGCAGGGAGAAGAATAATGCCAATTATAATGACCATTGGCCATTCCTATTTAATGCAACAATAGATACAACCAACCTTTGAGATGTTAGACAGGGTTCTTTGTACAATAGATTTGGAGTAAAAATTCCCAACCAACCTTTGAGATGTTAGACAGGGTTCCTTGTACAATAGATTTGGAGTAAAAATTCCTGTGAACCACGGTACAAGCACTATCCAGAGTGTGATTTTAGATCACACACTCTTCTTTTCTAATACAAGTGAACCTGCCACATCAAACACTCTTCTTTTTCTAATACAAGTGAACCTGCCACATCAAACAATGCTGATGTGTTCGAGTTTGAAATAGGATGGCTATTGCGTGACACGTTTTTTTTATCTTGTTAAAAAGAATTTTATGAAGGCTACATACCATTAAGTCAGTCTCGATGTAGCGTTTCACCTCCCGATTTCTATGTGTTTAGCATCCAAAATTTTGGCCAAAATTTTGGACGGATGGGACATGCATGTCATATCGTACACTGTAGCATGTTTCGTTTGTTAGTGGTAAATATTATCCTACCATGGTGTAACTAGGCTCAAAAGAATCGTCTCGCAATGTACATCTAAACTGTGTAATTATTTTATTTTTTTACCTACATTTAGTACTCGATACATGTGCCGGCATTTTGATGTGATGGGGAATCTTCTTTTTGCATAGTGGAATTTGGGAAGGAATTTTGGGCTGACATGAAATAGATGTCTCCCTCAATGCACAGTTTCATTACACAGTTTCATAGTCTCACGGGTCCCACAGTCTTTCTCTATACTCACTTATCTTCTTCCACGCATGGAGGTCATAGTGAAACACTATTTTCTATCTCAATAAGGATTTCATCTTTGTTCCCAACACCTAGGAAACAACGCTCAAGAGTTTCACCATGGTGAAACGTTTCTCTTCTCTCTCCTCACAGTTTAATGAAAAAGTGAATTTCTGCTAATGTGGCACCCTATTTATTATGGCAGAAAAGTGGCGGGGCAAAAATGATGCGCCTATGCCAATACCTAACGGGATAGGCTTAAAATGTAAGTGGTGTTTACAAACAAAAGAGAAATAAATATTATAATTGAAGAAGTGATAAACATGGCTTGATTGTCACAGTTAGAAGATAATGAGTTAAATTAAAAGCATGTTTTGAATGATAGACTAGCTCAATTGCTGGGAGAAATAGGACAAAGGTCCGCCAACATAATTATCATGGAAGGAGCGGTATACATGAAACTTCTTCTTCCATGCATGGAAGGAGCGGTATACATGAAACTTCACATAAGCTCCATAAACTTCACATAAGGGGTCGTCGGGCGCCGGTGATGTCGTTCCTCGGGTCGAACACCATGAGGTGCTCCTCCGGCGTGAGGAAGAAGAAGCCCTCGTGCATCTTTGCGGTGGTAGTGGATCACGTCCTCAACTCTTCGGATGGCAAGTCTTGGTCGGCCTCTCCGGTGGAATCCTTGCTCCATCCCGGGCTGCCACACCACGGCCTTGTCTTTGGCGGGGGTGATGGCGCGACGATAGTAGTGCCGTCGCGCCGTCGAGGTTGGGCGGCACAGGGGAACACGGTCGCGGCACGGATGACCCGGGGTGGTTGGAATGAGGCCGATCTGGCGATGGTTCGCGCCGCTGTTGTGCCGCTTCGCCCACCGCCCTAAGCGCTGCGTGCAGCTCATCAACAACTTTCGCACATGTCCACTTCTTTGCAACCGCCGTCGCCGTGCCTCCCTGCTATTGCTCATGCCGAATGGCGCCTCGTCGCCATGGTCATGCGGCCGCTCCATCTCTTCCGTGGGAAGCTCGTAGTCGTCGTCGAGCATCATCCTATCTATCGGCTCCTACACCTCGGCCTCCTCTTCCGGCCACCGGCTTGGCCATCATCGCCATTGTTGATATTTCTTACACGATCCACATTAGGAAGACGAAAGAAATATATATGGGATATCTATCTAATCATGTTAGCTTGGATATGGAATTAATCTCATGATCCAACAAAGCGAAGTTAGGCGGTGTTAGTAGTGGGATGTAAACTTAGCATCATTATCCATAGTGGAGTTAATCTCACCGGGATATGTACTCAAGATATACCACTCATTTCTAGGCATTACCTATACACTAGTCTGTCACCCTAGCAATAACGCTCAAAGAAATGCGGGTATGGTATTCTTGAAAGGTCTTGATAAAAAAATGAACATGATATCTACAAAGCGCACGAGATAGAAATACCATCGTAGCACTTCACCGGGAGTAATCCGTATCGTATTTATATTTTACCACGAGGGAATGTAAGTCTATGGAAAGTAGAGAGAAAAGGGTATCTAATGATTTAGGAAGTGATTTACTTATGAGATCCACTTACAGTTGTATAATGCGAGTAGCCATATGCATCTAACATTACTCAAGATAAGTCACAAGATAAAGATAATTATATAAATGATAAATACCCAAGTCTAAGATCATCATATGCCACTAGTATCATACGAGCTATTAGCATGTTATAGAAAGAATAGAAAGAATATTCCTAAGATACTCTAATCATATGTCAATGAATACTACAATTAGTGCAATACATCTAGCTATCATGGCAAGGTTGCTTTATATCTACACATGGCAAGCATTACCAATAACAACCAAGGACAAAACTTGATCATTACCGTAATTATAAGCTCGACTAGTCCTACATTCGGAGGGTGGATTACAAAGGACTCAACGGGGACTGTCACTCCCAGCGATCTACCACACGCCCCTGAATGTAGGGTGCAATTGCGAGATAAACATTGTATAAACACCACGTTTACACATTGCTTATCACCCACATAGTGATCATCTACGTGGATGCTATACAATTCCATGCATAAAATATAAGATAAACTCACTAAACTAAACATATAATCATAGCATGCATGGATACATATCACTAAGAATAGAAACATAATAAAGATCAAAGCCATAACAATTGTATTATGAATATAATAGTACTTACAGATCGAATACAAGAGAGAAGTCTCAAGAACGATGATCCTTGCTACTTCTTGACTATCGGGAACTCAAGATGAACTTGATCTTCAACTAGAACTAGCTAGATAGCTAACTACTTCTAGTATGATGAACTAGGGCTTAGGTCTAGACTTGGTTGGACTTGATGATGAACTAGTATGAGTTGATAATGAATTGATTATGAATTAGGGTTTAGCCCTGGGGTCAGTTGGTCTTCTTATATAGTACTTGGCGATGAATGTGGACCCTTGGATCAAACCGACCTTCAATAACGGTGTAGATACAACCTCAAGGTCGGTAGTAAACCGACATAAAAAGGTGAGGCTGACAGGTGGGACCCACTGGCCGGCTGGCTGCTTGGGCGGCCGCCCGGTGTCATGCCACCTTGGCTTCCGTTTCTTCTGGTGTCCTCTGGTACCTTCTAGAGTGTTTTAGTCCACCTTTTCGGGTTGAGTTACTTCACGGTCAAGTCTTGTCATCATATGTCTTGTATATTAGGAACTTTCTCCATTCTTCTCTGCATTTATCATTTAAGTCCACGGAAAGTCACGAGAATACCAAACTTCGTGGAAATATATTAGTTAGACCCCTAGACTTATGTTGGTCTTTAACTTGAGCCCTTATTTCATGTTAATTGATTAATAAAATTAAGTTATAAGCGGTGTCAACGACCATCGGCTTGCTTGCTCGCCCGTCGTCTCCGCATCCACCTCCGGGCGCCGTCGTTCCTACTACTAGTCGGCATCCTTGTATAGCGATGATGGCCTCCCGCCATTGACCAAGAGGCGGCTGGCGGGCGGCCCGAGGCGGCGGCAGGGGATACAACAAGGCAATGGCGGCGGCGATCGCTTCCTTCTCTACGGTGAGTCACCTCATCCTCCCCCTTCGTCCTCTCTCCCTAGGGTTTGAATCGCCATTCATCACGTGGTTCTTGGATCACGTGGTAGTCCGTAGATGGAATTAGGCCGGCCTGGATGGAGCTCGACAGCTCCAACTAGCAACTGTACTCTACGTATCGGCAAGAGCAGCAATGGAAGACGGAAAACAAAGAGTATAAAGGAATCCCATGCTATCACAATGGAGAAGTGGTCGCCGGGAAGCCAAATCCTTCACAGTAAGACCAGAAGTGTCAAATTCGACAGAACAAGAGTTATCGGCGGTGACGAATGAAGATTGTGGACCATTTGAGGAGCTACAAGAACATTCGAAAGGCGAAAGGACCCGGAGGTAGAACTCACGGAGGTGACGGGAAGCGGGACCCATCACCCACCATGATAGTAGAAGGGCAAGATGGGTGAGGAGGTCGGATGGAAGAGGGTATGTCGACATCGGGGAGTAGTGTGGAAGGAGGCGCCCGAGTCGGCGATCCCACTCGGCGTCGGTGGCGGTGGCGACCCATAGTGCTAAAGGGCGTGCTAGGGCGGTCAAATCACCCCGGCTTTGGGCTGAGCGGGTGGAATCAAGCTTCGCTACGAGGGAGGGGCCGCGAGAACATGGCGGCCGAGTGGAGTGTGGAGGTCGGCGCCCCCGCCCTACCCTACCCTACAAAGCGGCCACATAGGGGTGTGTCCGACCATGGGTTCTTGAAGGATGGCCAGGGCGCACCACCGGGCGGGGTGGGCGGGGCGGAGTGGGGCCGCCCGGGCAGCCTCCACCAGCACCGGTGCGAGGGGCACCAGCCGGTAGGAAAGGCGCCATGCGCGGTGAAGATGGGCGGGTGGCGGAGGAACCCGAGCCGGGGAAGTGCTGCCTCGGCGACGACTGCTGGGGGGAGAGCATCGGCGGCGCGCTTTTCGCGCTCCCACGTGAGGCAGCCGCGCGAACTCGCTCTGGGCCGTGGCAGCCTCGGTCTGAAATCTCATG
Source organism: Hyparrhenia diplandra (assembly GCA_015847255.1). Taxonomy (NCBI): domain Eukaryota; kingdom Viridiplantae; phylum Streptophyta; class Magnoliopsida; order Poales; family Poaceae; genus Hyparrhenia; species Hyparrhenia diplandra. The sequence continues at coordinate 348,490 of JADLZK010011108.1, forward strand.
TTTGCTTTTAGAAATTGATGACACCCTTTTATGCTAATCCTCTACTCTAAGTGTGCTTAAGGGATAGGATAGCATGGATAATGTGGAGATACATGATCATGTACATGGACTTTGATGATGGACATAGTGGATCATCGAGCTCACGTGATGGAAAGGAAAAGAACCCGGAGATCAAGGCAAAGGAATACTTGAAAGAGTTTTGTTTTCGGTGGTCAAGACACTATAGAGAGTGTGATCATGCTTAGGATAGATAGCCGACTATTAAGAGGGGAAACCACGGCTAATCCACATTAGAAGTGCCTCTAGATTCATGTTGACTTGCATATGCATTGTAGAATCGAGAGCACTAACTCCGCACTTGTCAAGCGTTTTGAAAATGCTAACACTTGCGCTTACGGAGTTGATCTTCGATGTGTTGTCAACCTTGGATAGGTGGTGGAACTTGGTTTGATGAAGAACAAGCATTGGCGTTGAGGAATGGCGAGGATTGGCAGCTTTTTCTTCATATGAAATAACGATGAAAGACTTGGAGCGAGCAAGCGGCAACAAAGAATGGCGACTTTGGCTCAAGAACAAAGGCGCTGGCGGCGCTGGTGGTGGTGAGTGCGGACGCTCGGCCAGCGTCGGTCGCGTGGGTCTGTGCGACCGCGGCTGGAAGGATGCTTTTGCGCATCTGTTGAGTGTCGCGTCGGACGCTGGTCTTGCGGTGTCTGGCGTCGATCATGTGGCACCGGGCGGCCGGCGGTGTGTTGGCTGCAGCGCGGGCCGGCCCTACTGGCGGCGCGCGCCGGGCAACCATCTGGCGCTTGGTCGAGAGAGAGGGCTGCAAGTGGGGCTCGCACCAGACGCTGGTGTGTGTGCGTGTGTTTGAGCTCAAGGCTCATCCTCTACCTTGGTTCAGGGGAGAGGGAGAGGGAAGGTGATGGTGAAATCACCTTGATTCCTGGTGCAGGGATCAACACTTGCCTGCTTTATGAATCAATTGAGGTATAAAAAAACACATATATATTCCATTCTCCATTATTTCCATACTGCTTGCTTGCTTTATGAATCAATTGAGGTATAAAAAACACGTATACTGCTGTAGTAGTATTGTTTCTAGGGTAGCATACTTGGGAAGATGTCTCCACTATTTGTACTGTGCTTTAACTCTGCTCTATTTCTAAACAATTAGTGTGCTTCTATTTCTAAGAAGTTACTGTTCAAACCTTTGTGCTAAATTGCTATAAAATATATTGCAGTTACGATAGTGATGGAGGCTGTGGAGGTTTGGGTGGACTTTTTCAAACTTCATGATCCGTTTCCAGTAAATAGCTCGTACAAAACCCAATTATCATCTGACCTAATTAGGAGAATACAGAGAGATTTTGTCAAGTTGATTGATTTGAACAAGAAGAGGGGGATACGATATTGGAGCTGATATCGCTATGCAGAATGTTTTGGTTGAGCTTAATACAGGGAGAATCAAGCTTAAAACTGTATCTGCCAATCCTGTGACCCACAACTTCGATGGGTATCAATCTTTAGGGGTGTTCATTTATGGCATTCTATGGAGGCTATATCCACGGCACACGGTTTATCTCACGAGGATAAGCGGCACTTTCATCGACTACTAGCTGCGAGGCCACGGTTCTAGACTCTTGACATACCATGCGGCTTTTCTTGAGTTGTGCCGATAGAGTAGGTCGTCAATCGGACTTGCGCTATTGATGAGGAGTGGCGAAGATTACAGTGCAGCTCCACGAAGGAATATCTCCTACAAACACTCATATTAAAATCTATGCTATCTGCGATGAGATTATCATACAACACTAAAGATTTGGACATCTATCCAATAGATGCTATGGATGATCAGATCAAAATCTTATGGAATGCTTCCACATAGTTCCACGGCCGTGTGAACATGACCTTTGAGATAAATAACTTGCGCCATGCGTGGCTGGACCCAGGAGTCGCATGGGAGAAGCTTACTGAATTCTGGTTGGTGGTACTCAACAGGAATGGGGGTTGCGCACCCTGGCACTGGCATTTTGCTATATGAGGCTGGTCCTATATGAGGCTATGGACCTGCTTCATTCACACACTCCTCTTTACCTCCCTATGGTGCAGACAGAGTTTGAAGATATAAAGTGGTGGGCTTATCTAGAAATGGAAAATTATTTCTCAGAGGAATTATCACAGGAGTCAGGGAAGGTCTCAAAGGAGTTGTCGGAGGAGTCGGTGAAGTAAAAACCAAAGGAGTTAGTGACCACATTGAACACACGGTGAAGAGAGAAGTTGACCTTATATAATGCGAGAGTTAAGGGTGGGTTGAGGAGAAGGCGACAATCGGCTTCTCATCGATTTCTCACCTATCCTCTCTCCTTATTTCTAGATTAGATCTAATGAGAACTAATCTTTTCTAGATGTCTAAACCTAAGAGATAGATACATACAAGGGACCCCTCTCTTCCAATGAAAAGAATGAATAATGAATTCTGGGGTTTCAGGGGTGAGGTCTGCCCCTGTATTTATAGTCCTGAGGGATGAATTTGAGCCGTTAGATCAAATCGAGCCTACAACCGACTTAAATCAACGGTTGGAGTTGATTCTAGGGGTTTCCATAGGTCGGTGGAAGAAGCTCCTAGAATCTAGGCGAATTTGGTGGAAAAGTGGTGCCGCCGGGCACTCATATATGGTGAGGCGGCCCTACCCCTATGGAAGGTGGGGCCCGGGGTTGGCGTGCTCCTGATGTCTTTTAGGTCCTTGGAATTCACACCAATGGTCGTGGTTTGTAACTTTTGATTCTGGACTCCAAATGTGGCAAGTAATATGATTTCGATCGTCTCGACGAGCTCTTCGCAATGGTACACTCTAATCCATCATATAAGATACTTTTATTCAGTGAAAACCTATGAAAACCTGCAAGACAAATAAAAAGACCAAACTCGTGGAACTTGTTATAATCAAATCTTACATCTAGTGTTTGTGATTCCTTTTGTATTATTTCATATAAAAGTTGATGGTTATAAATGGAGTATAAGGACCATCAACAATCACCGGTCCTGAATTGCACTTCAGCGTCCTCAGACATGGCCACTGGTTGCCCTTGGACTGGCAATATGGGTTGGTATTAGCAGCCTCCTCCAGTTCCACCCTTTGTGGATGGCATCGGCGCTTACACTGTGGCGGACGGTGGTAGCACAATCTGCTTATCTTCGGTGGAGAGGGCGTTGGGACTTAGGGCTCGTTTGGTTGGGGGAATTGGTGGGAGGGAATGAGAGTTGAAAGGAGACTTAAACTCTATTGTTTGTTTCATTCGGGGGACAGAGAGTTGTAGCAGGATGAGGAAAGGGCGTTGAGAGGCCGAACTCCCACCGATCAATTCCCGCAGGACGAGGTTGTTGTCCTGAGTGGTGTGGAGTAATAACCTAGGGGAGCTCAAGTTGTTCCAGCACAAGTCCATTTGTTACACTTGCGCCAACAGTACTGCCATACGATGTGTGCTATAAAAGATCAGTATTGTTGGCTCTAGCTAGTATGTTAAGCTTTTGCTTAGCTATTGTTTGCATTGTAGCATGAGACTAGTGAGCGAAATAAGTTGCTTTTTGCTCATAATTACTGTAGTTGTCTAAATTATAGCAGAGTTGCTATGTATCTGTTGACCTCTAAGCTGTGTAAGGTTCTTACTCTCGCAGGACACATTGAGCATGTTTGTGCATGTTTTTCCAGACTATAAGATTCCGCTGTATCACAACATGAATGCCACGTTATTTGAAACTGCCTCCTTTGAAGAGTTTCTGTTAAATTTTTGCCTTTAGGTGCAGTTATGCACTTATGCAGAGGTCTGTTATAGCCCAATACAAGTATTGTAAATAAATCACTGATCTACATGTCTGTTGTGTTGCTACAGTACAAACATGTTACTGTATAGTATAACTATTGTGAAGATAACAAGATGTGCCACTAAATCAAATTCTATTGTGCTCATACTTTGTTTCTACGATGTCAGAATCAGATGTTAGATACTCGTTTGTTCACACATTATTGAGAATGGCCTCCATATGAGGTTGATGCCTAGTTTTTTATTTTTTGCCTGACTCATTTTGTATTTTCAAATCAACTCTCCACTCCAGGCATTGCCATGCTGAATACTATTATGTAGCCTTGCCTAGTTTACTTTGCTCCTACTTGGTCATCGAGCTGAAAAAATATTTTATGTATTTTCAAATCAACTGAGTGCATATACTTCTTTTTGCCATGCATAAACATTTTATGATCAGTAGGTAGACATAGTTATTTATTTATGGATTGCTTATTTGCATTTTATGTTATCATCAGTAACAGTGTCGCACTGTTGGGGCTCTAGTTTACAGTTCCTTTTGGGACTTGAGACTAAATTACTATAATTTTATCCAGAGAAAATTTCCATCACCTGGGTTCCAGGTTGAGGTTGTGCTGGTAGATTAAGATGGCTCGCAACCAAGAAAACCAAAACCAGCCTCAGTACCCACTGATACTAAATCTGATGCTGATTCCTCGGCTAGAACTGTTGGGAAAGAAAATAGTGCTGCACCTGCAGAATTCAACAAGCGAACTGGAAGAATGAAGTCTCCTCTGACAGTGACGGCGAGGATGGATCATCCAAGGGAAGAAAAGAGAAGACTGCTGGTGGTGGTCAAAGCAATGTAAATATTGCTAAACCATCCCAAACAAGCAAACGTGCAGGAGGCAGCATCGGCTGCTGCTTGAGACTGGATAAAGTAGCTATAACCAGGGAACAAGGAACCGCAAAGGTACCTGATGGCACAAGATCAACTGGCTGATGAGAGCAAAGGTGCCCTTATGCTCAGTCTACTTATCCTGTTTCTGGCCCAATGCAATCATGTCTTCTTCTTTTGTCTCTTATGAAGAGGATAACAGACTTTTGCTTTTTTATTTGGCCCATCCTAGTTATCACACTGATTCTACAAGTTACAGATATTGCAACCTATACTAAAAGTTACAGATATTGCAACCTATACTACAACAACAACAACAAAGTCTGTTTCGGACAGGACAGTGCAGTATGCAGAATGACTTCCCCTGGAACATCTGCATCTGTCAATCCTTCCATACTATCTGCAAGGCTGGTGGGGGGGGTGAGGCCTTATATTCTTTATCGTAACCTTCAATCATCCATTTGGGCTTCACATTTCAACATTAGCCTTTTGAGATATGGAATGATATGGATTACTTTAGTTTAAAGATGACAGGCGAGGTTGCAACAGTCAAGCAACCACTAGCCTTTTTGGAGGTATCTTCAGATTCAGGAATTTCTACAAACTCAAAGCGTGGAACCAAATCAATGGGTTCACCTTCTCGACTGCTGGACCAAAGTTTTTTTTTCCCTGCTTCATGATTTTGCCACTAATTGAGGTCTGTTCTGTTGCAAGCATGCTTCACATTACAGTGTTGATTAGGTTTTTCACTTACAGGGGACAATTGGCGTCGTTGCTGATAGTATATTGCTTCCATTTCTTTCATGGAACCACAGAAAACTTGATTGACTGATTGTATATGTTCAAATCAGATTCTGCTTGCTGATCTCGAGCCTGTTGTACAGCCAGCAGCATCAAGTGTTGACTAGATTTGTATTTTTTTCCCCTAAAGAGACTATTGATGTCATCGTTGATAATAGATCTTGCAATTTGTTCAGCAGATGGATGTGCATATCTGGCGGGCGACCGGCCCGTACCTGCGAGGCCACGGCCATGGCGCTGGGCTCCGGCGAGGCCACCACGCCGCTGCTGCAGCGCATGCGCCGCTTCTCGCCGTGCCGTGCCTGGGCGGATGTGGAAGGCATGGGCAAGATTTGGTGACCAAAAACAAGACCGATCTTGTGCTTGGTAATATCGACGATGCACAACAACTGCATGCACTCGGCCGGTGCGGTTTCCGACTTCGATCGACTCGGTCTCGGAAGCCGTGGTGCCGTGGGCCCGTGGTGCCTTTGTCGGTTCTATTTTTTCCCCCCTAGCAACTGCAACTGGTGCCGTGTGGAATTCCTTTTGCAGTAAGTGACACCAGCGGGCCGGCTCCGTTTTGTGACACCAACAGCCTGAGTCCAAGGCCCATTATATATATTATTTGTGTTTTGTTTAGATCAATCACGTGCCGCTTTTACATCGCATCAGTTTGATGCCAACACGCTGCTGGTTTGTGATCCGCTAGCGCATCGCATCATGTTGTGACAAGATTTGCTTGGTAAAGTGTCTCTTCCTGATGCCTCCCAACCCAAAATAATAGTGACACACGTCGGTGACCACAACTTCTCTAGTCTCCAGCTATAGATATTGAAAGTTGTAGCGAAGAATCCTTCCTCTGCGCATGCACATCTATATATATGGGAGAATTTAGAATTGCTCCGCTCCTATTTTAGCAGCTCCACTCCACGAACTCCATCATAGAGTAGCTCCACGGTGGAGTTCATGGACAGAGAGAGATGGTACTGTTTGGCACGCAACTCTCCTCCAGCTCCAGGAATGAGTTGTTTACATGCAAATGATCAATTATGCCCCTAATTGATATTGCACTCGATATTTTTCTAAAAAAAAAAGAATAGAAAACAAATAATATAGATAATCAATGGCCAACTAACATTTGGCATGGATACCCAGTCCTGAGTGAAAAAGATATCGCGAGAATGGTCTTTTTTAATAAAATCATCACGCAAAAAATCAACAAAACCTAAAAGTTATTTCACGTTCCTCTTCTAACTTACCTACTACTGTACCGGAATGGATATGATCTCCCCCGACATACGCAATGCTTTAGCTAATACACAGAAATGCATAACATGATTTTTCTGTCTATCAATAACTGCATGCATTGCTCGTTGAATCTGAAGAAGTACATCACTGAATGCATCATCAGTTTGCATACACGTAGCAAGGAAAAAAATTTGAGCCTAATCTCTCTAGTAGGAAAGGTCAAATAAAATCATATAGATAACAACAAAAGGGCTACCATACAGACAAACGACCTTCTTCCTAAGCGGCAACTGAAGAGTTTCTGTACTTAGAGCATCTTCAACAGCTCCTATATGTATAAGTAGCTAAAATCCTAATTTAATTAGCTCTTATGTAAAAATTAGATATCTAGCAAAAAAATTGATAAAATCCAACAGGTTTTCTAAATCCAACATGCACCAAAGCGGAGAGATGGCTAGCGGGACAGGTCTTCTATATTTGGCTAGCGAGAGGGAGGAAATAGGAAGCGGTATAGCTAGTTGGGCAAAATAAAGAGTCATTTGGATCCAAATTTTGATGAAGTTTTTTCTTTCTTTAGCTTACTCATTGAATATACAAGAGTTCTTGGAGATAATGCAACACCAACATACACAAAAATTTTTCCTCGGCGCCAAAGGGTTTCCTAGGCGACTCGGGCGTTCCTTCCCGGCGATCGCGATCTCCATTGACACCTACTTCTTCCCATCCCTCGTCCCCATTGTGGATCATCGTCCTCCTCTTGGCTGATTCCCCATCCCCACCCCAGGTGATAGGATCGGCTTCCACATCCCATTCACCATCACGACCATATCCAACTCTGTGTGTGCAGCCATAAACCTTAAATCTTGCTAGCCTTCTGGTGTCGTGATCGTCATCCCAGTGTCACCATCCTCGGGTTCGGCGGTGTGTCGGTGCCATCATGGAGAAGATTGAGGGAGCGTTGCGAAGGATGACGTTGACGGCGGCGGAGAAGAAGGGGGTGCGGATCAAGGGCGGCGGGGGTGGAAAGGAGATCATGTCTGTTTCGGTGCCCATGGTCCAGGCTGTGGGGAAACTATTTTCGGAGAAAGCCGCTCACCCAGATTCCCTGGAACAAGCCCTAGGGCTGATCTGTTGCCCGATGGGAGGCATCGAGTGCAAGAGTCTTGGGGAGAACAAATTCCTCTTCACGTTCCATCAAGCATCGGGGAAGAAGAAGGCGCTGGAAGAAGGACCATGGAATCTGTCGAAGGAGCTCCTAGTCATGGCCGAGCTCGATGAGTCGAAACGGGAGGCGAGATGGAATTTAACTCGATCCCGATCCGGATCCATGTATCCAATCCGCCACTGGGGATGATGAATGCAGTTACTGCTGAAGCCATAGGAGATGAAGTGGGAGAGTATTTGGCTGTGGATTCTGAAGATGGTATGACTGCGATGGGTTGCTTTCTGCGGCTGAAGGTGAGAATAGATATTAGGAAACCACTTATGAGGGGAGTGACAATAATTGTGGATGATAATGGGAAGGAGGGATGGTGTCCTTTGGTGTACGAACATCTACCTGATTTCTGCTATAAGTGTGGTATCTTGGGCCATCTGAGATAAAGCGTGTGATGCTCCATGTGAGAAGGTATCACCCATGCCTTTTGATGAGCCCCGAGAGCTGTCCCACCAAAGAAGAAGGGGTCCATGGAGTTCGGGGAGCAAGGGAGGATCAATTCTAGGCTGCCATGGCGGACAAACTCGGAGGTAGTGGCGGGGGAGCTTGAGTGGCTCCTTTGGGAAATCCTCTGATGATGATCGAACCAATGCTCTCACTTGGCGTAAGGCCGATCCAAAGAGGAGGAGGTGAAAGAAAAAAGTTGTGGCTGCTCATGAAGAGGAGGAGGTCACTAGTCCGCTGAAAAACGCAGCCAAGTTGCCGGCACCAGGCGTTGGGAAGGCGAAGGAGGCAAAGAAGATTTTGTTCCCTAACGGGAACAGTGCCATGCATCCCATGCAGGTGGCGGGGCAGATAGGGGCTGAAGGAGGGAGTGTTAAAAGTGTGAAAGGAAATCAAAAGAGGGGCTGGAAGCGGATGGAAAAAAAGTGATAAGGAGAAGGTAGTGAGTGGCAGGGTGCAGGATGGAGGTAGTCTGGAGGAAAACTCCATGAATATTGAGAAGAAGAGGCTGAGGAAGGAGGAGTCAGAAGGGGGGTCTTTTGCGGAGAACGACAACACAAAGCGTTCGAGGAGGGGTGATGCTGTCATGAACGAGGCATTTGCGAGTGAAGATTTGTTAGCGGGACCGGCGGACCGGTCCCCGATTCGCAATGAAGATAGCAGCGTGGAACTGCCGGGGCCTTGGCAACAACCCGGCAGTTCGGGGGCTTCTGAATTTTCAGAAGTCCGAGCAGGCGGACGTCCTCTTCTTGTCAGAGACTAAAATGACTGAGAAGCGGATGATGCGTTTTAAACAGAAGCTGCAATTGGGAAACATGGTGAAGATCTCTTGTTTGGTTTTGGATAATTAGTGACACCTAAGGACTAATCTCTCGATGCTAAGTGTTTGACTAGATTGGAGATTGGTCGTGCGGGAGTTGGTGTGTGGTGATCATGGATGAGGGATCGAGGTAACCCAAATGTTGATCAAGCATGCAACTCGGTGGAGTTTCGGAGATCAATTGTCCCCAAGGCAAAGGTATAACCATAGGGCTTTTAATTTCACACCCAAGACACCATAGAGGGTGTGGGTGGTTATAGGATCGATAAGCCGTACTATAAAAGGGGAAACTTATCGCACATATCGGTCCTCATGTGCCTTTAGGTTCAAAATTCATATGCATGCATTCTAACCTAAAGAGCTAACTCCGTGCTTGTCGAAAATGTTTGAAAATGCTAACACATGGTGTCGAGGTGTTCTTCGACGTGTCGGCAACAAGAATCAAGTGGCGGAAGTCGGTTTGGAGCAAAGGCGAAGGAACGACGACGAAAACGACGGAAATTCGCAGCTTCAGGGGTGACCGACGCTTTTGGCGAGGAAGCACAAGGCTTCGACCGTGACGCGACCGGTCGCGCTGGTCCGGTTGGAATTACGTAAAGGGTGTAAACCGGGGTTCGCCCTCGGGCCGGCCGACGCGACCCGACCGGATGCTTCGGTGCTGACCGAAGCATGACCGGACGCCAGCACGGACCCGCCGAGACACGGGGGCAAATCCACCGTTTGGGCGTTGTCGGTTGTGACTCGATCCACCGACCGGACTGGCCGGTGAGTCCGGTCGGTGCGGCCCCGGCTCGCGCAAAACCGTGGGTTTCCCCAACGGCCACATTTCGTGGTGAGGGGTATTTATACCCCCTTGGTCGCTTCTTGCTCTCTCTCTCTTGGTCATTTGAATCACTCCTAACATCTTTGAGCAAGCAAGCAAGCCTCCCTCCTCTCTCATTCTTGATTTGAGCTTCATTCTTGAGAGAAGAGTTGATCCAAGTGAATTACATCGAGTTCTTGCATCTAGAGGCACTTGGGGATCGTTGTAGAGCCGGTTGGTTTCGTTACTCTTGGAGACACCGCTCCTAGCCGGCTTGGAGGATTGGTGGAGTTGTTGGCAAGAAGAGGTGATTGTTTCTTGGCCACCTTCGGTTGATTTGTGAGAGGATTACGCACTCCTCGTCGGGAAGACAAAGTGCAAGGAATACATTGCTCGTGTCTTGGGTACCACACTTGTTGAGTGGTGTGTTGAGGCTAGCAAGGGCACCGCCTAGCTCAAACACCATCCTTGTGTTAGTCGGCACAACCGGAGGAGTAACTTGTCGGTGTACAAGCGAACTCCGGGTGAACAAATCGACTTGTTCATTGTCTCGACGTGTGGATCATCACCTTTGTGTGATTGATTGTTCATCTACTTCCTGGTGATTGGTTGACATCCTCTACGTGTTGGTATATCGCTCTCACTCTTGTATTTATCTTCCTAGTTTACCTTGAGTAGAGAGCTAGCCTTGCCTTGTGTAGTTGTTCTTGCTAGCATAAGGACCTTATTAGGATTGTTCACTAGTTAGAGTAGTGACATAGACCTTGTGTGACTTAGAGATCATAACATATTTAGTCTTGTCATTAGAAGGCTTGCAAGGCCATTAGAGCTAGTGCAAACCGCTTTACGCCGTGTTTTATACTAATCGGTTTGTTGAGTTGAGTTTGTAGAAAAATTTTATAGGCTATTCACCCCCTCTAGCCATCTAGGACCTTACACATGGTGGGGGTGGATTCGGTTGGAAAGGGGGGGATTGCTGTGTTTTGGTGGGGAGGAGTTGATGTGGCGGTTCGGAGCAAATCGAAGAACCACATTGACATGTATATAAAAATGTCGGATGGTAGAAGTTGGAGATTCACTGGCATATATGGTGAATGCAGACCGGAGTTGAAGCATGAAACTTGGTCTTTGTTGAATGATTTGTCTGTGCAACATGAAGACAACCCTTTGCCATGGATGTGTGCAGGCGACTTTAACGAGATTCTATATCAACATGAGAAGGAGGGGGAGTACCTAGGGCCCAAATATGCATGGACAGATTTAAGGAGATACTTTGGAACGTTGTAATTTACATGACCTGGGCTTTTCAGGTGATGTTTTCACATGGAGAAATAATCAATATCGAGGTGATGATTATATTAGGGAGAGACTCGATAGGGCTGTGGCTAACAGTGCATGGACGGATTTGTTTCCCTTAGTCTATGTCAAGAACGGAGACCACTTTCACTCAGACCACCGCCCTGTGGTGCTATATCTTGATGGCTTACCTAGCCCTGGTGCTGCACGGGGGAGAGATCGTGCTTTCTCTTTTGAAGCTAGCTGGTTGAAAGAGGAGAATTGTGCTAAGGTGGTAGAGGAAGCATGGCTAGCGGCCTCAGGTGGGGTGGAGGTAGAGTTGCAGATAAATTACATAGTGTAGCGGCGGGGTTAAAATCTTGGAGCTCAGATGTGCTTGGCGATCTGGAGAGGAGAATAAAAAAATTGAGAAGAGAGTTGGAGAGGTGCAGGAGACAACCGATCAACGATCAGTCGGTTCAGAGGGAGGCGGTGTTAGCTTACAGGTTAGATAAGGTGGAGGAGCAGCTAGACATTTTTCTGGAAGCAGCGTGCCCATGCCGAGTGGCTTGCAAATGGAGATAGAAATACAAAATTCTTTCATAAGTGGTGCACAGAGAGGAGAAGGAGAAATAAGATTGGTAGGATTAGAAAGGAGGATGGGGGTTGGGTGGAAGATGAAGTAGAGAAGCAGGAGTTTATTACTAATCACTTTTCACAACTTTTTCAGGGCAGGGGCCATGGGCGACACACAGCGACTACTCCAAGCTGTGGCGCCCAAGGTCACTTGAGGAGATGAACAATGATCTTATGCGAGATTTCACGCGAGAAGAAATAAAGAAAGCTCTTGATGCTATTGGTGATCTAAAGGCGCCGGGCCCGGATGGGATGCCAGCTCTTTTTTACAAGAGTTTTTGGGATACTATTGGGGATCAAGTCTCTCAAGAGGTACTGGATGTGCTGAAAGGTGGTGACATGCCAGCTCACTTTGGAATGATCTTTTTGTAATTGCGCTGATCCCAAAAGTGGCGAATCCAGAGAAGGTAATCGACTTGAGACCGATCAGTCTTTGCAACGTGGTGTATAAGCTGATATCAAAGGTTCTTGCAAATAAATTAAAGCTCATTTTACCCGAGATTATTGCTCCAACCCAAAGTGCCTTTGTCCCTGGCCGGCTCATCTCAGATAACATACTTATTGCTTATGAATTAACGCATTTTATGCTCAACAAGAAAAGAGGGAGCAAGGGCTATGCAGCCATAAAATTAGATATGAGCAAGGCGTACGATCAGGTCGAATGGGATTTCCTCTCTCGGATGATGCAGAGACTGGGTTTTTGTGGTGAATGGATCAAGTTGATGTTGAAATGTGTCTCCACAGTAAGATATCAGATTAAGATTAACGGCTTCCTGTCAAAAGAATTTAGTCCAGAGAGAGGTTTACGACAGGGTGACCCTTTATCACCCTATCTATTCTTGCTATGTGCAGAAGGTTTCTCTGCATTGTTGTCCAAGGCGGAAGAGGATGGTTTGATTTCAGCGTGAAGATTTGCAGGAATGCTCCAAGCATCTCTCACCTACTCTTTGCCGATGATTCATTGATCTTGATTCAGGCAAAAGGGAGGATGCACATCATCTCCGAGGCATCTTGGAGTTGTATGAACAGTGTTCCGGTCAGCAGATCAACAAGATGAAATCTGCTATTTTATTCAGCCCAAACACATCAGATGATGCCAGACGTGAGGTAAAGGAAGTCCTTGAAGTGGAAAAAGAGACTGAATGATAAATATCTAGGCCTGCCGGTGCACGTGGGTGCTTCGAACAAAAAATCTTTTTCATATCTCAAAGATAGGGTGTGGAAAAGGATCCAGGGATGGAAGGAAAAATTCTTATCCTGGGCGGGCAAAGAGATTCTGATCAAAGCCATTGCGCAAGCCATCCCAACTTTTGCTATGGGGTGCTTTGACATTACCAAAACTCTGTGTGATCAAATAAGCGCTATGATCTGTCGATATTGGTGGAACCAGCAGGAAGGAAAACACAAGATTCACTGGCTCAGTTGGGAGACTATGATAAAACCCAAAAAGGACGGTGGATTGGGCTTCAGAGATATCCATGGCTTTAATATGGCGATGCTGTGCAAACAGGCATGGAGATTGTTATCTGATCCGGAGTCCCTCTGTGCGAGAGTTTTAAGGGCTAAGTATTTCCATGGCCAATCTTGTCTGGAAGCGAAACCAAGGCAAGGAATTTCGTATACCTGGAGAAGCATTCTAAAGGGCTTTGATCTTCTAAAGCAGGGACTAATATGGAGAATAGGGGATGGAGAAAACCTCAATATTTGGTTGGATCCATGGGTGCCTAGAAGCATGTCAAGGAGACCGATCACACCACGAGGTGCAAACCTTCTGACTTGGGTAGCTGAGTTGATAGACCCTGTCACAGGAGGATGGGGCACTCAGCTTGTTAGAGATTTTTTTGGGAGGACGAAGCTCGTCTGATTTTGGCTATCCCAGTGCATGGTGGCATGGATAATAGGATTGCTTGGCATTTCGATAAAAAAGGTATCTTCTCTGTTAAAAGTGCTTACAAGGTGTTCAGAATGACTCAGGTTTTGGGCAGCAGATCGAGGGGTGCTTCAACCTCGAGGGATCCATTGGAACTGAATTCTGTGTGGAAGAAAATTTGGCAAATTCAGTGTGCAAACAAAGTCAAGCACTTCATGTGGCGCTTCTATCATAACAGTCTGGCCCTTAGAGTAAACTTGAAGAGAAGAAATATGGATCTTGATACTAGGTGTGTTGTCTGTAACAGGCTTGATGAAGACGGTTCACATCTGTTTTTCAAATGTAAAGACATGATTAAGGTCTGGGACTTACTACAGCTTGGTGCTCAAAGAGAAGTGTTGGCAAACAAACGCTCTGCCAGGGAAGTGACTGAAACAATAATGGCTATGAAAGATGTTGAAAGATCCCTCTGCTGCATTGCTCTCTGGTGGGGTTGGTTCAGGAGAAACGAAATTCGTGAGGGTGAACACAGGCGTGACGCAGCCATCCTAGCACAGAGCATCCAAGTTACTGCTACTGAATGGAAGAAGCCTGATCGATCACCATCTCTAGCTGATGGCACCCACCGAAACCGGAGATGGGAAAAGCCGGAGGGGGACTATATGAAAGCAAACTGCGATGCTGCTTATGATGCTACTTCTGGTAACGGAGGTTGGGGATGTGTCATTCGAGATTCTTCAGGTGATGTGATCAGTGCCCACCGGGGAAGAGTTCCAGCACTTCTGAATGTCATGCATGGAGAGCTGGTAGCGTGTATTCAAGCCACGCAGGCTGCAGTGGTAGCGGGAATCGGCAACATTGTGATTGAGACAGACGCATCAGAGGTGGTGGAAGCTGTCTACACGAATAAATACGATTTGAGTGATGTTTTCAACCTGGTTGAAGAACTTCGAAGTCTTCTAGTTTGGAATTCTATTTCTTGGAGTGTGAAACTTTGTCCACGTTCTTGTAATAAGGTAGCGCATGAGCTTGCTAGATTGGGTAGTGTGTGTGACCCGGATGTGGATCGTTTACTGATTCCCATTCCGGCTCAAGTTCAGTATGTAATCGCTGAAGATTCAGCTTTATCTGAGTAATGGAAAAGTTATTTCCCAAAAAAAAAAAAGAGCTCTTGGAGATGCTCTTATCCTTGTACCTAATCCTAGTCATGGCAACGGATTAGTAGCGGGTTAGCTATTTTTCACATACGATAAAGAGATTCGCATGGTCAGACTCTACCTATAGAGTCTTTTCAAGACATTTCTACCACAAAGAAACTATCGCCCACAATGCAGAGTTTTTACTAATAGTTTCCCAATGCATAGTTTTTGCTAATAGTTTCTATACATAAAGACATGTATTACTCGACAAAAAAAAAATATGATCAGCTGTGACATATCACCTTGTGATCCACCAAAGGTAACACAATACACCCTACAACAATCCTGCAAATGGAAGCAAAAGATCCGCCGCAATTCAACCGAACCAAATTCAGAAGCCATCCATCCAACAGTGCATTCGTGTCCATACAAAGAATGCCAAGCAAGAAGCAATTGCCAAATTTTTGTATTTGTTGAATGCTGAAAAGGGAAAAAAGAAACATATAATCTGATAAACGAAGAGAACTGGCTGGCGACGACTCCCGTGCTCACCACGAGTTCATCTAACGAAGGGACCCATATGCAGCACACGAGCTCACCAATGTCTAGCATGATGCGGACGGCGGAACCAAGACGCGTGAGCTTGTTGGCTCATTGGCGGACGCGGAACGAGCTCCCTATGTGCGGCGGCGCTTGGCAGCTCGGCGACGTCTCAACGGAGAGGAACATCGACGCGCAAGCACCATACCCGTCAAGCTGGGACGGGGACGGGGCGGCCGCGAGCTCCACAGGCATGGCCATGGGATGGGGAGCCGCACGAGCCTGTGACAGCCGCGCGAGTCCGCGACGGCCGCGCGAGTCAGCGACGGCGGCATCTGCGACAGGTGTGCGAGCTCCCTGCCAGCGGTCATGCGAGATCTAGGGGTGCGTCCATCCGAGTCCGGGCGAGCCAGGAAGACGGCGAGACCGCGGCGGCGCTCTCCGCGGCGACGCGCGAGCTCTAGCTGGCGGATGCACTCTCCATGCGCGAGCCCCGCCGCCGGCAGCCCACAGCGGGAGGACGCGTTCGCGCTCGGTGCGACCGACTGAGATGGTGGGCGCACAGGATCAGTCGGGGCACGGGAAGGACCTCGATGGTCGCGTAGACGTCGTTTCTTGTTTAGAGGTAGTCGTTTCCTCAAGTTTTTTCCTCTTTCCTTAACAGTATAACGCCGCTAACGCCACAAGATATTATTCTTTGAAATTGTTAGTTTAAATCGGGTTTTTGGTACAACATTGGTATTTCCTTGTATATAAGTTACATTGTAGCTAACTTCTTGATCAAGAATTGGATATCTTCAGGGGAGCTTGTCACGGCATTCTTTGCTCGTTTTCGTGAATATGTCACCCAGAATTCCCTCCTTAGTGTAGTTGGTTCTTGTACATGACAGATAGCAATATTATCCCAAGTTTATTGAAACATATCTATACTATATAGACTTACATATATTAGAACAATTCATTTTAGTTTGGAATGACTTACTCTAAATCTCCATTGGTGGCGACCGCCTGCAATTTGAAGCAAATTACCTCCAAAACCTCTTCTTTATTTCTCCACTTTAGTAATTTTGTCATCTTCGCATCAGGTGACATGATCAAATTAAATACATCGAGCTCTTCAACAAGCTCATCCGAACCATTTGTTATGATCAAATCAAATACATCGAGCTCTTCAACAAGCTCATCCGAACCATTTGTTTTCTCCGTAGTTTGATTTATATCCGATAACCCTTGGTATTCATTTAACGGCGAGTTATATAAGATTGCAGGCAGCTTGAACCTCCAGTTACTTATATCTTGCTGCAAACATGATTATTTGCTGATATATTAAGAAATTTAAAAATAATTGCTATTTCTGTATTAGAATTATACTTAAAAAGAAAGTATCTGGGTTACATTGTGAGATAAAGCACTTCCTGTCCAATACTCCATGTATTTAAGAAGCCATAAACCACAACTATAACTGGGAAATATTTGAGAACAAATATGAGTCATGCATGTAGTATTTATTTTGAGACAATGAATTCTAGTCAAGACAGTAAGATATTTTACCCATCTTCTTGCATTTTTTTGATGATCTTATGTGTCTTGCCCCAAGATGACACATTGATACCGTGTTTCCATTAATTCACGTTGTTTCCTCCTCTCTTCCTCCCTTTGTTCTTCGCTCATTTCAGATCGCCGCATCCGTTGCTGCCGGTTCCTTGCTGCAAGTCCGATTGCAAGTTCCGTTAGACGTTTGGACATGCAAAGGAAATGAATTATACACCACCAAATTGCTATATACGCAGTTTTAGAACGTACTGTGAGATTGGTTATATCGCCTAGAGCATTTTGAGTATCTCTCGGGCGTCGACATTGTGGTTTTGACTGAGGGCTCAACAGAGCTGCTTTTATCGATGATACAACAACTGACTGGCTTCTAAACCTTGCCAAATGACACAGTTTGATGGGAGTTTATCTCAACGAAACTGCAGACATAAAGTACAATATGTTTTCAGTGGTTAGAAGTAGAGGTACACAAGGGTTCAGAATAATCGCACAACAAATGATGAATGCATGGTTCCTAGAAACATATCCAAGTGATATGTAAACAATGGTACCTGGCCAATCATCTGAGAGATGGATCCTGAAATGAATGATTCTGATCTTTACTCTTTAGGGTAAATTTCTATCATATGTGCATTCAGAACCTCTTGTTTTAGAAACAAATGACATTTAAGTTGTATGTTTGGAAGTTTTTGGAATTTGTGCCTACCAGTGAGGTGCAATAGATTGATCGTTTCCACCATGATGTGCAGGAAGAAGAAACATTGACTGAACAAGGCACAGACACTTCGGAAGAGATGGAAAACTTTTCTGAAGAGGGTGCTGATCAATCTGACGACATACAGAGTTTCCTAAACATAACTGACATTAAAAAGAAAAGGAGGGCTATTCTGTTTTGTTTGATCAGGAGGGAAAAGAAAAGAAGGTATATGTGTATTACCATGGTATATTCACATTTATTTTCCTAAAAAACGGCCAGAAAACATACCGATGTCATCATGATGTCATGGAGCTAGCAACAATGACGTCAAAGCAAGCTACTCCCTCCGTCCCAAAATAAATGGCGTTTTCGTTTTACGAAACATCTACTTGGTAATTATATATTAAAAAATAAAATTAATATTTATATTACATAATTAGTATCATTGGAAAGATCTTTTTGATCTAGTTTTTTAACAAATTTATTTGGAGATTTAAATCTTTTACGTATTTTCTACAAATCGAGTCAAACTTGTGGACGAAAAACCCAAAACGTCGTTTATTTTTGGGACGGAGGGAGTAGGAAGGAGGCCATGGCCGGCGTGCTGTTCCAGTGAAAGATAGCTTCGACGTATGGAAGTATGACCAAGGCAGAGATGGTTCCGTAGATGTGCTCACCGTCAGTCCATCAGCCGGCGAAGAATGACGTGCTCGATCTGGCACGTATATATAGCTGGTGCAAAGGACAGAGAGACGACGGACGGCGAGCAGGCGAAGAACGGCGGCTCGATCCTGCAAACGTTAGGACATATGAACAACAACGATCAAGAGAGGAGAAAAGGGACTGGCGAGTTTGCTAACCGTGCCGTCCGTGCGTGCGGGTCCTGGGACTGGTCTGCGGATCCTGGACTGTGGCGCCTATGTCGTTCCCCTCACGATCGGGGGGCGCGCCGTCGATCTCGTGGCGAGGGGCAGTCGGCCGTGGATCTCGGCAGCGACCTCCTGGAGCACGCTACGAACGCATGCTCCGCAAGACGTGTGGCCGCGCGCGTCGTTGATCGGCGTCAGTTTGATCGGGGGCGCGCCGTCGATCTCGTGGCGAGGGGCAGTCGGCTGTGGATCTCTTGGCGTGCACCGGGCAGTCCGCCGTAGATCTCGTGGCGAGACCCGGCAGTTCGTCGCCCGATCCCGGTCGGGTTTCCGCGTGGAGCCGTGTTTTTTTCGAAATCTCATTTGTTCGACGGGTGCGACTGCGAGGGTAGAGGTTCGAACGCTGTTCGCATGCCGCAGCGTGACGAGGGTGTCCGACCTTGCATCAAACTTTTCATCTCAGCCCTCCAATGAGATGACGTTGTTATGTGAGCCGTTGATCTCGTGATCCCTCAAATAAGCCTCAGTGGGACATTATAGTAGAGATAAATGTCATGTCACATCGCGAAATTGTCTATGTGACAAGTATAATTAATGGTCATGAACTCTACTATAGAATGCGCATGCCCTAATCGGAAGATGAAAGGAATAGTGTTATTAATGAATGACAAGGTGGGTAATTAACATGCAACTCCACGTGAGAGTACAAAACTTCATAAACCGGAGTACTCCTTGAGGTACTCGGTAAAAATGTGGAGTTGGCCTCGACTCCACTTTTATTGGAGAAGAGTGCGTGGAGCTCGACATGTTTGGCACAGCCGAGTAGAGTTGGAAAAACGGGAGCGGAAAAGTCTCAAACACCCCCATATACTCCCCCCATATACTCGACGATATGAAGATGCATGATATAATCACATGATGAGGAGATAGTATATATAAAGAGGCAGGACCGACCTGCACTTCTCTGAATAAGACAAAATTATGAATGAGCAAAACGATGTCACATGGATGAATAGCATTAAACGAACGAGTAATAAGGAATAGCTATTTCCATTGGTGGATGCATAGATTGCGATATTAATATTTTCAATTTTTTTTTAAAAAAAGAAAATTGCACATTTTGGACTCCAATCATTGCACTTCGTAGTTTTGGGACCCTAGGTCGACTTCACAAGACATTGGACTCTTAATCTTCTTGACATTATGTATATTTTCTCCAAACGTAAGGATTTGTCTACCTGTAACCCGGGTGATTTGGAGCTTTTTTGTCACCCGGGTGACAGGACCCAAAAAATCACCCGAATTTCTAAAACTAGAAATCAGGTGAAACAAACAGGTCTGTCACCTGAATCTGAGAAACCACATGATCAAAATCCAACGAACCAAATATGGCCAAATGCATATATAATCAAATTTACATATTCAAATGTATATATATAATTAAATTTCGAATAAACAGAAATACAAAAGCACAAATATGACCCAAATTTTCACAAATCCAATAATTTACACCACTATTACACTAAATTTACATTTGTCAAAATAGTATAAAAAAGGTTATATCATAGTGTAAAACTAAACTAATTGGCCTAAAAACATATAAAATATTTCTAAAAAATCTATAATGAGCTAACAGATTAGTCGTATAAGGATTTGAGAGAAAAGAACTGAAAGTAGCAAATCTCCAAGATAGCTAACCAATATTAGAATTCAAAACTGTAATGAGACAAAAGAAAGTTCACATGGAAAATGGTTCGAACATAAATTGCAATGAGACCAAACGGAGAATTGCCTCAGCATCATCATTTAAATAGTGCAGGAAAATCTCATGGTAGCCATGGAACATGGCTACATCCATTCCCAAAATGTTTCAGGCAATAACCCCAGCTTGAGAATGGATGTGAGTCACACTTTGATGACCAACACAAGTCAGAAAAACCTCACAAAAAAACACAACAAGTTATATTTTGCATCATTGGCACTAAAACCCAAAAGTCCAAACTAAAAAGCACATAAAAAGGCGATTTATGTTTGAACCATGCCATCTACTAAAAAGGCTCGCTGTAGAACAATGGCAGGCAAGAAAAATGCCAAAGGCCAAATCTATTCTATGGAAGGCAAATTTAGAGATGTTCAAATTTCAAACTAAGCATAAATACACATTGCAACAAAAATATCCAAATTTGCCAAAGGCCAAATCTATTCTATAGAAGGCAAATTTAGAGATGTTTAAAATTCAAACTAAACATAAATACAGATTGCAAAAAAAAAAAAAAAAAAAAACAAATTTCCCATAGGTCAAATCTATTCTATGGAA
The DNA here is from genome assembly GCA_015847255.1 of Hyparrhenia diplandra. Classification (NCBI taxonomy): domain Eukaryota; kingdom Viridiplantae; phylum Streptophyta; class Magnoliopsida; order Poales; family Poaceae; genus Hyparrhenia; species Hyparrhenia diplandra. The sequence goes on from JADLZK010011108.1 coordinate 369,396, forward strand.
GGTAAATTTAGAGATGTTCAAATTTCAAACTAAACATAATTACATATTGCAAAAAATCAAATTGCCAAATCAAAAACTTTACACCGCTATATCACTAAATTTACAATTATCATAATAGTGTAAATGATAGAGATATGACATGTAAATAAAACAAAGCACGCAAATATAGCTACCAGTTTGATCATCAGGATACTTAGTAAAAAGTACACTTAGTTAAAAAGTTACAATGAAGAGACATACAACAAAGAAATGCTACTTGTCCAAAATGCAAATCATCCCTATAACTCAATGCCTCACCTCTTCATCCTGAAAATAAGCAACAATGAAGTCAAACTTGAATCAATTCAGCCGCAAGCATTATTGACACTAATACTTGAAAAAATCATAGTAAACAGATACACAAATACTGAATGGTTATGGCAGGTATAGCTAAAATTACATCATTGAAACAAAGAATTTACACTAACATAATGAATGTAGACATTTCAATGGAAAACTGTAAATGTCATAACATGGAGAATAAATTGTTCTGGAGATATGAGGGCAAACATGTTCAACACCTCCTATATACCTCTCGATCAATTAAATATCTAGTGGCACAAATTTCAATTTTGATAATCTATCTACGCAAAAAGTTCAGCTGTTGAACAGACCAATTAAGAATGGGATATATGAAAAAACAAAAACAAAGCAAGGTCCATGACCACATCTAGCATTAACCTAACATGTTCCATTGAGCTGCAATTGCCACACTGTAATTATGGTAAATCTTAAGATCCTAGTATAATTGCCATGGGCGAAACTACGGACAAAGGAGCACAAATATTTATAGAAGATGTGAGAAAAGTTTCCTCATGGAGTGCTATTGAGCAATGCTTACCGTTATGTCGGCAACAACACCAATGCCCTGTATGTCGTCCAACAACATTAAGAATCAGGTGGAGTCCATAGCAAATATACACATAGGCATCGCCTCCTGATCCAAAGTACAGTAAAGGAGCAATGTTTGGCTCATGCTCAAATTTCAAAGCCATGAATTTGCCATGGTCCAAACTACACACAAAGGAACACATATTTTAGCTCTTGGTCAAATTTTGAATCCCCAAATTTTCTCGAAAATTTCGAACTAATTCATCAATATTATGACAATGCAATAAATCTGGAGGCAAAGCAATTAAATAATATTGAAGCAAAAGGAGGCAGACATGATTAGAATTAGAGGTCCTGAATTAAATCAGATAAGAACATAATAGGGTAACAGACAGTCAAGAGTGCTGAAATAAAACAAACAAAAAGAGTTTAGTATAATACATTCCACCTGATTAATAACGACTAGATCGAAGACAAGCATACTTAAGCTTGTAATTCACAACCTCGAAACTGATCACACACAACCAACCTGCACTAGTACAGCTACCTAGCTAGGATGGAAAACGGCATATACACCAGTGAGCAAACAACAAAATCACTATCTTCTACTCTAGCATATACATGCACAATCTTCATACTACTGCCAGAACAAGCATTGAACTACCTGCCACTGTACTAGGTAGTAAACCGCACAACTGGATTTGTTTAAATTGTAACGGTGAAAATTTTAGAGATGGCAGCCCAGGAAGCATCCGAAGAGAGAAATCCCTTGATCAAACAATAGTAGCTGAACTCATATAAAATGCTGAAACATTTCTAAATGTCACATCCTATAATAATAGTTCTGCTACCTACATCTGTGTTCGATAGCAGAGAGAACAGAAAAATGAATCACATACCTAATAAATTGTGCAGATCCAACATCCACGCCAAGGCCATGAACCACAGCTCGCATAAACTGGGGATCCAACAAGCAACAAATAGGATGCGGAAAAAACAAGTCAGAGAGCTAGAATCACATAGAAACATAATGAGGAATCAATATATACCTTTCAGATGACCCCAAACAATAATCCATTGTTAGCAACATCGAACGCGGAAGCACATCCCGATCGAGAAAATAGGAAAATCAAATCAAACAAGAGGGAGGGGACAATAGACAGGGTCAGATTCGATACCCACACAACTAATCAGAACAGACTGGAAGAGGAAATGGAAACAATTGAGGGGAAAATGCTAACCCTAGCTAGATGCGGCAAAGTCGCCACCGCGTCGCCTCCGTCTGTTGCAGGCGAAATGACGAGAAGAAATGAACAGCGGCAGGCCGGGGAAAGCTCGTCGACGGCGACAAGGTAGCAGCGGAGCACCGAGATGTCCACGCGTACCTGCCGGTGGTCGCGGCTTGGGCCGAGGCCGTCAGGGTCAACCTAGCCGCGTGCGTCCCCGAGGTCGCGACGGACGGCCACGGTGGCGGCGAGCTCCGGCGACGGTCGGGGTCGGAAAATGGGGCACCGGGGGAAACAAACGACGGCGAGGCGCTGGAGGTGCTGGCTATGCGCGAGGATGGACGGAGGGACGGGAACGGCAGCGGCGGCCATGGCTGTGCGTGCCGTGAGCAGCAGATGTCACGGAGAAATGAATCGGCTTGCCATACAAACAATACAACCTCACCAGCGGGACCCACAAGGCAGCGAAAAGAAAAGGATAGGAAGCGAGGACGGCACGGATCGAATGCAGGAGAATCGGACGGCAGAAAAAACCGGGTGACAGAAGGCAGAGTTTCACCCGGGTGACGTATAGATTTCCCGTAAAAAAACCATAACTATCAAAACAATTCACGTGTGCGGGGTTATATTTCAAAAGGTTGCAAATTAAGACTTAAATGTTGAGAGGCACGCCAAATTTGGCGTTAAAATCAAATGTTCTCCATCACTGTAGGAGACAAAAGCTAAATGGACACAGGATTGTTTGTAATGTTCCTTTATAGAGCAGACTATATAGGATCTAGTGATTGAGACTAGCACTAACAAACTATGTTGTTTCCTACATCGATCTAGTCTAATAACTGTGTATAGCTACCCTAGGTTTGAGCATCTAAACCCAAACATCTTTCCCCAATTGTTCCAACTCAAGTAACAACTACAAAAGTATATCCCATGCTAGCCTACTAATAACTAGCATCCAGATAGCATCTAGACTAAACATCTTTGTGTAATCTTGTAACTCTAAAGTAACAACAAAAAAAGTATATATCCCATGCTAGTCTACTAACTAGCATCTCAAATACATTCTAGGTCCAAAAACATACCTCTAACAAAAACCCAAATATGGTAGAGCCTGGCTTCCTCATCTCTTAATTTTATATATCCCCTTCTCTCACCTATATATATTTTTCCTCATATTTTTATTCAAGTTATAAAAAAATATGATGCTAGTTAGATAATTTCATAATTTAAAATGAATTTGTTATGATTTTTAAAATAATTTTATTATTCTTAGAAAATAGAAAGCTATGTATGAACCAGATGGCAAATTTTTCTGATGCATTGATAGATGGGTGGTCAGATATTTTTAGTTTTCAAGCTACATATTCAAAATAAACTAGACAATATTTAAAAAGCCCACGGTCTTCTCCCATTTAGATAATGCCAATTCAAATGACTTTTTATATTTTTTAATTGTCGAATATATTGTAGTATTTGAACTCATACCTCAACTATGGCTCATACTTATGTCTAATTCTTGAAAACAAGTCAAGAATATATGATGTATGTGGCCTGAGGTATCTAAAATCCTAGGAAAATCCTGATGGAAAAGCTTCTCTACTAGAGCGAATACGGTCCGAGCTATGGCTCGTTCCCGACTTATTATATTTTTTTTTTATAACAAAGACTTATTATATTTTAGCTGTTTGAAATGGCGGTTTACAATGTTCTTTGGGGAAACATATAAATACCGAAATATCAAACGGTCGCAATAAAGAAATTCAGATGATATATAAAAAAAATATCGCCCCACCAGGCCGCCACCGCGTCCGGCCTGACCCAATCCCGGCCCTACTAACCCAGCCCAGCCCAATAAGACCCACCGGAGAAACCACCAAGAACTCACTCCCGGCAGCGGCAGCGGCGTCGGCTCCAGCGAAGGCTTTAGCTGAGTGCAGGCACTCTCCGACGCTGCGGCGGAGGCACTGTGCGGCTCCCTAATCGGATCCCCTGCCTCCAGTACTCGCTCCCGAAACCGGGGAGCCGGGAGAGGGTTCCCTTTCCGCGTCTATCCAGGACCGGTACGGCCGTCTGTTCTCCATTCGGTTTCTGGTTTCAGCGTTGAGAAGGCCATGTGTGTTTTCTTTCTGTGTGCCGAGTTTCTGTATGATTTTGCGCCCAGATTGCACACAAATCGGGGGCGGACTGTGCCAGGGCTATTGTTTGTTTCTTGTAGTATCAATTATTTGATAGATCCAGTGAGTTGCAATGTTATTGGAGTTGAAAACTTTGCCTCGGGAGGTTTCGAGACCCGGAGGCAAGAAGGGGCAGTCCATTCGTTTCCCCCCTCGACTAGTTCAGTGTTTTCCCATCCCGGCATTCCCTGTATAACATCCTGCTGCAGATGGATGGACTACATTCAGGTGCTGGTGCTTCTTTTTTGTCTACTGAATTCGTAGAGTACGTTAGTTTCTGAAGTTATAGAGCACTCCCCGGTCACTTATGTCCTACATTTTACTAGGGAAAAAAGTAACTTTCTTCTCTGTTTTTGAGTGCAGCTGATGCTTCTTACCTGTTATCAGATTTGTGCTGGAGGAGTTAGCTTAGGAGACGATTTTTTGTTTCACCTTGTATGCTGCAGTCTACTCCCTCCGTCCCACTGTCGTTTTGGACTCCATGCCATTTGGTTTGAACATTCGTCTTATTTGAAATTTTTATATAAATAGTATTTTTTTATAACTTATTTTATCATTAAAGATATTTTAATTGTAATTTATTTATTTTCTGATTTGCTAAAATACTTTGAATAAAACGAACGGTCAAACACAAAATTCAAATGTCAAAAACGACGGTCTCTATGGGACGGAGGGAGTACATAGTTAATGATACAACTCGTTGGGAAGCATTAAAACACCACTAAATGAGACTGGCACTGGCAGACCACATTATTATAGTTTAGTGGATGGTAGTCGTTTAGAATTCCTAGTTATTTCTGGAACAGCTGCAATGAAGTCTAAGCTTATCTATAAATCTGGACTAAAAACAGGCATGTCCGAAGAGTGTAATCAAGCCTCAGTGCTTCACCATGCTTGTTTACTATATTTGCCGTCCTTTTTCTTGATGGCTATTTGTTAGGTTTGTGAAAGAAAGGTGTGCCAAACTCTGTATGTAACACAGTAACACTGCTTCATAGGTAACATTTTTTTCTAGGTAATAGAAAAAATGTTCTGATTTAGTGAAATATGATCTCCTTGGTAGCCACCAATTTTATTATGTATTTTGAGTCATATATGTTTTTCCTTTTCTGGGCATTTTGTTCCTTGTGTCCCCCAGTTGAACATACCTAGTTCAGTGTATTGTTAACTTCAGACAGTTCTGGAAACATAATTCAGGAGCCGAGTCCTAAATTTAATTTTTTTTTTATCATCTCAGAATTGTTGCAATTTCCATATTAGTGCCATGCAACCTCTTTGCTTTCTCCTGTGAACTATTACAAAGCTGCTACAAATATCTACATTTTTTTTTTGACAAATGACTTTTTCCTGTGGCCAGTCTGACGTGCATTCCAAATGCTGTGAAAGAAAACTTATGGGGTGAAAAACAGCTTGTTCAAATTTGCAGCCAAATCATATTCATCAGAGTTCAAGGTGCAAACATCCACTAACCATTTTTACTCTGGATTCCCCTATAATAATGACTCCAAATTCACAAAGCTAGTACAAATTGCTCTCATTTACAATGGATCCTCGTCCTCCCAGTCATTTCTCACATTGTAAGAGCTATCCAAATGAGCCACCAGGAATGCTAAATCCTATGAACTTCCACCACCAGCAGTTTCCACAGCATCTTTCATTTTCACATCCATCGTATGCCATGAATTTCCCGCACCAGCAATTTCCACAGCCACACCTATATCCACAAAATGTCCATTATGTTGTTGTCCAACCACAATATGCTCCTTTTTCACTACCACAATCACCACATCCACCTGTTGGGATTATGCCAACACCACCACCTCCACCTGCTGGAGTTATGCCATCACCAGCAGTGGCCCTTCCACGTCCACCTGCTGGGGCAATGCCATTTATGACAGTGCCAGATTCAGGAACTCCACATTCCGTAACTGGTCCAGATGAACAAGACACCGTTTGTGGGGACAATGATGACAATGATCCTGATAAGTCTGCTAAGCGATTGATGTGGATGGAAGAGGAGGACTTAAGATTGGTAAGCATATTTTGTTCTTGTAGTGTTGTTTAGACATTGCATTGTGTTCTTATATATTTGTGTTGGAACTGCAGATTAGTGCTTGGTTAAATTGTCCAAAGCAGACGAATTTGAAAAAGAAGGAGGTGTGTTGGGGGTATGTTATACAGGCATACAACAGAAGTATTCCAATAGATCGCAGGAGGGAAGGAAAGCACGTGAAGAGCCACTGGTTCAAGACCAATAAGAAGGTTGCCCAGTTCTACAACTGTTGGTGCCGAGTCAAGGAGAAATATGCCACGGTCCAGTCTGACTGCATGCAACTGATGGATCAAACTTGGGCAATGTACTATGAAGAAGCAAAAGAAATGTATCTTGAGGAAACAAAACATCATTTCACCTTCAGCCATTTCTGGAAAGCTGTTTGGGACCAACCCAAGTGGTTAAGGTACGTCTCCAAGAGGACCAAGTTGTTTGAGTCTGGGGACTGTACGTCATCATCTGAAGATGACGAAGATGGGGCTGAAAATGAAGCAAATCAACAAGGTTGCATGACTGCTCAGAAACAGGATGATCAAGGCAAGACGTCATCTCACTCATCGGTGTTGCAAGAAGCAACTCAATGTGCATTGGATCCTCAAGACTTGCTTAAGGACAATCAAAAGGAGACGACTGAGTTACAGCTTCAGCATGAAAGTGCAGTGAGGGTAGATATGCCTGAAAATAAAACATATCCACAAGGTTGCAACACAATAGAGCATGCAAGAATAGAGAATGATGATGTTCCTGGACAAGAGACAACCCAGCGAGGTTGCAAGATGGCAACAGGCAAAAGGAAACGTAAAGGCAACTTATCTTCTCCCATGGAAGTGCAGGAAGACATCAAACATGCAATGGATCTGCATGTCATGCTTCAGAAGGATCGTGAGAAGATGTCCGAGGTACAACTGCGTCTCTCAAAGGAGAAGCTTGAGTTGGCCAGGCTAAAGCAGTTGGAGGCGAAGGACAAGAAGGAAACAACGCTCACGAGAAGTACACAGAGCTGTTGACAGCTGACACTCGGGGTTCAGCGAGTTCCAGAAGGAAGAGTATGAGAAGGCAGTGAAGCGCATGGGGGAGATGCTATTTGGTAAAGATGCCAAGTAGCATACTAAAAGTCTTAGACGTTTGTATATTCAGGTGGGATTCAATCCCCGGTGGCAGTCTTAGGCGTTTGTATGTACTATGTAGTTACATGAGCATCTGTACTAATTGCTTCCTTAAGAGCTTGGCTTATTTTAATTTGTTGTTGTACCTTGCTTCTTCACTTTATTAACACTTCTTTATCGATGAATAACATATTAGTTTCTTTATAATTTTTTTTCTATATTGTGAAACTTTTACCTTTGCATCTGAAGGCTTGCATGTTCAGCAAGTTATATATACCTGTAACTCTTAAAATTTTGATAATGTTCCTAGATCCAACTGAGCTTTAATTGGTGAAAGGTTCTTTTCCTATCTACCAATGTCATAGACTGTCCAATGTCCACCCTTGAATGGCTATTACATTTAATTAAAATTAATCGGTGAAAAGTTATTTGAACTTTAATGTCTATGAAATCTTGGTGCATCCCCAGCCTTCTTTCAGCATGTACTCTGCATGAAATTGATTCCATCCGTATGCATTTGTCGGATCATGCCACCTGATGATACTCCTGATGCCTCTCCTGCCAAAATTGATGGCCCTACAAAAATGTAACAATGTTTCAACTTTGGTGCCATCAAGGATCCCCTCAAGGGACAAATTCTATCGCAGGTGACTTGAAAATGTGCTTCCCCTAGTTTGCACATTCTACTCTACTGTGGATTTGTTTCTATATCTATATCAGACTGCACTGCCAATTCGATGACAATGGATTGGAATCAAGGAGCAGAGTTCTATAGTTGTGTAGAGACAATTTATAGGATAGTTTGGAATGAATGTATGTTCACAAAGTTGTTGGATGTAATTGTATATCTAGTCTAGATGCATAGCAAAATCAATGTATCTAGAAAAGCCAAAGTGAACTACAATTTGGAACGGAGGGAGTAGTATACATCAAATCAGTAATGAAACGTCAGTTGTTGAAGATAGTGAATAATATTTAACAAAATTCAACTTGTCTTAATGGTCTAAAATGTGTTCAAGATACTAAGTATACTTCTAATTAATCACATCTAAGATTCTAGTTATATACAAGAAAAGCGGGTTACATTTTCTGAATCTAGCATTGCAATCACAACATCACATATGGCTAATTTAGTTATATTAATAAAAAAATTTGCACAAAAAATATGGCTGCCCTTCTCTATCATACCATTAATTCCAATAGTTCCAAATTAGAGCAGTATTAAGGTCGTTTCAAACAATTTGATACTATAATACCAGTAGATAGTAGTGTGAATAATGGAACACTAAATTAGTGATGGAAGACTCTCGGACAAAGCTAACACATGAATAGAGAAAAGGGATTACATTTTTAGAGTTGCACAAGACAACGCAGACGCCCTTGAGACACACGCACACTCACTCCAATGAACACACGTACGTAAACCCTACCCTAATGAGCACCTCTGAGGACTGAGCCGGCGGATCAAGAAATACGAGAGCATCCTTGCAAAGTCAAGGACTCGAACCCGAGTGGGCAGGTTCCACGGACCTAACCAACTGATTTATGGTCATGTAGTGAAAGCAACTAAATTCGTGTGTTGAAACTGAAATTCATCCAAAAGTCTTTGATTTCGGTTGAAGCACTACTGACATAGTGCCTTGAAACCATAACTCCTAGAGGGCATAGCCCTATCATTGTCCATGCTACTATCTACTAAAATATGTTAAGTTTCCCTCTGCCTCCAAAGCCTATACTAAGTTGCTGGCTCTCTCAGAGATAAATATTGTATTGTCACACCTGATCATGTGTTCTGCATGCAACAAAATTCAAGTGTGCTTCATTCCACTTCTTGCAAGCTACTGAGGTGACTATATGACACATCGTGTCCATATACGCATGGGTAACTAGCACATGCGGAGAGGCACAATGTATATATAGACGGTGTGTTGAAAGTACGTAACAATTGAACTCGGAAAAAGAAGGCAAAAAGAAGTAGATAGGCTGAACAATGAAGCAGACAGGTGCACTGTATTTATTGATTTATTAGCTGTGTCAGTTTCTTTTTAACTTGCGATGCTTCCTATAGCAAAGCTGCAAAATAATGGCAATGATATGCGGCTGATATGCGGTGCGGCCATGGATGGGAGAGGCTCGGGGAGAACCTGCGGGACGGGTGAGGGAGATGGAACGCTCCGGGGGGGCTTTTGCAAAAGGAACCTGCAGGATGTAAGGCAAAGCTGGCGTTTTTTTTTTGAGATTACACAAGTACAACGCAAACGCTCAACACGCACGCACACTCAACCCTATGAACACACGTACGCAAACCCTACCCCTATGAGCACCTTCAAGGACTGCGCCTGCAAATCTTGAAGTTCGAAGTCACCACCGGGCGCCTCGCTATCGACGGGTACGCCGCCTACCACTTAATGCATAGCGCCGGAAAATCCTGAAATAAATCCAGGATAAAGTGTCGCACCCAGGATTTGAACCCCTGGGTGGGAGCCCCTAACCAATGACTTTTACCATTGAGTCAAATCTAGCACGCTCCATCTTCATCCATCGATTAGAAACCAGCGATCGAAGAGAGAGTTCCTATAGTTAGCACACAAAGTAGGTTTGCATAGCATACGCTCCCTTGATATATAGCCTGTCGATTCAACACTGAAAATATTAATAAACCATACGCCTTTGAAAAACATGTTTTTCTCTGGTACTTAGAGCCTATTTGGAATGATGGTTTTGGCATCCAAATCTGAAGGATGTAGTATATTTGAACTAAATCACGAAAACCCCTAGAGCATTATTTGTCTTATTAATTCCAAACATGACTAGAAAACAATTAACAATGGAGTGAGAGTATTCTATCCTTTCTCTAAAAAAAAAAATAGAAACTGCTTGTTTTATTTAGGACGACTATCTGACTGCAAACACGAGTAGACCATTTTGTGAAATGAAACATGTTGGGTCCACTTGAGAGAGAACTAAACACTACATATACTGCAGTTTTTTCTTAAAAAAAGCAATACTATAGTTTTGTTTTTGGTTTGGTATGGATTCATGCCTTCCTAAGGGCTCCTTCAGCAGCAGCAGGGGTTTCAATCCCAACCTGAATACTTTCACAATTGAATCCGGTTGGTTCACATTAATCCTGGTGGATTTCAATTTCAGACAAGGGCTCATTCCTTTCCCTCAAAATAAATGTTCGGCTGCACAGGAATAAAACCTTACTCACTTCCGCATCAAACGTCACACATGCCTTACAAGTTCACACAAACAAAAATTGCATATCCACGCTGCTGGCTTTCAAACTGGCCTTAATTCACATGGATGTTCATTACATAAACATACAAACATATTGAATCTTCATCGTATACTCTCAAACAAACTGAAAACTAATACCCAGGTAAGAGTCTTTACATAAGAAACCTATTGAATCATGTTTGAAAGATTGTCAATGCAACACATAAACAAAACTGGCAATATTCTCAAAATCCAATGGGAAGCTAGCTTATGATGATAAAGGATAAACTAGCATGGTAAATCCTCTTCTTACACTTCAGACCATGGCCTTGTCCTATGCCTTTCTAGTAGCATTGAGTATCTGACCTTGGAACCTCCTGCAACAAACCAACATGTAGTGTTCAGTACATGCTTACTCAACAAAACACGCTATGGAACAGTCAATTACATTGCTTTCATGTTCTTGATACTAGCAAGTTATCTATGACTAACTGAGAGAGAAAAGGTTTCAAATGCATAACATAATTGCTCTCATCAGGGAAACACCAGAAACTTTTCTTAGTACTAACAAGGCAACTGCATTTCCGGCAAAGAAAGCAGGACAAACTTGATATTCTATGACTAAGAGACTGGATATCTTTTTGTATCAGCAGCAGTATGCAATGAATCCCTTGCAGAAACCTGTATCAATATCTTTTGTATCAATAATTTAAGACTAATTGTAATCTACTAATCTACAGGTAGAAGCTAATTTATAAGCTAACCAAATAATCTATGCATCTGAACTTTGACCGATGTTTTTCTATAAATAATGTATCCAGAAGGCATCATGTAACTAATCACAAAATTCAGCCTAAAATTTTCAGGCATTGCTTTCCTGACCACATGATGACTTGCCAGCCGGTCAAACCTGCCTACGGCTTGTGTCAACTTGCTAATACAGTAGGACATCTCTTGCCATGGACACTGATGACCAACGTTTACATACAGATCTCCTATTGTTGCCAAACCTCAAAGATCTCACTTCTCTATCTAAAAGATACATCAAGATGACAGAGGCTTTCCCACTGATTAAAAAGCCTTCTCCATTAACTGCACACAAAAATCAAGAAAAGGCGGCAACAACCAAAATCAAGAACCTAATGGACCAGCTGACCAGTGTCTTCCTACATCAGAAAATATGTAGAAAGGAAATAAAATAAACATAGACATCCCAACACACTAACAAATAAGATGAGGAAGAAGTTGCAGGTGATGCACGTACAAAATAAAGAAATTTAATGTGTGTGATAAGATAAATAAAAGGGAGAATTAGGTGGAAGGCCCTCGAAAAATGTTGGTTTAGGTATCCGGCCTTATTTTTTCTGAATTTGGGTTGAAGGCCTCGAAACAAATTTTTCTTAGCTCGTGGGCCTTCCGTCCATTTTTAGCAGTTGACGGTGTTAAGTAGGTGATAAAAAGACGATTTTGCCCCTGAGTTAAAAAAAAAAAAAATTCCTATTATTTATAATATCTTGAGTAGGACCCGCTATTTAGAGCCTTAGGCTCTAAAGAAATATTTAGAGCGCCGGCGGCCTGGAGCTCCAGCTCCGGTGACCCTGCATGCACTCACAACCGTAACCATGCAAGTCCGTTTCTGCCGCTTGGTAGTAATACATGCAACCGTAAATGCACTGACCAATTGCGTACATGCAACGGTTAAAGAATGTCCGAGCATGAAACCATAAAAGAAAGCTGGCAGTCTGGCACTTTTTTTGATACTGACGCGTTGCATGGAGTTATTTACATTAAAAATATAGTATTTAGAGTACAGTATCCTAAAATAGCAGTTAAAATATTATAAATAATAGGAATTCTTTTTTTTTTACTTAGGGGCAAAATCGTCTTTTTACCATCCACTTAACACTGTCAACTGCTAAAAACGGACGGAAGGCCCACGAGCTAAGAAAAATTTGTTTCGGCCCTCCACCCAAATTCAGAAAAAAAATAAGGCCCGATACCTAAACCAACATTTTTCGAGGGCCTTCCACCTAATTCAGTGTTGATAAGTGCTCTGCACTTGGGACCTTTTTAGCCAGCTACTTGTTGTAACTGCTCCTGCAAATAATTAAGCTAAGATTTTGTTCTAATTGAGAAGCAAGGTAGTGCATGGACCACAAAGGCCCAGCCATGCTGCTCTCTTTTATCCACAACATACAACTTGAAGAAAAGCTTTGACATGTATAAGAATTAAACGTTCCTTTCCTTTTCCTTCTGTTAAATTAAATAATGCAAGTTACAAAAAGGAAAAGGACGCAGGTTGGAGCAACTTGCATCTACATATATAGTGAATTTACAAATAGAGAACAACTTGGCAAAAGACAGCACATCAAGTGAGCCTAATAGCAAAGCAGAGTAGCAGCAAAAGGGCCTCTAGCCTAGTGGTTAGAGCACCCAGTAGACCTGGTTCGACTCCCATGGGAGTGAATTTAAACAGGTCTGCATTATTAAAAAATTTTAAAAAATAGGTTAGGGTTTCCCTTGCTGACTCCGGTTAAAAAAAGCAGAGTAGCAGATTATTGGCCATGGTGTTTTACTTATCTAACAACAACCATTATAAACAAGAAAATTTCCACTGTGTGATGCGATTATGATTCTTTTAGATCAAGGAGGAAATCGAAGTATCAGAAGATCACAGGACTATGATATAGCAGTCCAGAAGCTAGCAACTACAGGCCATGAGACATGTACATGAGATGCTCTTGTCCCTGGGCTCTAGACAGGGTTATGGATGCTCGCGACAGGAAGAAATGGTGGAAATGCAGGGGAACAGTCTGAAGGCACTGAATTCCGGCCTCTCAGGGTCAGGAGCAAGCAACGCTAAAGGTTTTGTCCATGAGCAGCAATGTAGTGAAGCAGGGTGGGGTTTTATCGCTGGTCAAAGGAGATCGGTTCACTTTGGTCAAGCTGTGGCATCAGGAGCTCGCTATATTCAGCTTCAGCATGCTAGTAGCCACGCTGTTCAATTTCTAACATAGTGTGCACAGAAGCTATATTGCCGCCCCCTTTTTTTTTGTTTTAACACTGGCCAGACCTCTCTGTCCATCTTCAAACCTGAGGAAGATAACCTTGTATTGAATTAATAACTTGTGCAGTAACCATCCTTGTAGACTTGCTTTCTCAAATACATTAACTAGTTCTAGTTGGTGTAATGACTTCTAAAGTTCTGAGCAAGACTACCACACTGAAAACAGTGGCAAGAAGCCTACACAGTTACACTTGGTCTACAGTACACATGTTTTAAAATCAAAGTTCATCATAAGACTAAGGACCAGGTCTTAGGTCTTCTTGAACTCCTCTAGAGTAGAAAAAAATACAGTTTCTTCAAAGCAAACGTAAAAGTCTATTGCTCTAAAAAAAATAATGCCTCAGGAAGCAGGCATATATAAAGATAGCCCTTATATTGAAAATTTAAAATCAAACTTGCACAATTCATAACACTGAAATTTAAAAAGACAAGAAAATCTACTACCTTAACTTCTCCAGATTGATGAAACTTCCAAATCATCTTCAAGTACTACTAAGCACAACACAACTCTATTGAACTCATAGTTTTATATTTTTCGAGGAATGCCTCTACCCATCATCTCATTAAATAGTTCCTCAGCCTTCTCCCATTTCCCATACATAGAAAAACCATGAATTAGGGTCGTAAATGTTATGACATCGGGAGATAATCCATCATCAATCATTTGAGAAAATTGAGACATTGCATTGTCCAGCCGGCCTATCTTGCAAAGGCCATCTATGACCGTGTTGTAGTTGACTATGTCTGGCATCAATCTGAGCTGATGCATTTTGTTAAATGTAAGGATTGCATCATCTAGCATATTCCACATTTACAGTATGCATACATGGTAGGGCGCCGGGTCTTGCTGCATAGGAAGTAGGGCGGAGAGAAGGGAACGCGAGGCTTGGGAAGATTACGGCGACGGATCGGCGCCGTGGTGAAACAGCGACAATAGCGAGACGTGAAGCAGTAATGACGCCAGGCGCCCTTAGGGAGATATAATCTCAATCCTGGGTTGTCTTTCATTAATGATAGGTAAGGACTCTTATAGTCCAGCTTACAACCGACTCAACTAGATTCTAGCTAGAGACTTTAACAAACCAATCGACTTAGCCAAACCAAATCCTAACAAACTCATACTAATCTGCAATCCAACTCTAAGACTCGATCCCGACCGAACCAACTAGCCTACACTGGACTGGTGCCTCCCTGACGTGGTGCCATCTAGCCACCTTGGGCACCTTTCCTCTTGTATACATTCCCCACCATAACATCTCTCCCCTCGGCAAACAGCTTCGTCCTCGAAATAAACTCCGGGAAGCGAGACCAAAAGTCGCCCAAAGTGGCTCCCACGTATCTCTTCGCGGGAAGGAAGGTGCCCCGCCGGACGCGGACATACCAGAACCACGCGAAGCCGTGCACGGAGGACCCGCTCAAGCTGTAGGGAGGGCACGCCCGTGTCGGAGAGGAGGAAGCGCCGGTGCGATCGGAGGTGCGTCACCCCGAACGGCTTGAGGATGCCCACATGAAACACATCATGGATGCGGGCACCATCAGGGGGAGCCGCAACCTGTACGCCACCTCGCCCACGCGCTCCAACACCCGAAAAGGGCCGCATAGCTGGCTCGGCTTACCCCGAGGACCGGGCAGCAAGGACTGGGCAGGCCGATGAAGAAGGTGCAACGGACCCAATCGCCCATGCCGAACTCTAGTGGCCGATGGTGAGCATCATAGTATTTCTTGGCATAGGCCTGCGCTTGGAGGAGACGGTCGCGGACCTCAGCAAGGAAATCATCCCCTCGCTCGAGCAGGCGGTCCACAAAGAGCCATCCGCGTCGTGCCGCCAGTGTAGGGAACCAAGGCGGAGGCGGCCGCCATAAACAACCTGGAAGGGCGCCGTCCGCAGCCGCTGAATGGTAAGCCGTGTTGTAACAAAGTATTCGCCCAAGGAAGCCGGTCCAACCATGCCCGGGGCCGATCACTAGTGATGCAACGCAAGTACATGGCGATCGTTTTGTTGACCACCTCGGACTGCCCGTCGGTCTGAGGATGGAAGGCTGTGCTCATCTTCAGCTTGACTCCGGCGAGCTCGAACAAATCACTCCACACATGTCCCGTGAAGACCAGATCGCGGTCGCTCACGATGGAGCTAGGAAACCCATGGAGGCGCACCATGCCATCAAGAACGCACGAGCCACCGAGATTGCGTGTAGGGGTGGCCGAGGGGCGATGAAGTGGGCGCATTTTGAAAACCTGTCCACCACAGTGAGAATGACACTCTTGCCGTGGACCTTGGGGAGACCTTCGATAAAATCCAGGGAGATGTCCTCCCACACCCGCGATGGAACGGGCAATGCTCAGCTAGCGAGGATGAAGAGCTTCGGTCTTGTTCTGCTGGCGGGTGACACAAGAACGCACGAACTCCCGATCCAGCCGCCCGGGTCATGGTCAATGATGAAATCAAGACGAAGACGGTGGAGGGTTTTCTGCATACCCTCATGACCCGCAGTATGGGCCAGCCCGGTACCTCCGGTAGGAGCGTGGACGAAGGTGGAACGAAGACCCGAGAGCCTCGCAAGATGAGGCCGTCCACGAGCTGCCAAGGCGCGCCACGGTCGGCGACGATGGAGTCTCGCAAAGACGCTGTAGGGAGGCGCCCCTCCGGAGGAGCTCTCGCCGAAGGGCCTCAAAGAGGACAAAGGAGGGAGACGAGATGGCACCCAAGGCCGCCTCATCTTCCAACCGCCCGGGAGAGGGCGTCAGCCACCACATTGAGACGCCCCGGCCTGTATTCCACAAAGAAAATCGAAGCCAAAAAGCTTGCTTACCCACCGATGTTGCGGCACCGTAGAGAGACGCTGATCCAGCAAGAATTTTAGTGCATAATGGTCTGTACGCACGGTGAACCGACGGCCCCAAAGATATGGTCGCCAATGACGCACTGCCTGAACAAGCCCAATTAGCTCACGCTCATATGCAGCGAGTTTGAGGTGGCGCTGGGCAAATGGACGACTGAAGAAAGCAATGGCACCGTCACCCTGATGAAGAACAGCCCTGAATCCTGACCCTGATGTATCACAGTCCACCACAAAGTCCTTCTCAAAGTCGGGCAGCTGCAGTACAGGGGCTGTAGTAAGGGCGGCTTTGAGTGCATCGAATGCCGACTGAGCCTCCGGGGACCGTGAGGAACCCCTCCTTCCGAAGCAGGTGTGTGAGAGGAGCTGCCATGGTCCCAAAGCCGTGGATAAAACGGCGGTAATACCCAGCGAGGCCGAGAAACCCACGAAGTGCCCGAGTGGAGCGCGGCTGAGGCCAAGTTTTGACAGCCTCAATCTTGTCACCATCCATAGCAACGCCATCACCATTGATGATGTGACCCAGGTAGGCCACTGACGTGGTTGCAAAGGAACACTTGCTGCGTTTCAGATGTAGGTGGTGTTGCTGTAGTGCCTCCAGGACCGCAGACAAGTGCTGAAGGTGTTGGGACCAAGACTGACTGTAGATGAGGATGTCATCAAAGAACACGAACAAACTTGTGAAGAAACGGTTGCAAAGAAGTGTGTTCATCAAGCTCGGAAGGTAGCCGGTGCATTAGTCAATCCGAACGGCATGACGAGGAATTCAAAGTGACCATGGTGCGTCGCGAAAAGTCGTCTTCTCGATGTCCTCGGGGTGCATCCGCACCGGTGATAACCGGAATGCAAGTCCAATTTGGTGAAGAACGGGCACCTTGCGGCTCATCCGGGAGCTCCTCCACAACGGGTATCGGAAACTTGTCCTTGACAAAGGTGCGCGTTCAGCCCCCTCAGTAATCCACACAGAAGCGCCATGACTGGTCGTGCTTCTTCACGAGAAGTACCGGCGCAGAGAACGCTGAGGTACTAGGTCTGATGATCCCTTGACTCAACATAGCAGCACACTAAGCTTCTAACTCGTCCTTCTGCAGGTGTGGATATCAGTAAGGGCGGACGGCCACTGGAGCTGTTCCTGGCAAAAGGTGGATGCGGTGATCACACGCACGAGGCGGGGGCAAGCCAACGGGCTCCTCAAACACGCCGGCGAAGGATTGCAGCAAGGTATCCGTGAGAGGTCCGTTGGGACACCCGGAGAGAGCCCGGCCCGGGTGGATGGACATCCAGGCGCTCTGATCCAATGCCGCGCCAGAAGACATGCCGGCCAGCCCGTGTAAACGCCATGCACAAATCTTCGAAATCCCACAGAATTGGCCCCAGTTGACGAAGGAAGCGGATGCCGAGAACCATGTCCCATTTGTCCAACAAGTAGTGTGTAGAGGTCAATGCCGAATGACTCATCCGCAATCTGAATCCCCACGTTGCTAGCAAAACCGAGGCGCCGATGCGGTCTCCATTGGCCACGATGACGCCGGCGCCGGGGCATGGCCGCACGTAGGCCAAGGCGCCGTGCCGCATCACCCCGCACGAAATTGTGCATGGAACCTGAGTCCAGCAGGGCCACCAGTTGATGTCCACCAACCTGAACATAGACCTGCATGGAGTCTGGTGTATGTACACCGGCAATGGCAGCCAGAGAGATTTCTGGCCAATCACGGATCATCCTCAGGCCCAGCCTGATCCTCCTCATCCTCCCGACTCATCGGGTTCTTCCACAATGTAATCTGAAACCTCCGTGTAGAAGAGACGCAAGCACTTGTGCCCCCCGGACATAGACCTCATCGCAGTTATAGCAAAGTCCCCGCTTCGCCGTCTCGCCATCTCGGTGGGGTTAGGCGCTGAACGGGCGTGGGAGCGCCTCCTTGGCCTGCCCCGGTGCATCGGGGCGGCCGCACGGGCGGACCGAGCCGACGTCGAGGAGGTGGCGCAGCGGGGCGGCACCAAGGCCCGGGCTGCGGCGCTCATATGCACGGCCAAAGCGCATGGCGCGCCGCAGTCCCGCGTGGCTCCGTGGAGCTCGACATCCACTCGATATGGTCGGAAGGCCGCCGGTGAACAGCGCCCGCCGCAGCGGTGGGTATAGATGGCCGGCGTGGGCAAGCCTCCCTTGGAACGCCTCCATGTACGCGCCCAACGTGGAGAAGGGCAACCACGGCCGATCGGCGAGATGGTTGGACGACAGAGCCGGGCCAAAGCGTTGATGGCATAATTCCCCGAACTGCTCCCATGGTGGCATGCCGGTGCCGCGCGTTCCAAAGCACGTAGAACCATTGTTGCGTTGTGCCGGTCATGTGGAAGGATGCCAGCCAAACCTTGTCAGCTTCTCGGGTGCACCGGGCCACGGAAGAACGTCTCGCGGCGTTCAAACCATCCTAAGGGGTCCTCTTTGCCATCATAGGTAGGGAAGGTGAGCTTGTGGAAGCGCGGCACTCCCATGCCTTCTCCCTGTTGGTGATCACGATGGCCACCGTCCCCCTGCTGTTGATCACGAGGGCCGGTCCTGTCCTCTACGGCCGGCGCCTCGGGTGCCCCAGAACCGTAGGGAACGTAACCGAGCGCCTCCGAGCATGGTGGGCACCCGCGGGGAGTGCGGAAGCTGCATCTGTGCGATGGGCGGGGTGCGCGGCGCCGGACTGGAGAAGGCCGGCGTGGCGTTTGCCGAAGATCCTACACCGGCCGCGGGTGGTGACTGCACGGTTGGGGATGGCGGGATCTCGGAGATGACGACGCCCGTGATGGCCGCGGTGGGATGCCACCGTATCCCGGCATCCGAAGGGCGGTGCGGCTGTGATGTTGGCGGCATTGGTGGCAGCGGCGTCATGCGGCCGGCCGGCTCGAAAGTGCGGGAGCCGAGATAGGGCATCCCCATCTGAATCTGCATGCCCCGCATAACTGTGAGCATGGCTGCAATGGCGTCATTGAGGGAGGGTGGAACGGCGGGTGCTTGGCGCGGCGGCGCGAGGGCGGTGGCGCTGAGCTCGGCCGGGCTGCGAGAGGACTCCGACGCAGAGGGTTGGGCGGCGGGAGCGATGGCGGCTGAAACTGGAGCAAGCGGCGGCGATGGTGTGGCAAGCGGATGAAGCGGGGGCGGAGGAAGCCGGTGGTGGTGCCGGCAATGAGGCGAAGGCGGGGGGCCCGACATTGGCTCCGGTACGCATTGGTAGGGCGCCGGGTCTTGCTGCGAGGAAGTAGGGCGGAGAGAAGGGAACGCGAGGCTTGGGAAGATTACGGCGACGGATCGGCGCCGTGGTGAAACAAGCGACAATAGCGAGACGTGAAGCAGTAATGACGCCAGCGCCCTTAGGGAGATATAATCTCAATCTCGGGCTGTCTTTCATTAATGATAGGTAAGGACTCTTATAGTCCAGCTTACAACCGACTCAACTAGATTCTAGCTAGAGACTTTAACAAACCAATCCTGACTTAGCCAAACCAAATCCTAACAAACTCATACTAATCTGCAATCCAACTCTAAGACTCTGATCCTGACCGAACCAACTAGCCTACACACGGACCGGTGCCTCCTTGACGTGGTGCCATCTAGCCACCTTGGGCACCTTTCCTCTTGTATACATTCCCCACCATAACAATACATCTCTATGTTAGGTCGTATTCCATTTTGTACCATTAGATCTTTGACATTGTTCATTTCAACAAGATTTCCTTCGGTAGCATACCCATGAAGCAGAATTCCATAGGTGGCACCATCGGGTTTTTCACCTCTCTCAATCATAGAATTAAAAATCTCTCTAGCTTCTCGCACACCCTCCGATTTACAAAAAGCAGTCTATCACCATACTATATGTAACAAGATCTGGTCGTTGCCCACATCCGGACATTTGTTTAAGAATTCTGACCGCCTCTTTCCACTGCCCCAAAGAGAGGTATCCGTGAATCAGACTACTATATGTAGTGCAGTTAGGCATAACATGTTCGTCAAACATCAGCTGAAGAACCTCCTTGGCCTTGTCCATTGCTTGAACCTTGCATAGGCCATCAATGATTGAATTGCAGGTCACAACATCTGGCGGGATCCCAAGATGGAGCATTTCGCGAAACAGAGTGCAAGCTTTCCCTACCTTGCCTTCTTTAAAGAAGCCATGGATCACAGTGTTATAAGACATGACATCAGGTGGGCAGTTGTCTCCATCTTCAGCCATCATGTGGATCAGCTGAAAAGCCTCATCACATTTGTTCTCAGCACATAGCCCTTTGAGAAGTGTGTTGTAGGAGAAGACATCTGGAGTGCAGCCGAGCTCAGGCATCCGTCTGACCACAATATTGACTGCATCACTCGTCCTCTTCTCAGCACAGAGGGCCCTGAGCATGGCCATGAAGATGACGGCATCTGCCCTGAGCCTCATCTTAAAGATTTGGCCCAATGCAGCGAAGCTGAGGTTCAAGCAGCCGGCATCACAAAAGCAGCCGATGAGGATGGTGTAGGTAGCAATGTCTGGAGCCACGCCCGCTCGGGACATGCGGTTGAACATGGACACGGCGAGGGCAGGGCCATCGCGCAAGGTGGAGGAGACCGGGGCGTGAGCGACGGCGGTGAGCAGCTGGTTGAGGGTGTAAATGGAGTCAGGCCTCGCTCGAGGAAGCAATTCATCGAACAGATCGAGTGCGTCCTCGGGGCCGAGGTCCCACGAGCGGTGACATTCTCTGATGAACTTCTCCAGCTCCGCGGTAGAGAGACGGTCGGCCCTCCACAGCTCCGCCACTGCCGAAACGACCGGTGGTGGGGAACGCCTTTGGATCGATGGGAGTACCTCGCCGCAGAGTTGACGCGTGGCCTCAGGGGTGAGACTTCCTGAGCGGAGGCGCCGTCCAATGATTCGCTTCAGCTTCTTCAACCAAGGAGGGCGTGACCGGCTCGACATGGTAGGGCGGCGCTGGCGGTTTGATCCACACCTCGCGCCTCCGATTCCCCCTCCCTTCGGTGGGAATGCAGCTCGCCTCCGCACAGCGCGGCTGTGGTGGCAGCGATTCGGTGGTGTACTCGCGGAATGCAGCTCGTTCTTGGATGGTCCGCACAGCGCGGCGGTGGTGATGTGCTGGTGTGAGAGTGGGGAAGGAATGGAGATTACTTGGAAGCGGCGGCGGCAATTACGTGTACTCGCGGCGGGCTCTGGTGGGTGCATTCGCGTCGCGTGCTTGGGAGAGATGACGGACGGATCACGTGCTTGGGGGGTGGGCCACCAGGTTGGAATGTGGGCTTATTTGGGCTTCCACATTATGGAGAATTTTAAGGAAAAAGGAAAATTAATTATTATTTTTTTTGACAATGAACTCTATTAATTAACAGCATGAAGCTGAAATCACCATTACAGAGTTAATGGTTACATCATTGAGCGCCATTATGAGAGGACACTCATTCATATGAGGCTCATGAGAGCAAACAACATTACACGGCTGGTGAGTTAGTTGTGCCCTAAGAGCTTGTCTAGCCAGAAGATCAGCCATTTGATTATGAGTTCTTCTAAGTCTTCTGATCCTAGTTGTGGTGTCTTGAATAGCTGTGGCAGCCAGCTGAGTGTATGGTTTGATTCTCCAATCCGGAGGGTGCTCCATGTTTGATCCATTCATGAAATGGACAAGTCGTTGATTGTCAGAGAGAATAGTAGTGTGATGAAGATTGAGCGCCTTGGTGACCTGTGCTGCAAGTGCTAGAACTGCCGCCTCAGCCATAAGGACTGACGAAGAGCCTTGCATGAGTGCTCTGATGAAGATGCTTTGTGGAGGTTGAGCCTGAGTGTTAACAATAAAAATACCGAGGCCAGCCTGCCGAGGTAGTGGATTTAATTGATCCGGCTGAGTAGAGGCGTCGATGTAGCATCGCGTGCCTTGCAGGTTGGCTGGATTAGGGATCAAGAGCCTGTCAGGAGAGATCTCTTCCCTCCTAGTTCCTGCTTGGTTTGGATCTGCATTTAAACCATTCATACCTTGGGTATCATGGGTTGGTGGAGTAGCAGCGTTCTGTGCATCTCGGTGATGTGTTGGATCACTTGATGGAGCTTGGTGAGCATGGTGAATAGTTGACCATGGTTGCATGCTATGTACAACACGAAGTGAACTACACTGAAAGGCACCTACAACCGATTGGTCCATACCTTCATTGAGGTGTGTTGTGGTACCCTCTCCTGGTGGGTATGGTACTGTAGTGACATCCTGTTCTCTCATAGCTTGAAGGTGAGTATGAGCCTGTGCTGCCTGGTGGATCTGAGAAGAAGTCCAAGACCTCCTGTTGAATCTGTTATCATTGCAAGCCTTCCAAATATACCATAGAACAAATAGCGTTTTGAACAGATTAGCATCAGTAGGATTTGGGGTGATAAGCAGTGGTAAAGTTATTTGTATGCCATCAAGTTCAGGAGGTAAATTGTTGGTGCAAATAGGAGGGTCAGCATTGGACCAAACCTCAGTTGGTAAGGCACATTGGAAAAAAAGGTGTTGATCGTTCTCAATTGCCCCACAATAGGAACAAAGTGTTGATCAATATGGACAGAATACCTACACCGCTCTTTCACCCGTCGCAATAGCCCATCTAAGTATTCTCCAAGCAAAGGTTTTAAGTAGTGGGGAATGGTTTTACTCTTCCATACCTTTTGTAAGATGCAGTTGGCATCCCGGGTTATGCTCCCGGAGCCATGGTCGGGGGAGTTGATGCACCCGTTGGCTAGCAAGATAAGAATAAATAGTTTTAGTGGTGCAAATGCCATTCTTGGATGGAGTCCACCCGAGGATATCATCACGGTCGAGGTAACCACGGGAGTATATTCAATTACATTCACTTTGCCTCATCGGTGAAAGTGGTGGAGAGGAGTTGGTGATTCCAATTATGGGTGCCAGGGGTCCAAAGATCACTGACCTTAGCTGGTAGTGGTGAATTGAGTATTGGTATTAGAAGATGATCATGGATATGATCCCAAATCGGTGTCCAAGGAGTTGACCATATAGATGAATTGTCTGCATGAATTTGGTAGTTGGCATTGGCATAGAGGTGATCCCTTACCTGCATAACAGAAGACCAATAGACCGATCTAGAAGCCTTGTGAGGGGCATTCCGGAAGGAGTCATTGGGGTAATATTTAGCTTTAAG
Source organism: Hyparrhenia diplandra (assembly GCA_015847255.1). Lineage (NCBI taxonomy): Eukaryota > Viridiplantae > Streptophyta > Magnoliopsida > Poales > Poaceae > Hyparrhenia > Hyparrhenia diplandra. The sequence continues at coordinate 393,107 of JADLZK010011108.1, forward strand.
AATAGCAGGACAAAAAGGATTTTTATTGTTAGCAACGTTCGCCGAGTGGATGATGAGGCTTTTGTTAACCAATTCCATGTCTCTTAAGCCTAGGCCACCTTCCTCCTTAATTTTGCAAATATCATCCAAGGAACGATAGGCAATGGGACTGGTCTCCTGTTCTTCCTGAACCCCTGCCCACCAAAACCTTCTAATAATGGTGTTAATCTTTTCAATGAAAGTTTTGGAGAAGAGCACAGTGGACATATAGTAAATAGGAATAGAGGCAAGAACTGATTTGATGTATTGCAACCTACCAGCATGATTAAGTTTATTAGCCTTGAGAGTACCAAACTTTGCAAAGAACTTATTGTAAATGAAATTGTAAGCTCGGTTCTTATCCTTGTGACTAAAAATCAAAGGATGGCCTAAATGCATAGTATTGGGCTGCAAGTTGGAGACAGGAAAAATGGTCTTAATCTGGTTTCTCATGTGATTGGGTACATTATATTCTTGCTGAAATAAATAGAGGATTTTTGGAGATTAGGTGTCTGACCAGATTGTTGGCAAAAGTCATATAAGGTTGTGTTGATCACCTGAGCTTCTTCCAAGGTAGCCTTACCACAAAGAATGAGGTCATCTGCAAATAAGAGGGAGTGAATAGGAGGGGCGCCCGGCCCCAAAGAGATGCCAGTGAGATTGTTGTTATGGAGAGCGCCCCTGCAAAATCGATTGAAAGTTCATTAATAGCAAGAACAAAGAGATAAGGAGAGAGTGGACAACCCTGCCTCAAACCTCTTTGAGAGTTAAAATGTGCAGAAGGCTCGTCATTAACAAGAATAGCAAAAGTAGGATGAGAGAGATGCAAGCATGAATGAGACCGATAAACCTATTGTTAAAACCTATTCTGTGAAGGGCATCTGAAATGAAACTCCATTCAAGTCTATCAAAAGCTTTAGCTAGATCAATTTTAAGAATGAAAGCATTTGATTTCCAACTCTTCAAATGAAAAGTATGAATAATCTCTTGAGTGATGATGATGTTGGAGGAAATGTGTCTATGAGCAATGAAAGCAGATTGGGCCTGGCTAACATAATTAGGAAGATGATCTTTAATTCTATTAGCGAAAGATTTAGTTATAATTTTATAAATGACATTGCATAAGCCGATAGGTCTATAGTCTTGAGGAACAGTAGGGTTGCTTTTCTTAGGGATAAGAGAAATAAAAAGTTTGGTTAATATCAGGCAGGTGAGCATGAGTATAGAAGTCCTTTACCACTTTACAAATGTCATCCTTTGCCCATTGCCAAGCTGATTTGTAGAAAGCTGCATTGAGGCCATCCGGACCAGGAGCAGCATTGCTCCTCATTTTCCTGATAATATCATGTATCTCTTTAAAGTCAGGGATTGAGTAAGTATACCTGAACCTTTCATTGTTGTGAACTGCCTCCTCCTCTTGCATGTCAGTAGCAACTCTTTGCACATCTATGTTGAAACAGCCCCGCATGTTGCTTTGTGATCAAGAGATGTAGGGCTGGTAGTAATAGGTGTGGGAGTGCAGGAGTGAGAATGAGGGTCAGTTGATTGATGGCTGGTATTTGGAGTGGAGAAAATTTCGGTGAAGTAATTGGTGAGAGTGGTAGCGAAATGATCGGGGGTGGTGGATTGAGTACCATCCGGATTGATGAGGTGAGTGATACGGTTCTTCTGTTCTTTTTTGACAATGGCATGGTGAAAGAAGGATGTGTTTTTGTCACCGCCACCGCCCATCTCTTTTAGCTCTCTCGAATGTGATAGATCTCTTCCTTGGCCATAAGATTTTGGTGGTTATCATGCAACCGCTGGCCGCAAGGCATGGTTTTTTCTTTGGAAAGGGTGCAAACGCCTTTGGTCAAGGATTGGTTTTCTATCTTAGCAAGAAGATCATTATTTCGGGCTTCTTCTTCCTCCATTTCCTAAGATCCGCAACAAGATACTTAGTTTTTGTGAGAAATCACGTGTAGATGAGCGTTGCCAACTATTTTTGGCTATTTCATGATATTCCTGCTCCATTAACCACCAATTTTCAAATCTGAAAGGTTTATTAATACGTGGACGTTGAGAGTTTAGCACCGCAAGAATGGGAGCATGGTCGCCGTACATCATGGGGAGGTGATAGATGTTAGTGGAGGGTACACCAAACACCATTACGCATTGCCTAAACAACGGTCAAGTCTTTCATAAGTTGGAACAGAAGAAAATCTCCGGATAAGTTTAACTGTTTCCTAAAGAAAAAGATAATTTTAACTGTTATATTATGTAGATGTAGAATGGCAACTAAGGAAATACTGAGTCAAGGAAATTACTCGCAACGAAAAGGAGCGAAGAAGCTGAACACCACCAGCAAAGCCACCAGAAGCACAACCACGACCAGCTGGTATGAACAGAGAAATGGAACGGAGTTGAAATGCCTCGCAATGCCTCCAAGAAGGACACAACGCCAAAGGCGCCGACGTCATAAGCCATGTCTAGTTCCTCATTTGGTGGATGGTGGACTTACACATCTACCGTGTGTTGATGATAAAATAATCTTCTTGAGTTTTTCTCCTGAGAATTTGCACAAAACAAAAATGATACTGACATGTTTTGAAGCCATGTCTAGCATGAAGATCAACTTTGAGAAAAAGTGAGCTGTACACAATGGGACTGGATATAATCCAACAACAAAAAAAAACAATAGAGATATTTGAATGCAAATTAGCCAAATTTTCATTAAAATATCTTGGACTACAAGTGAGTGATCACAAGATCACCAAAGCACAATTGAGCTATGTGCGTGACAAGACATCAAAGAGACTAGGTACTTGGCAAGTGTGATCATCTTTCATCCAAATTGGGAAATCAATGCTAATCGATTCTTGTCTGTCTAGTATACCTATGTACACAATGGGTGTATACCAACTGTACAAAGGAAACTTTCAGGTGCTAAACGCTATCAGATTCAAGTTTTACTGGCAGGGGACATGTAAAAAGAGGAAATATCATATGATTAAGTGGGAGGCACTCGACAGACCCAAAGATTTTGATGGTCTGGCGTTTCCTAGATGTTAGAGCTATGAATACAAGTCACTTAGCCAAGTGGATTGACATGTTAGAAAGGGGAGAGGAAAAGTTATGCTGCTCTGTGTTGAGATGAAAATACCTAGGTGACAAAAGCATTTTTCAAATAAAAACCAGGAAAGGGTCACAATTTTAGAGATCAATGCTGGATATTACAGAGTGGTTCCAAAGAGGTAGAGTTATGGAGGTGGTGAGTGGTGTGCAAACCAGGTTTTGGCGATGATGTCTGGTGTGGGGGTTGTCCACTAAGACTGAGCTTTCCCAATTTGTTTCAAATTGCTACTCACCAGATATTGAGGTAGTCAGGGTCTACACCGAAGGTGCAGATCAAAAGATAGTTAAATGGTATTTTTGCTGAGGAATGGGATGAACTTATGAATCTATTTGCCCCTATCAGTCTAGAGGTAGGCAGAGACAAAATGTGTTGGGCTTTGGAAAATTCTAAGAGATATTCCACAAGAACCCTATACAGATATATGACATTTGGAGGAGTGAATGACAGACAAATGATCAATCTTTAGAAATGTACTATTCATCTGAAAGTAAAAAATTTCATCTGGATGGCTACACATGATAGCATCCAATCTGGGGTGCAGTTGAAGAAGATGTGGTCAGGGTCAGAGAAATGTTACATCTGTGATATCCTTGAAACACATGACCAAATCCTTTTTCAATGCCCCCTGCTGTGTATCTTTGGGTTTTCCTCGGAACAAATCTTGGGTGGCAGCGCTCACTCACTAACTGTGCTAACTTCCTTCTAGAGTTCTTGGAGGAGTGTAATAGAGTTAGACAACAAGTGACAATGATAATACCTGCAAGTGCTTTATGGACCATTTGGAAGACTTGCAACAACATGGCGATCAACAAGAAGGTGTTGGCCTCTCCAAAAGGTATCGTCCACAAGACACCGCTTCTCCTCAAGTCCTGGAGGCCACTCCTGGAAACGAAGATGGAGCCTGTGGAAGCTATTGATTGGTGCCAACTGAAGCTGAATGCGTATAATCTGTGCTACTATGTATTGCCGCCCATGAGGGGCTGGAAAAATTATGTAAATCTTGTGGGTTGTTGTTTCTTTCGAAGTCTATTTTGTGACTAGTTTTTGTGTTTTGGTTTGAGGCGGTCAGGCCGTTAAGGTTGGACCTATATGTTGTCTAGAGTTGGGTTATGTTAAGTAGAGATATGGTAGATGGTTGGATGGTTGAACTGCAGCACTAATGAGTGTTGGAATCTTGTAAAACTAGTAACCCCAGTGCTCGGGCCTAGGTGTTTGTTAAGCTTTCAATAAAGTCGGGTGAATACCTTTGATCTAAAATCACAAGCCCACATGGCACCTGCAATCCAAAGAGGGCAAGAGGTACAAGAAGGACGCCTCCAAGGAGGAAATGGCGTCCGCAGACGTCACCGCCCAGGCTTTCGCCATGACCTCGCACCCCAAAGCACCATCACCGTCCCCCAATAGCAAGAGGCACGGCCGTCACCCCAAGGAAGGACGATAGGCAGCCGCAACCACCAACCAGCTACGCTTTTTCTGTTCCTCTTAAAAATTTTTGGGTTCTAAATGTTTTGCGTTCTAAATGTTTTTTTTTTTTTTGGCCATCTTCAGGACCTCTTAAAAGTAGCGTGGTTTCTAAAAACTAATACAAAAGCTTTTGCCTGGTTCAGGACCTACCAAGTGACACATACAACCAAAAAATTGAAGCAGATAGGTCTAGATGCATGCGTGCTATTGCTATCTTCAGAAACATATCCTTATCAAGCTGTACCGATGATGCATCTCATGGCCATTTCACTTAAAACCTTGCGGTATTAAGGAGCAACACATATTGCAATTAAACAAGCTATGAAAAAGTTTTGCTGGGGAAGAACATATAATATTGTAGAGAGGCGCATGTCACAATCCAGTACAGTACAAAGTGCATATATGAAATCGGGGAAAGGAAAAGACACGCGGAAGGAGATGTCAAACGCAGAATAATAATATGATTATAACTTTGGGCCGGCCTTGCTTGAAAAAGGTGTTTTCGTAGACAACACACTCTGTAAGGATGAAGCTAGGGAGACGAGATGTCACAATGCGGCCAGTTCTTTGCAGGGAAAGCCATTAGTAGTAGTGCGGCCTCCACTAATAATAATAAAATTAAAAATAAATGCAATTAGATTCTTCACCTGCTACACCCAACAATCCCATTCTCTGGACACCACGAGAACAGCATGTGATTTGTTTATTGATAGCCTCCCAGCTTGAAAATTGAAACGATTAGAATTCAAAGCTTGAGAGGGACAAGGACTCTCTCTCCTAAGTCCTAAGACTCCTAACTAGCTGATGAAAGTTTGTTTTAGAGATAGATTACACTCAGCTTTTATGGAAAGCAAGAGTGGGGTACAATCACAGCGGTGCTGTGGATATATCTATAGCAGCTATCCATCAAGTCCAAAGTAACAGAAATCTGAAACAAAAAAAATCAAAAGGTAGCCTAATAGGTTTCTAAAATGTCGCCAATGTCAGATATATATGATATGATAATGCAGGCCTGTTGACAGGAAGTTAGGAAGCCAACCATTCACACAAGGCATATGATATACTTATATCCACTAGTCCTACTCCTAGCCGAGAGATAATCTGTGCACATATTGTCCATTCACATCTCGACCCATGCATTTCAGGAGAATGAAGACGATGTGTTACCAACCGTTTCTACTTTCTAGCTTTTGTGCACGGATGGCTTTTAAATTTACAGGAGAAAATCTCTCAAGGAAGAGAAAACGAATGCAATCATGACACATAACCAGCTGATCAAGTTATTTCAGGCGAATTTTTAGCCCTGTTATTAGACCTACTACATTTCTGTTGAGAAGAGAAAACAAAAAACGTCAAAGCTGACAAAAGATGTATCTTTCGGTTCTCTTCTAGACTTTAGAGAGACAGACGCAAAGGAAGGGCCGGGTGGTCATCTTCCTCTGGCATCGTCCGTCGGTTAAGTTGGCGCTCATGTCCCTATTGCCCACCAACCGACCGGACTGGTCATGAGATGAGAGTACAAGATTGGGGGTCACCGCCGGAGCTCATGAGATGAGCTAGGTCTCATCAGGACCTCCTCCTCCTCCTCCTCTGGTGTCGCGCCTTCCTTCCAAGAACACGAGGTGGGTACCCCCACGCCTTCATCGCCTCTGCTAGCTTCCTGGTTCTGTTCAGTTCATTCCTGCAGTTTTCTCTACTGTTTTTTCCTTGGCCCTAGGAGGTCTAGTTTTTAGTTTAATTGTTGATTCAGTGCATGTGCATTGGTTTGTTGCTGTTGCTTTTTTGGTTGTGTTTTGGGAATCAGTGGCGGTACCAGTACAATGTTTAAACGATCGGTAACAAAGATTATAAGTACATATAACTCTTTTTTTTTCTCGAACGTGCATTGCACGTATTTCATTAAGAAGAAGAAAGTTTTAGGTTACAATACAAACATCAACACAAACACAAACACAAACACAAACATCAGTAATCCAGGGATTACTGAACTACGGCAAGTACATATAACTCTTCTGTGTCTGTATATGTAGTGGTAGTAGTTTCAAGTCACTGACGTTTTGTTACTAGTATATAGAATGAGGTGATAGAACAAGAGAGAGGTAACTCGGGAGCAGATTAATTGTCAACTGTGATTTGTTAGAAAGTCAATTAATTTCTTGACGGTGGTTTGTAACATGCTGCACAATATATAACCGTGTTTTACTGCTTATTATATTCAGTTTTAGTTGTACATGTACTACTAGTGAAACTTAAGGATCCAATCCAAGGCTGTTCTTCCTGTTTTTCAATGAAATTGAAAAGGCAGTCTTGTGGTATTGGTTGCTGTTCATTCACTTGCTGATCCTATGAGAAAGCAAGGGACAAAACAAAACTGCAACTTTCTTTAAGAACCAACAACCCTGACACGATCAATGTTTGCTTTGTTGCTGTTGCTTTTTTGGTTGTGTTTTGGGAATCAGTGGCGGTATCAGTACAATGTTTAAACGATCGGTAACAAAGATTAAGTACATATAACTCTTCTGTGTCTGTATATGTAGTGGTAGTAGTTTCAACAAGTCACTGACGTTTTGTTACTAGTATATAGAATGAGGTGATAGAACAGAAGAAGAGAGGTAACTCGGGAGCAGATTAATTGTCAACTGTGATTTGTTAGAAAATCAATTAATTTCTTGACGGTGGTTTGTAACATGCTGCACAATATATAACCGTGTTTTACTTATTATTTACAGTTTTAGTTGTACATGTACTACTAGTGAAACTTAAGGATCCAATCCAAGGCTGTTCTTCCTGTTTTTCAATGAAATTGAAAAGGCAGTCTTGTGGTATTGGTTGCTGTTCACAGCCTGATCCTATGAGAAAGCAAGGGACAAAACAACTGCAACTTTCTTTAAGAACTAACAACCCTGACGCGATCAATGTTTGCATGTGTGCATCTACTGATTGTTCTTACGAGTTATATATACCCTCTTGCCATATATATGTTTATAATCAATTCATTGCTCATCTACTCATCAGGCTCTACTTAAAGTGAAGCTCAGTCTGAAACTGACTTGAAGACAACTGCTGCCAAAGTATATTTTGTATATATAAGGATTTTATCTGAGGGCGGTCGAAACGTTTTGGATTAGTTGTTAAGTTATAACAAATGCATTCGACTACGATGGACGCAAATGCAATCCAGAAGCTCTATGAGGTCTGTAAAGTATCATTGTCTGAGAAGGGGCCTCTATCTTCTGAATCTCTCGACAATGTCCGTGCTGTATTAGGTAAAAACAGCCTCTGCCTTAATTCCTTTTTGGTTCTGAATCTCTGAAACATCCAATCCAACCTAAAGGATGAAAAATCGATATGAACCAAGAATACTTCAGTCCACACAAAACCTTAAGGATGACATATATAGTCCTTGTTGCAGACATGATTACCTCGTCAGATGTTGGCCTTGAGTGTGAAGCTGAAGCTGTGCGTGTTTGGAGGAGTCCACGGGCCCTAAGCAGGAAAAGAGTTTTTCATTCCAGCCCAGCGATCAGATACCGTCATATATACGAGTGCAAAAGCTTCTCGGTAAGAAGTGTTTGTCAGATCTCCATCCTTACTGTACTATTACATACATAATATGACACTGATGTACGATTTACTCCCACATTATACCGGCCTGCAGATTGGAATATTTTGCATACCAGCATCATCCATCATTCCACTCCACAACCATCCTGGAATGACTGTATTCAGCAAAATTTTATATGGCACTGCACATGTCAAATCATACGACTGGATTGATACAGCTGAATCTCTTAACTTATCAAAAGGTAGGATTTTCTTAAACCGTGATGAAATTTCTAATGATGAATCTGAATCAAGTATTGCAGTTATTTACCTGTCTCAGTGTCATGGTTTTGATTGTTTGGATTTAAACCTGCATTAAGCCCTCTAGTATATGTTTTCTACCAGCTGACTGCACACTTTTTCTTTTTTGTATGTAATCACAGTGAGACCTGCCAAGGTTGTAAGAGACGGCGAAATGTCTGCGCCTTGTGGTGCGATGGTTCTTCATCCAGGAGAAGGTGGTGGGAACATCCACGCCTTGAAAGCCATCACTCCCTGCGCCATTCTGGACATCTTGACGCCCCCTTACTCTTCAGAGGATGGGAGGCACTGCTCCTACTTCCGGAGATGCTCAAGATCAGACCCATCGGGTTAGTTAGTTACTTAGTTTCAGTTCGGATCTTTGTCTGAATATATAAACTGACTTTGCATGCTGCATAGTCTGCATTTTCATTTCACTGATTTCATCAGATGCAGGTTATTCTTACAGCTTGCTGTTGTTTCTTTCAGGCGTTTTATTGAACCGAACAAAGGGATCTGAGTTGGTGTGGCTGCAAGAATACCAGCCACATGATAACTTTATCATTAGAAGGGACCTGTACACGGGACCTGCTTTAAAGTTATGATGATGAGAAGATCATGCTCCAAGCAATAATTTATATATATATATTCCCGTAATTAGCTTCTTAAGTTATCGATTGAGAGGCCTTTAGCTATGCAAAGCATTGCATTTCCCCTTTCTGCTTTGCACCTTTATTTATATTATAGACAGTTAATTATTCTGCATGTACTGTCTGGTGTATGTATTTTAAGATAATGTTATTATTGTACATTTCGTGATGTAACTCACTGACAGAATATTATTTATATAATAATTATATGAAAAGTGAAAGGTATTTTTGAGCCTTCCTTTGGATACAGACCTCTCTCTTTGAGTTACTGTTTTTTTAGTATATATAAATGAGTTTCCTCTGCTTTTCAGAAAGCTGATCTAGTTTTTTTAACAAATTTATTTGAGTTTACAAGGTCTCAGGGTACGTAAAATGCTTTTCAGAAAAGCAAGGTTTTATAAAGGATGATCTCCTAATCTCATCTACTAATTTCCTTGCCACGTAAACAACAATTCATGTCTCCTTTCTTTATTTGAGTGATGAATAGGAGGGGCTGCTCCTACTGTATGTATTTTATTGAAATTTAGAAACAGAGAGATACAGAAGGGAAAGAGAGGAATTAAGAAAAAAAAAGGAAATAAAGAAGATAAACCAAGCTAACTAGATCATAGAAGTACTAGATTGTTTAACCATAATTCTATTGAGGGGAAGTACTTCTTTTTGGCGCGCAAAATGAGCACGGCAAATTCTTTTCTGAACTCCCTCTTTGAGTCTTAGATTAAAGGCTGGACTTGATTGAAGATTTGTTAGACCGTTTCTTGCTTTACCGAATTGTCTAGCACACCCTCTTTTCTATTTGTTCGCTTGAATTATCATTCCGACTTATTAGCCATGGTACAATATCTTTCTCTCACAAAAAATCAACACCATTCGGCCTATCGCCCACGGAAAACCAGTAGAACTTATTTGGTTTAACTAATAAACCGATTGATGTTGATTTGTTGTGAGAGAAATATTGTACCATGGCTAAATAAGTAGTGTGATTTGTCTAGACTTGACTTATTTCATCCTCTCTATTAGGATCCATGATCATGTCTAGTTGTTCCATCAAATGCTGCCATGCATTCCTTTATCAATTAACGCCAAGTTGTCCCCAACCCTCTTCTTCAAACCAATATGTAGCCACCACATAGCCATCGGTCTATCTAAATTCTAAATTCTAAAGCAAGACAATTTGTTAGTATGAGGATACATGTTTTTATTTATTAAATTATAGTTTGTTAGAAAAAGTTATATTTTGACAAAGCCATGGCAAAGAGATCCAATAATCATGAAAAGATCGTTTTGGAAAAGGTTTGGGCCATGGGAACATAAATCATGAATAACTTTTAATGAGTTTTCATATCAATAGATTTGTGAAAAATAATTTTATAAAAGTATACATATATAGTTTTTTAATAAATATTTTTATACATGGCTTTGGAGACCGTGTCGCTGTCCTAAACGTTTTTCTTTTCCAAATAAACTATATGGTTTGTTATATCCAAGCACCCAACAACTTTTGAAAAAAATTCAAAATATTTTGCAAAACCTTATTATTTCTCTAATACTTTGAGACTACTTTGCATCCAAACAAGGGTTTACCCGTAAATCCGTGATTCAGCCAAGGGTGTGTCTGCAAAAACCACGAGCACGAGCACAACGTCGTCTCCTCTTCCTCGTCGAATCACAACGAACCATCTCGATTTTTCTCAAGCTTGGGGCGGGATCTCGTCTCGCTCTCGCCTCTGCCTATCTCCATGGCGCCGCGGGGCCACCACCTGTCGGAGGTGGCCCTCCTCGCCTCCGCCTCGGCGGACCTCGCAGCCGCGGGCGCCGGCGAGAGGGAGGGGTGGCTGGACGACCCCGCCGTCCTCGCCTCGCTCGGGCCCCGTGCGCGCGCCCTCGCCGTGGCCAGCGCGGCGCGGTCCGTGCTCGTGATCGTCCCGGTAGCGGGAGGTGGAGGCGGCGGGGTCACGGTGCAGCCTGCGCTGGGGCCCGACGAGGGCCGAATCTCAGCCGTTGAGTGGGTCCCGCTCGCCGGGGAGGACGACGCGGAGGAGGGGATGAGGGGGTGGCCGTGGCGGTCGGCACGGACGCTGGGTGGCTGCTTTTCTACTCGCTCGCTGGCGATCTACTGCACAAGCAGGTCGCTCATGTCATCCCATCCATCTGGATCTCCGTTCATACAGCGTTCTGCTAACATTTTCTGATTTTCGGTGCTATTTTTGATATGGCATTCGTATAATTTTGCCAGAATATCAGGCTTTTTTTTCCGTTCCATTTTTGCTACATTTTCATTTGAAAATTTGAATAATTTATTCATGTGACAAAATATTAGAATCACACAAGTTCCAAAGATACTCTTCAAACATGTGAGATTTTCATTTTGGAAATTAGTTTCAGTCTGACGGTAGTTTTATTTGCCTGAGAAATTGAAGCCATTTCATTTATTTATTTTTGGATGATTTCACAATGAATGCACTAGTTTTACTTTTGAAATTGAAATTATACTATAGGTGCAAAGAACTTCAGTTACATCATAGATGAATCCAGTCACTGTTTCAGTTTAATATAACGGTACATGTTTTCTTCCATGATACTAAGAGTCCAAGACATTATTGTACTGGAAAACACGATGCTTTGTCAATGGACACAGTTTATTATTACGAAAAACATGCATTATGAAATGCCTTCTACTTTTATTGACTATGCTGTCTATCTCTAATCTTTAGCAAACATGAATATATCTTTTTTTTTTTTTTTTCCTCGATGGTAATAGTTGCAGTCCTTGAATTTGATTATTTCAGAGTATATATCCTGCAAAGATACTGAAACTCAACTTTTCGTGAGAGGAAGGAGAGAATGCTTGGGAAGATTCAGGCTCAGATGAACTTTCTGCAGTGTTTCCTGGTGTTATCGCACGCTTTGATGGTGCTGACCTTCAGGTTTGTGTGACCCTCACCCTCTATATCTCTATAAGAACCAGAAAATTTGGTGCTCAGTCACCAGTGGTGGTCAGGCTTTCTGTGCATGATCATTGATAATAACTGATTTATTGGTTGTTCACAGAGCATTCTTAAAAAAACATTTCAAGATGTGAAATCACGCCTATGGAAAGATAAGTTTGAAGAGCAAGATGCTGAGGATGAGGAAACCTTTTGACAGATACCCTTCCGAATTTGGAATGTAAGCAAGTTCAGTTCATGTGCTGATGCTGCAATTGTTGGTCTGATGCCACCTCCCTTATTAGAACTTCAGGTGACTTACTGGTGCATCATTCTTCTATTGTTGTTGGATATGACTGTTACATGAACTTATTATTATTATGCCTTTACCATTTGGTTTTATCATATCCTGATTCTCTTAAAAGCTACCTTTAGTGGAAGTTTTCTGAAGCCACGATTATATTGAATTCAGCTGCTTTTATATTGCTGGGCAGTCAAGTCAGCGCCACTACTGTGCCATCACAGTTGGAGAGGATGCTGTAGTTTCAGCATATAGGTGAGTTTCACTACACAATGGGTTTTGCATTTCTGGTTGAGGTGATCATGATACGAGCTGTGACTTCCATTATGAGTTCTATGGATATGGTGTGTCCAAGACATGATAGTGCCTGTATTATTCATGTGCAACTGTACTTTGTTTATGATGTTTCAAAGTTCAAATTATGTTGCAAGTTTGCAACATAAAACTAGATATGATAGCTTCCCTTCAAATTTGAATTGCAATCAGTACATACTATTGTTTCTCTAAATGTTGGCTTTGGAAAGTTAGTGGATGATGCTGCCATATTGTTAGTTTTACACATCTTCTTACTTTTTATTCTCTAGGTTATCAGAAGATAGAAGCAGGTCAATTGTTGGAGCAATTTTGTCAAGAGGTGTAGCTGCAACATTTTCGACAATATCATCTTTGTCCAAAATACTATGGCGGAGTGAGCCATCACCACCTAAAAAGTCACGGCCAAAGCCTCAATCCTTTGCAAAAAGTAATGGCTGAGTAAGTTTCAATATTATTTGAAATATACTGAAATTTATTCCTAACTGTTACATAAACTGCAGCATCACCCCTCACCTGCTTGAAAGACTCCCCAAGGAAGGGAGAACGGCTTACACTCTCTCGAGTGGTACGCTGGCTGCTATAACTGATTCACTTGGTCGAATACTACTGCTGGACACCCATGCCCTTGTGGCTGTACGGTTATGGAAGGTAATCTCCTGAATCTTTATTATAAATAATTAATCTGAAAGAAATAATGCACCACTGAGTAATATATAATTTCCAATAGTTAGATTACAGTGTTCTGGTGTGGTTTTTAGTTAGTGTATTTTGGATTAGTTTCTTGTATTTATGTTTCATCTATCACCTTGTGAAATTTAATAAAACCCAACAAAACAACATGTATGAGAAAAAAAAAAAGGCAAAGTTGGGATAGCAAAATGGGCATACTCCTTTTCAAATAGTGTAAAGAACTTGTCTGCCATGATGGACAATCTATTTTGGATTGCTGAGCGGTTTCCAATAATAGTTGTAAATTGTGGTAGGATCAGGAAAATGGACATAGAAAATATTGTGGTACAAATGCTATTCTCACATCTGATCCAATTGAGCATGATTTTCAATGGATATTGTGAGAGTAGCAAACCATAGTAATCACGTGCAGTTCTCTGATCATGCCACTGTTGCAACCAATTTTTAAGTGTCTGTTAGTGGTATTTTTGGATAATAAATTGACATAAGCACATGACTATCTGATTTCAATTTGTGTTGATAAATAAATTGTTATCGAACCCTCAAAAAAAAAAAAGGAGCCAAGGACTGGTGTTTTTATCCAATTTCATTTTGCTTTGTGCATAAACGGTTGAAATCCATTGCTTAGCGCCAGAACCCAGTATAGGTCATTTGCACCAGAACATTGATAATGCAGTGTTTCCTTTTGCATATATCTCAAAACCAGTTCACTTTTGGGATTGTCATTTTTTATTTTCTGTTATTTTACTGTACAATTTTTTAGGGCTATCGTGATGCTTCATGCCTATTTGTGGAAATGCTTCTGAACAAAGACAAGGCTTCATCAAGGTCGAAGCACATAGAATACACAAAAGAGTGACTATTGTTTGTGTTTAGCAATCCATGCCCCACGGAAAGGAATAATAGAGGTAAGTGTCATTGTTGAATGACATTGTGGGGGTGGTTATTTACTAGTCACTGAGAAGAATATGGAATAAATTACATATTTTCTTCTAAGGGTAATAAATAAACAAGCCATGTATGAGAGATGGTTAAAGGAGTTCATTTACATTCTGGTGGAGCCTTATGGTATTTTGGCCTTATGTATTGTCAGGTTTGGAAGATGCGGACCGGGTCACGTGTCCTAACCATCCCATGCCCCAAAGGGAGCAGAATCTTACAACCCTCAGCGAGGCTCTCAACACAGTCATTCTCATCTTCCTATTCCCCGCTGGAGGTTTACTTGTTCAATGGAGACTCTGGGCAATTGTCAGTTTTGAATAGGCACATTGGATGAATTATTTGTTATTTTGTTGTATTAAATTGTTATTACTGCCAAGTGATAGTGTACAGAAATACTTGCTTTGTGATAGCGTTTACAGTTTTGTTAATCAAAAAAAAGAGTGTGTGGGTCCTTGAGGAAACAGAAACTGATGAACCAGCAATGGGCGAATGAAAAAACGGAAGCAGACATGAAAGCAGGAGGGGAAGGAACGTGAAGACCATCAGTGGAACAGCTTGATTGGACGTCCTTCTCTTTCCCATTCAATTGGTCTTGATCATTACATTGAACAGTTGAACTGATCATGGAGGGCGAGGAGCAATATTAGCCCTGGTCGGGTGATGCCCTGGTCCGGTGATGAAGAAGTCAGTTGGGACTAAGCGTGGAAAAGGTATAGAGCAGGAAGAGGGTAAGCAAATGAGTACCTTACCAAGGCCAAGAAAAGTCACCAGCAAAAAGTTATGTGAAGAAAAAGCTCACCCAACGAAGATGGAAGCTACTTTAATTAGTGGAAGCTTTTGTAATATGAAATCAGGGAACATAAACTTGTTTGGCATTCTAGCAATGCTTATTTTGTCTCGATGGTGCATGTAAGAGCCTATATGGATGCTATGCTATGAAATGGATGATCTGTGAACTGTTCTGTTGCATTTGCTGATGCTCATTATACAGTTTTGGAGATATAGTTAATTGTTACAAATGTTGCACATAGTTTACACTTGTGGCATTTGCATTGCATGATTGATGTTGTTCTTTTGCACTAAACTGGGACATTGGTTCACAAAATTGATTCATTGAATTGCTCTAGTTCATTGCATTTTACATGATCATTAGCCAATGAATAAATGTGCATCTCCTGAACAACAGAATTTTATACATGAGAGAGCCCACAACTCAAACCAGAGAGAGCATTGGTTTTTGCCATTATTATCAAACTTAGGTTTCACCATGTTTGCCATCCCACATAATTGGATTCGCTCAATTGCACGCCAGAAAGCCATTTGCACCTATTCTCTCCAAATTATCATATTTTTTTTCCAAATTTCCGCACAAAGCATTCTAGCAACTGCTGCCTTTTCATGACGACAGCAAGGACCATCTGCTGCATCAACAAAAGTTGATTAGTACAAAGCACTCTAAGGGATACCCTAATATAAGCTGCATAATATAAAGCATACATGGTGAAAGCAGAGTTGAAGTATGAATTGCGCATTTTGATATTGTAGACTTATCATTTCTAGCATTGCAAGGCATGCATGGTATGAAAAACACAGTGCAAATCCAGATATTGTAGAGTACTTTCCTTTTCAAAAGGAAGGGCACTGCAAACTATCAGCTCTCGCATTGCATAGTATACACAGCATGGAAAACACAATTGGAATCTGAACTGCATTGCTGTTTAAATTGACATGAACAAGACAACATACAGGGTAAAAACTTAACTATAAGATTTGCAAGTTCAGGAACTGGCATCAAGCTTCAAGTCTAGACTTCCCAACAATAGAACCCTAGTTGAGCACTATGTTTGAATCAACATCAATTCACACCTAAATGGAGCAAAATGGCTAGAAGCACACTAGCAGGTAGTATATTTAACTCATAAAAATTCACCACTAACAAAACTTTACAATTTTGGAACCATATCAAGATCAAAGTACTTACATGGCAGTTCAGCATATCAGTAAGTCCACTGTGGCTGGGTATGCTCTCCCCAGAATCCTGAAAAGTACACAGAAATCAGGATGAGCTTCTGAGAATGAATATCTTCCAGACAGGTGAATATCAAATATAAAGAAAATTCTCCTTGAATCCAATACACTGGCAAAAGAACCCTGTATTTATAGTCAAATATCAGCAACGTACATGAAAATGAAGAAATGTTAACAAACTGTGTACTGGCCTGGCTGACTTCAATTGCCCAACTATCAATAAACATGAGGTATTCACATGGAAGCATCTCCACTTGGCAAATGTCTTCGTAAATACGCCTAGCAAATAAAACGCATAAATTCTGTTGGAAATCTCATGGAACAACTAATTAGGTTCCCTCTTGTAGTTGAACACTTCAGATGGTTGTTTCACATGCACACCGATCTCACCCAGCAGCGAAAGCATCACAGAATTCTGTTGATATGAAATATCATGTTCAGCAACATGACCAGGCTCACTTGATCTTACAAGGCTCATCCCTACATCTTTCTCCACTACTTTCTCCTTCATTACCTTCCTTACTTTTTCAACATCATCCCATCTTCCTTCCGTGGCATAAATGTTTGACAGAAGCACGTAAGAGCTGAACTCTGTTGGATTCATTTCAATCAGCTTAGTTCCAATAAATTCTCCAAGTTTGGAGCTGTCCTGAGTTCTAGAGGCTGATATTAGGGCACCCCATAATGCAGGTGACACCTTTGCCTGCAAATTCTTGATGAGCTTCTCTGAGTCTCTAAGCAGTCCAGCACGACCAAGGAGGTCCATCATACAGCCAAAGTGCTCAGCCTTGGGCTCAATATTGTAGAACCTGACCATTCTATCAAAACACCACCAGCCTTCAAGCACCAAGCCTCCATGGGCACAGGAGCTTAAGATGCAGATGAAAGTCGTCTCATTTGGCTGAGGCCCATTCTTCTCCATCTCCATGAACAACTCAAGGGCCTTCTCACTGTGCCCATGCAATCCATAGCCGATGATCATTGAGTTCCAGGATGCAACACTCTTCTCGGTCATCGAATCAAATATCTCCTTTGCTGTCCCCATCACCCCACACTTGGCATACATTGTCAGCATAGCAGTAAGAAGTAGTACGTCAGGAAGAAGTCTCTCCCACCTCTCACGAACCAAGCGATGCACCCACCTTCCCCTCTCAAGATCACCCAGGTTCCCACAGGCTGTGAAAACGCTCACAAATGTCTTCTCATTTGGTTTGCTCTCCCCCACAGCCATCATCGCATCAAACAGATTCAAACACTCACGCCAGTCCTTCAACTTTGCGTACAGCGCAAGAATGACATTCCATGACACCGTGCTCCTCGGCATGCCATCAAAAACCATTCTTGCCATCTTAATGTCCCCAGTCTGGGCGTACCCATCCAGCATCGAGTTCCATGACACAACATCCCTTACAGGCATTACATCAAACATCTTCTTGGCGTTCTCCATGTCCCCGCGCTGAGTATACCCAGCAAGCATTGAGTTCCATGTGACCACGTCCCTCTCGGGCATTCCTTCAAACAGCTCCCTGGCGTTGGCCATATCCCCTCCGCCACGTACCCAGACAACATGGAATTGTACGTGAAGAGATCCCGCTCCGGCATTTCGTCGAACAGGCGCCGCGCCGCCGGGAGGAGGCCCATGCGGAGGCAGGAGCGGAGGAGGGTGTTCCAGGTCACGGTGTCGGGGCGGGGGATGTCGGCGAGGAGGCGGCGTGCGGAAGCCGTGGCGCCGTGTGAGAGGTAGAGAGAGAGGAGGGAGTTGGCGAGGCGGAGGTCTGAGGGGAGGTGGCCGGAGGACAGAGCGAGGGCGTGGATGGTGCAGGCGGCGGGGAGGGAGTGGGCGCGGTGGTGCTTGGCGGAGGAGAGGAGGAGGAGCGTGAGGTGATCGAGCGGGAGGAGGCGGAGGAGGGGCCGGGAGGCGGCCAGCGGGGACGTGCGGGAGAAGGGAGTTGAGGAGGCGGGAGGCGAGCGCGGGGTGGGAGGAGGAGAGGCCGGAGGTGAGGACCACTGCCATGGACTGGAGGAGCAGGCGGCGCGGCGTGGTCGGCCCAGCGGCGGCGCGGAGACGCGGCAGCAGGGCCGTGGTCGCCGGCGGTGAGCGGCGGCGCGTGTGGCCCGGTGTTGGGGAAGGCATCGGAGGTTGTGGCGGGAATGGGACCTGGGAATGTTTTGTACTGTATTTGATGCGCGAAATGAAACATCGGAGTGAAAAGAGATGTGATGTCCACAGTAATCGGTTATTAAAAAAGGAAAAAAGATTTCTATATCCCAGTCGCCTGAAATATATAACTTTTTTAGACGACGAACACATAACATCACGTATATACTACACGAACATTATGACACGTCGCTTGAACAACAACAACAAAAAAATCTAGGCAACTATCATATGTACTAGTACATCTGAAAAAAAAAACATTGTAGAACATTGCATATATACTACGCAAACATCACATTAAATATTGTAAAACATTGCCTAAAACTCACCAAAAATTTCAGGCAAATGTAGTATAGGAAAAGTAAAAAAAGTTTGAATAATTTAGCTTTTAACAAATTTGGGGTTTGCAAATTTGTTATTCAAAATTTATGTTGAGGAAATAGCATCTGACTTCCAAAGTTTTGTTTCACAACTGAAATTTGCCATGCCAAAAGTTGAGGAAACAATGTCAGATTTGGCGAGCCAAATATGAGAAGTTGGCAAGTTCGACAAAGTAAACTAATTAATACTAACAAAATTATGGCTCGGTAAATTTTAGAAGTGAACCAAACAGATCCTCAATGCCTGTTGCCTAAGTTATTTAGCAAAATTAATTAAAATTGTTAACTATAATGTATGGCTATGTAATCTATGGCTCAATAAAACTACAAGGGCTGTACATGTGATGAGTGACAATGTAAATATGGATGCAACAAGAACCAAGGTGGCAGCACTATCAAAAACATAGAAGATTTGTGGTTACTCAATGTGCCATGCCATGGTGATGGTGACGACGATATATATACCTAGATCTCTGCGATACAATCGAAATATAGACCTGGTTATCGGTACTATCAAAAAATACTTCATAATTTGAGTTATGTACCACTTTTTTTTTTTTTGGGGGGGGGGTTTGCCTGCACGGTGAGGATGACAATAATATATATACCTATATGTCTTTTTTTTTTTTTTGAGATTATATATACCTATATGTCACAGGTTACAATCGAATTTTAATAAAGTCATCTCCATCAAGTGTGGACACAAGACTACTACAGGTAGGGCACCTGAAGGGTTCTGTTCAATGGAACCTTGAATTAGTTCTCACATGGCATGATAGAAAGAAAGATAAATTGTCACACCCCCAAAAAAACTATTTTGGGTTGTGAATAGAAAACACTAAATCAAATAAAAGATTTTAATATTTTGATAAAATTTGTCAACATTAGTTTAGATTTCCATATATTTTCATTAAATAAAATAGTGCTTTTCCAAATATTTTTGAATTAATTTGATGGGTTTTTGTTGATGTGGTGCTTGTTTGTTGCTTGAGTGTTGTGCTTTTGTGTGTAGTAAGTTTTAAAAACCCGTTTAGATGTTGTCAAATCCTTCCTAGGAATTCTTTGGACTTTTCTGGAACCTTTTTCTCATTTTTCTTAGAGAAAAATCCAATTTTTGGATGCTCTAAAATCTCTTTTAATGAACTCCAAATACTTTATTTGGACTCATCATCTCTCAATCTATCTCTAGAAGTATTCCTTTAATTATTGGGATTTTAGAAATAGTTTTTAGTGACTTAAAATGATTTCAACTTTTTCTGAAATTATTTTTCAACTTAAAATGTCTTTACAAAAATCCTGAAATTAATAAAATGCCTCGTTTTTTTTTCCCGGAGCGCAAATCCTATCAATATATATGCTGGTGCTGTGCGCAATGCGCTCATTCCAAATCTAAAATACACTTCGCGAGCCATGTGCAAATTCTACTACAGCTGTGTTGTTCACCTGATATTTGTCTCTGTACCTGAAATTTGGTATTGTAGTATTTTTTATTTATTTGTGGTAATAGTTGCCCTACCCTGAGCTAAGTAGGCTCAAAAGATTCGTCTTGCAAATTAGATCTAAAACTGTGTAATTAGTTATTTCATTTATTTACATTTGATGTTCCATGAGGCAAAAGATTCGATGTGGCGGGAATCGCAAAGTTTGGTCCAAACTTTGGATCTAAACACAGCCTACCATGTGGTTTATCTTGTCGTTCTCTGCACCATAATGCCCGTCTTTTCTTGAATCCATTAGCGTTTGACCCCTTCCCTTTGTTTTTCTTTTTCTTTTTCTTTTTCTGGGCATTTTCTATCAAGGTTCACCATGGCCGGCACCTCTTCCACCTCCATGTACGGCAAGCTGTGGTCTCGTGCACGCTACCTGTCAAGGTTCACATGCATACAATTAGTTCCTTTTGTGTCGACCAACATTTTGATGGTTTCTCGATGCGAGGCTCTCAAGACAACGCCTCACAAGGCACCACAGAAATCCACAAACAATTGCAATAACTCAATGACATGAGAAATTCACTAGAGTTGCAATTGGGCACTCCGCGAGGGAAGCACACGAGAACCCCTCACAAATCAACTAGAGGTGGCTAAGAACAATTTCCTTCTCCTGTCAATGCCTCACTCCTCCAAGCCAGCTAGGTGACGGTACTACCAAGGGTAACAAGAAATCCAGCAGCAAAACGATCCCCAAGTGCCACTAGATGTAATCACACACTCAAATGCACTTGAAATCATAATTTTTTTGAACCGGACCGGACCGGTGGTCCGACCGGTTAGAGACTGAACTAGAGCCCTAGGCGGTCTAATTTAGATAAAAGCCTGGTATGCAAGTGAACCGGTAATTTTTTTATGGAACCGGCTGAAAAACGAGGTATTAAACTGGCCAAGAATCAAACGGTCCATGCACAGACCATGCGATACGGGTGAGAAGAGAGAGCAGTGCCTGAAAATATGCAAAAAGTATTTTTTTTGACACATAACCATATATATATTAATTAAAGCAGCAGTCTTACGGAAAAGCCCCCGGAAAAGGAGCAAATTACGAAAGGACCCCTAGATCTAGATCCGGAACCATCATCGACGGACAACTGGCCGGGCGAAGCTGCAGCAGATCGCAAGGATGCATAGTTGCGGTGGTGCGGAAGGGCTTCATGGAACGGAAGCTTGATGTGGTCGGCGACAACGTCTTGTCGAATCATCGCCGGCGGCCCAAAGATGAAGAAGAAATCGGCGTCGGGCGGGTAACAGTCGTCGTCGTCGGAGCCGGTGGTAGGCTCGCTGCCTGTGACGGTGGCGCAAGGTCTTCCGATGTGCGAGATAGAGGCTTGGACATCTTTGCTTGATGGTCATAGACGGGGGCGGTGACGGAGAGGTGGGGAGGCGGCGGCGGGTGGGCGGGCAGATCTCGGCGAAGGCGGATGGGGGAGGAAAGCGGAGCGGAGGAGATGAGATCCGCGGGGGAAACGACGATAACAAGTTTATTTGTCCAACTCACTGGGTCGATGATGCCGTCGTCAACGAGGTAGACCACCAGCACGGCGGTGATGGCGACGGCGGCGATTACTGAAACCCGGCGAAGACTAGCCATATCTTGGTAGAAAAGGAAGGGAAATACTACTACAACTAAAGAACGGAAAGAGAAACCCGACCCCCACCCTCATCGCCGGCGAAAACGCCGGAGAAGACGGGCGAGGGGGCGGCGGGCGGCGGATTTGGGGGAGGTCGGAGGAGGAGAGGAAACGACATTTCGCCCGGGGCCACAAAGGGACTCCAACCCCTGCAAAAGTATTAAACTGGCCAAGAATCAAACGGTCCATACACAGACCATGCAAAAAAAAAAAAAAAAAATGCTACGGGCACGTCGTGGAGGGATTCATACCCTGGCCTCTATGCTCAAAGCGCAAGGAACTAAACACTGTGCCACAAATTCGTTTATTGTTAACTTAAAATCCTCAACCTATTTGAAGTGTTGAGCCGATGGTTGGACCAAGTGAACCAAACAAATCGTAAACCAGAGCTCCCATTTGTTCATCGGCCGGTCGGTTCGAAAAACTATGCTCGGAAACACTCACTCAATCTCACTTTGCATGAGCAATCAAGATAGATGAGTGGGAGATATAGATGGCCAGCGGGCCGGCCGGTGCGGCCCATGGCCCGCTTCGGGCGGGGGGGCTGGCCGCTTTGCGGGCGCGTCGGACCCGCGGGCCGCACGGGCCGTGCCTCCACCCGTGCCGGGCGCGTCCTCGGCCCATGGCCCGTGTGGGCCATTTGACCAGCACGGGCGACCCACAAAAGTAGCTGCTCAAAAAAAAAAAAAGGAGGCGCCGGCGGCGCTTTGCTCCATGGCGCCCGCGGCTCGCTGCTGTAGCGCCCGCCGCGTAGCTACTGCCGCCCTTTGCTTCGCGCGCGCCGCCAGCGCTTTCGTAGCGCCGCCGCGCGCGTAACTTGCGGTGACTCTTTCGCGCCGCCGGCGGCGCCACCGCCGCGGCTTTCGCCCAGCGCCCGCCGCCCCGTGGCTGACGCGGCTGCTCGCGCGCCTCCGCCCTTGTGCTACGCTGCTGCCAGCGCCCGACGCGAGAGCGCCCCTCCGTCAAGGGCGTGGTGTGGTGTCGAAGTCGTGGAGAGGATAGGGTTGGGTCTCCGAGGATTGTTTTTCTTTTTTTATTTAGTGGAGAAGGAGATTGGGGTGGGGATGTTAACGGGGCGGGCCGCCCGGCCAACCGGGCCATCGGGCCGTGCCGCCACCGTGCCACGGGCCAAGGCAGCGGCCCATGGCCCGGTCCGGCCACGGGCGGGCCGCCCGTGGCCCATACATAACGGACGGACCGGGCCGGTGCCAGGGGCCATTTTGCGGGGCCTCGGACCGGACCGCGTGCCGCGGGCCAAATGGCCATCTTTAGTGGGAGAGGAGGTTGTCGTAGCTCAAAATGATGTCAAGTGTATGAAATTGCCAAGAGAGATCCCTGGGAGTTGGCCAACAAGAATACACAGGAGCTGCCCAAAGAATAGAGTTGTTACTACGCGCACCAGACTCGCCCAACGTCTGGTCGTTGCCGGCCGTCCACGTGTCCCGCGAATACAAACTGGACCGTTCGATTTCAACAGTTAACTCAGCGCCCACGCTTGGTAAGTTGCGACCAGGCAACGTCTGGTGCGAGTCCAGTAATCACCCCGAGGACTAAACTCGTGACTAGACGCGTTTGGAGGCCCTCGACCAGACTCGCAGCGTGTCTGGTGCGCCATTGCACATAACCACGCTCTCGCCTAGCTAACCAGACGTGCTGCCCCAGTGTCTGGTGCAGCGTCTAGTCACAACCCAACAACTTATAACTGACCAGACTCACTGACTAGACGTGTCTGGTCACTATAACTAGACTCATGACAGACACGTGTGATGCAGCATCTAGTAACAAACCATTCGACTCTAAAGTGGCCATAACTCTTTAGTTTTGATCTCCCATTGTGATGATCTTAGGGTGTGTTTGGTTGGTATTTGTGGCTTTTGAAAAAGCTGCTGTGGATTGTAGCTTTTGAAAAAGTAGCTTTGACAAAGCTGTCGTGGAATGGTTAAAAAGTCCGTTTGGTTGGCTGTCGTGGCTTTTGGAAATGCCCCATCACTTCCAAGCGGGCCCTGCGTGTCATGCTCATAACCTTTCTTCCTCCCACATTGTAAGGGACGGGGGGACGGGAGGGAGTTCGCTGGCCGAGGATGCAGGCTCGCCGGAGAGGGAGGTGCGGCTCGCCCGGAGTGGCTAGGCTCCTCGGCTGCCGTGTCCTCCACCATTCGTCGGGAAGGGGCTGGGCCGGTGGCAGCGGTGGAGTGGCGAAACCACCACAGGCTACTGGCCTTTTTGTTGTAGCGCCGCCCGGGCTGGACAGGGGGGACACCTCGCCGTTGTGAGGGAGTAGGGAGGGGCACCAGAGTGAGGGAGTAGGGAGGGGCCATAGCGGCGCGGTAGAGGTCGTCCCTCGCCCGGGATGGCGGGGCACGCCCCTCGCCCACAACGGCCTACCCTGCCATGGAACCTCCCGCGCTCTCCGCAAGCCGCGGCTCACGGTGAGGGAGCTCACGCCGCCGCTGCTAGGGCTACCGCGCTCGCCATCGCGCGACGGCGTTGGGGAGGTGCTCGCCATCCGCCACCGCACCGGGAGGGGCTCGCGAGTTGGGGAGGGATGCTCTGCGATGGCGAGGGACGGGGAGGGCTACTCTCGCGCGCCGGGCGAGGGACGAGGGGGAGGGACGGGTCACGCCGGGTAGGGCGGCGGCAGGCGGAGCTCGGCGCATGGAGGGATGGGAGAAGTACGAGGGGGCCGACGGGAGGAGCGCGTCTGAATAGAACTCCAGAATAGAAATAGATCGAATCATTTTTTCTCCATAACCAGTGGCGGGTGGGTAATTTTTTACCCCAAAAGCAGCTGAAAGTAGGTCCTCCCCCTGCTTTTGAAAATGAACTATCCAAAAGCTGCTTTTGTCTTTGGCTTTGGCTTTGGCTGGCAACTCACCCCTTTGGTTGGGCTTTTGGCTTTTGGCAAAAGCCAAAGCAGGTAAAAACCCAACCAAAGGGACCCTTAAGCATTTTGGAAAGCTTATTCCGAGGGCTACACAACCTACATGCCCTCTTGATCTAAAGCATAAAGAATACAAGCAGTTTTGCAGTCTGAGAACCATCATCTCTCTTTTTAACACGAGTTGTCCAAACTGTTCATGCTTGCTTCCAATTGCTAACCACAATGTCATCTCCATTGTGCACATGGGTTAGCATATTTTCAAAAGCATTTGCAAG
Source organism: Hyparrhenia diplandra (assembly GCA_015847255.1). NCBI lineage: Eukaryota > Viridiplantae > Streptophyta > Magnoliopsida > Poales > Poaceae > Hyparrhenia > Hyparrhenia diplandra. The sequence goes on from JADLZK010011108.1 coordinate 418,215, forward strand.
GGTTAGAAGTTAGCATACTAGATTCAAAATGCATCACCTTGATAGATCAAACCTAGTGGCACAAAGGAATCAAAATACCGAAAGATTTTTCCCTCAAAATAGTTCGGTTATCGATCCTAAACGTGATCATACTCTCTATAGTGTCTTGATCACCAAAACAAAATGGACATATGGTTAATACCTTTGCCTTGAGCCAATTTTTCTTTTCTCCATTTCCATCCCAAGCATGAGCACTTGCATCTTTTGGACCATCGTCATCCACCTTGATCCATTGGCTCCAACACTTGGTGTGTACCATCTTGCTCATATTCACAACACTAGGTTGTTATTAATTATCCAAAACCAAACATGGAGCTTTCAACCGGTCGTCTTGGGTGAACCATGCCTGCACGTCACTGTTTAAGCGTGCCCGGCCCTAGCCCATGGCGAGAGACAAGCGTGGCTACCACGTCGCCCGAGGTTGCCATTTGGTTACCACCAGCGCGAGCTGGCGGTGTGGCCTCGGGCACACACAAAAATTTGAAACACCATTATTAGAAATAAATTTTCACCATAGTTGCAAATTAAATTGCCATGCCTATATGAGAAAGACACCCATTTTCAAAAAGAGAGAGAAAGACACCCCTTTAACTGGCTCTAGCTTCGCCATTGCCTACAAGCCCAAACACGGCCACAGGCGGGTGCCTCGGCCCCTCTAGCGCCCCTACTCGGGCCACCCGGTCCCTGCCGGACTCCCTACGTCGCGAGCAGCAGCGATCAGCGACTTTGCACGTTCTGCACATGTGCCCGGGGTAGAAGATGAAGTTGTCAAAAAAGGGTAGAAGATGAAGTACAAAAAAAAAAAAAAGGGTAGAAGATGAAGTAAGATGAAGTTGTCAAAAAAAAAAAGGGTAGAAGATGAAGTAGTTACAAGTTTGCAACTAGTTAGTATAATTTCCGCCGTTCAGTAATTGTTTGATAGTTCTCAAATATAACATTTTTTTTAAATGAATTCCTCTAGATTTTAGTCTTGGAAGAGAAATCATTGGATATATTTACTGTAAATATTGGATAATCTGCATACAATTGGACTCAGATTATTATCCATATCCGCATGGATATTAAAATATGAGACTGGTACTCCCTCCATTCTAAGCTATAAACCGCTTTGATATTTTTTATTTACCCATTTTATTATGTGGCTAGACATATTATTATACCTAAATGCATAACAAAATGAAGCATTACAAAGAAAAGTCAAAGCAACTTATAATTTGAAATAGAGAGAGTAATATCTATTCGTATTTGATCAGATTACACCCCTACTTATGACACATGGCAAAACTATACAAGCGCCTTGTTTTGCACTCAAAGTTTTAGCATGGATTGATAAACTTGCCAAATCGTACAGTACAATTGTTTGAACAATTTATGAATTCAGGCTTAATAATTGCATTAAAGTACGTTGGCAAATACATTCACCACAGCTTACATGCACGCATAGTAGTCATGATGAAGGTCTTGAACAAAGAAAGGTACAAACACAACACATCACAACAGAGTATGGGGAAATTACAAGGAAGTGACAAAAACACAAAATCATTTACTGAAGACTCATGTATCAATTCTTCCTCGCAAAAAAAAAAAAAATGTATCAATTCTTCCTTGCAGACAGAGACGCAGAGGCCAAACACACCACACGCACATCGTATAACCAGTGCCTCTTTTAAGTAAACTTGGCTGGAGCATGTGCTGGTGATATTGAGATTGAAATGGGATGGTTCCTTCCATAAGCGGCCCAAACAAAGATTGCTATGAAGAGCCATGATACACTGAACAAATTTGACAGGACTATAAATGTGTACACAGTTAATGTCCAGAGTGTCCCTTTTCTAGCCCGTAGTGGTAGTGCAAAATGGTACCAATTCAGCCAAAAGTCAGCGAAGTTGTATACCACTACAAGAGGACTCACTGCACAGATCAAAATGGCAGTCTTTTGAGCAACAGGAGCCAGCACGGTGTACACACCGAGCGCGAAGGCGATTGTCAAGGCCATAATGGAATTGTGCATCAAACACATGGTGTGTTCAAAATGGCTTTTGCGTCTCACCAGGCTAAGCTTTGCAGACCCAGCAAACATGAAAGCGAGGGTAGCAATCGTGGACGAAATGAAAGCAATTGTGTTGGCTATCATGAATGCGTGGAAGGCATACGTCCTAGCGAGTGTAGGTGTACCTCCAAAATAGTGATCGTCAGCTCTGTAACCGCCAGGCAAGGCAAACATTGCACCGAATGTCACAGTTGCTATTAGAACAGAGCCAACAGATTGAGTCTGCGTCGAATCTTTCAACATCTCCAATTCTTTTTCTTTGTAGTCAGAGTTTAGCCCTTGATGATTTCGATACCCTTGATAAAAATGATCCTCGCGAGAAACACCTCGAGTAGCATCAGCAAATCCGAGTGCCCTCGTTATCCACTTTTCAGGATCCGCCTAAAAAAAGACATGTTACTTACACCGTCAAACAGACAGGCATATACTTATGTAGGATCCAATAACACTATGTTGTACTCCCTCTGTCCTGAAATATAAGGTATTTTTTTGCTTTGTCCTGAGTCAAACTGTTCTAAGTTTGACCAAATTTATAGAAAAGAGACATAATATTTATGATGTCAAATGAGATTAATTTAGGTTTATTACGAAATATATTTTCATAATTTACTTGTTTGATGTGTTAGATGATAATATTCTTTCTATAGATTTGGTCAAACTTAAACTAAGTTAATTTAAGACAAACTAAAATGCACTATATTATAGGACGGATGGAGTATGTATGTATATATAATAATAATATAATAAAGATAATAATAAAGCGAGAGGAGATAGATTACCGTTTCATCATGAAAAGATGGGCGGAGCTGATACAGTGCTATATCTAGAGGCGTTTGCTTTTCCACATTTGTTAAATTCAAGTTGACTTGCGTGCTCCCAAATAGATAACGAAATATACGAAGATCATTCCCATCCTCGACAGCTAAGTGTAGTGCAGTGTTCCCTTGTCTGTCTTGCATATTCAGAATCCATGCTAGAGATTCACGTCTGCAAGCATACATCACTGCCATCGTATTCTTTTCCTCCACAGCAACATGAAGGAACGTCCTCCCTTAGCGTCACGCAGACCGGCACTGCTGGGGCACTTCTTCACGAACATGGGAATGGCATTGCTTGTGGCCCAAAGCGGCCACAAGCAATGCCAAACAATATTTTCCTTTGCTGCAACAGCCACGTGTATGGGGGATAATCCATTATTGTCTGGTTGATACAGAACAGCAGTGTTGGCGTTGAACACTTGTGCACAGGGGCTTCCACGCCGTCCTGCCTCCGGCAAGCCTGCTGCAAAGTGAAGTGGCGTGCTACCATTTTCATCCGTTTCTGTGGTAAGCTTCTTACTCGTGTTCCATTCCAATAACATTCTTGTAAGCTCTGCAAAATATATGGACAAACTCAAAAAATAAGCATATGCCATTAATTATGAAAAACACATAAATTGATCTCTAATAAGTTTGTATCTAAAATCCCAACCTCTACCGTTACATTTAAAATACACCTATAAATTTACGTTTCAATTACCCACCACTGCCATTATGGAAGATAATTAAAATATAACCTATTATCAGCATCTATCACTATGCAAGATAATTTAAATTGACAACATTGATTTATTTCTAAACTACCCACATCCTGTATGCACAAGTATCTTGTTAGGGAAATAACTCAGTGTCACAAAATATACTACATGGTAATTTTATTTTTTGACGGAGGGAGTATGTTCGAAGCTTACGCACGTCTACCATTATAGCACAATGCTGTGTGACATCGTTAAAAGTTTCATAGGCATGGAAACTGGTTCCCTTAATAAACCACATACCCGTGACATTTGATTCTTTAGTTATATGAACAGTCCATGAATATTTCTTTTTCAAGTTACTCTTTCTAACATGTTTATACATTTTGACCTGAAACATCATTTATTCTGAATATAGCAATTTGATTTTAAATGTTTAACGGTTTTTATAAGACAATATTATTGTAACAAAAAATGAACACCTTGAGTACTATGATGCATGCATGTTGAAACAACTATTGATACCATTACATTAAAAATAAATGTCACAACCTTTACCATGGACGCCACCCGGCGACAACGGTGCTCCCAGGCGGCGCCGGCGTCGCCCCCTCCACGATCAACGATGCTACAAGCAACGAGAACACCAACCCCAAGGATGCCCCTGTTATCGACGCTCAGATTAGATCGATCAGAGGCTACAACCAACATCCACTAGGCTGCTTGGCGAAAAGCCTACCCAACTAGGCCTACGTCGGCGAGACCCCGACAACGGTCGGATAAGTTCCTATAACACCAGCAACACCTTCTTTGACAACAACAACATCCGGAACACAATTACCATCTAGAGCAACACACCTATGTCGCGGCGTCGACCTCTACGTCTGGACAAGCGTTGGCACAATGGACACCAACAACGTCAACCACCTCGCAGATCGAACATCACCCGGCTCCACAATCACTAGGCAAGTCCATCTCAACCAACATGGAGCCCTTACCACCATTGTCAATGCTACAATGATGTCACCCGATGTCGCGCTTGATGTCGCTCACCTCGGCGTCCTCGACATCGACAACGCCTCAAGGGCGCTATCAACAACATCATTGCGGGCACCTATGCCAACGCCGATGATGACGACGCTACCCCAAAGGGCGTTGCCAATGACGCCTCTCCCACGAGTGCCACTTTGCCGACCACGACGCCGACGGCGAACAACGGCGTCCACGACAACAACGACACCCCTATGGACGCCACCGCGGAGATGAGAACAACAATGACCCTCGGGCGCCGCCGTAACCACGGTCGTCTTGCCACGCCGGCGGCGAGATCGATCTGGCGAACACGCAAACGCGTCCCTCCAACATACACCTTGTGGCGGAGAACGCCGACAACCAAGCTGCACATCCGTTCGCGGACTACGACACCGCCGGGCACATCTTGAGCTCCCAAGTAGTCGGCTTCATGATGACACCGGCGTTAGCTCGGTGCGAGAAGGTGCCTCCATCAGCACCACGACAGCGGAACATCGACCCTAACAAAGATATGAAGTATGCCGCTATCCACCTAACACTAGCGGTACTTCTCGGTTCATCTACATGCCAAGCCGGGCGCCAGCGGAGGACTAGGACACCTCCACACAATGTCTCCTTTGCGGCTTCAAGTTGCCGAAAGTAGCGTGACACTACCGGCGACCTCGTGCAACCTCGGCGAGGGCGGCGACATGATCGACTACATCTACACCCTCGACACGACGCTAGCCTGGTGCGACTACGCCGACACTTTCGGGTTTTGCCAGCGATCTCCACGCTACACTCACGGGGACACTACGACAAGATGCGCCCCGCCGCGATGGACAAAGGGACCCAACTTCGCTCGTCGACTCCACATCCTTCCGCTTCATTCGTTGCGCCTCGGCGAAACACGACAACCGCGACACCATCTTCGACTCGGCAACCGCGGCAACAGCGACTCGAGGGCCAATCGGCGGCTCCCTTGATCCTCGGCGACATCAACGCCCGATCGACTACACCCTCAAACCGATAGCGACACGTGCAACAAGCTTGGGTACGTGGTGCACCGAAGCGCCCTACATGTTGGGCGCGATGATCCGACTCACGCACCAAGTCGACGCCCCCGTCTCCCTCGAGGTCTTCAACGGGTCTTCTACCACATCTTCCCGTCACCACCTCGGAGGCTCTCATCCTACGCCACATGCATGGGTCTTCTACCACATCTTCCCGTCACCACCTCGGAGGCTCTCATCCTACCTCCACTCGCTACACCGACCAACCACAAGCTACATGGAATCGATGGAACCATCAATCTCGGACGGGAACACCCGGCTTGGGGCGCCGCTCAAGGTGATTGGCACCTCCCGATGACCTCGCCATCCGTGCGGACTTCACGACAAGCACCTTGGCGATAGAGGAACTACCACATAGCTTCGCCATTGGTACTCAAGCATAATACTATGTTACGTATTAGACCAAATGATAATGTATACATAGAATAAATATTTATTAACAAACCACATAGCAATAATACTAAGTTATGAATTTTAATTTATATTAGTACTCCATGATAATAAATTTCATAACTTTTTATTTTGAATAAGTTATGAATTTTAACTTAATTCTTATTTCTTAGCATTATTTATAATAATTTTGAGCACTCTATGTTATATAGAACAATAGTACTGCAATATAATGAATTTATTTTGTTGAGTGCTACGGTGTAAGCTGTGTTTGAATTTAACTTGTGGAAAACAATACTACTAGTACCTAAAATCTTTTTAATAAAAAATTATGAATAAAAGATAAAAACTAGTTCCAACTTAACATGTGAAAAATTGCAACAATTAGATTAAAAATTAAAAGCTAAACTATAGATTCGTGTAGTCACATGAAGGGATACAAAAAAAGATCTCATATATCTTACGCCTTGTTTTTAACTAACTAAATACTCTCTCCATTCTAAATTATGAGTCTCTTTGACTTTTTTGATTCATCAATTTTGCTATGTGTCTAGACATATTATTATATCTCGATGCGTAGCAAAATGGATGTACAAAAAAGTCAAAATGATTTAGAATTTGAAATGGACGGAGTATATATCATGCTAAAAAAGATGAACACTAGAATTCTAACTAGAGGCGGCCCCAATATAAGCTCCATTTTTGATCCTAAGGAGACCTTTTAGAAAAAAAAAAATAGATACTAAAAATTCTTACAAAAAAATAGAAACATCGACCCTCAATACGAATAATAATAATAACAATAATAACAATAATAATAATAATAATAACTATTACTAATAATAATATAATAGTTTTCAATTAGATCTTTTCTATTATCAAAACAATTACCCACCTATACTATTACACCAAACAACAATAAAGTAACCCATGACTCTATTTGAATTAACCACCAAAGCCATTTAGACATATGATCTAAAGCAAACCAAAATTTGCATCTAAATATCCACCTCTCCCATTACAACAGATGGTCTACGTAGCCCCTTAAATTTGCATCTCGCTATTAGAAAACAAATCAAGATCAACACCTTCTATTATAAAAACTATTTAAATAACCATAAAGCATATATTTTTCTATGTTATCCACTTTCTATATAAATATTAAATAACCATTAATTTGGATGGAGAGAGTAGATAAACATGTATTGCAAAGTTAATAATCCAAAGGTAGAAAAGTCGGTACACGTACGAGGAGAGCCTTGGGGTACGTATAAGAGCAAGAAGAATAATGCACAGATTTCATGTGTGTACCTGGGCCTCGTAGAACGGCAGCATGCAACGCATTTTGTCCATTTGGGCCGGAATAGGACAGCACATTATTTTCAGACTCATCATACAGCATCTGTGCAATGCTGCCTTGTTTCAGTAGAACAGCAAGGTAGAGTGGTGAAGTCCCTTTTCAGGAAAACAAGCCAATTTTGGGTCTTTTCCCAATAAATGTCTGACCAATTGATGATCCCCAGTACGCACAGCCAGATGCAGGACCGTCTCATTACAACTGTTCTCCTGCCTTAGGAGTTGTTCAACCACATTGTCCCCAGTTGCAAGAACAACAAGATGAGAGACCATTTCGGACCTCCCTGTCCTGGCAGCACAATGCAAGGGTGTGTCACCCTTATTATTTTGCTTACACAGCAAGTCTTTGTCCTTGCCGTGGATTAGGACGGCGCATTTCAGGAAGCTACCGTCATCCCCACTGGCTGCCACCAGATGCAGTGCCGTGTCTCCTTCCATGGTGACACCCATGAGACGATGAGGCACTGCATCCATGCCTTGTTCCACGTCGGAGGGAGCTGGCGGCGGCTGCGTCGCCGAGCTTCTGCTGCTGGCGTGGTGGCTACCTGCAGTGGAATATGCCGCCAGCTTATCAAGGAACTCTTTGCTAGGAGTCTTACTTGAGTGCCCTTGCAGGTCTTCTTGGCGACTCTCGAGAAGATAGGTAATTTCTTCCCAGTTGCCTCGGCATGCTGCCTCCGCTAGCAGCGGATGCATGCTTGGTGGTGTAGGCTTCTCGTCGGCCGGTGCTTCTGCCCTCGACATCACCACCACCATCGTGGTGGCGTCTTCCTTGTTCACCAGGTTTTTCAGCCGCTGGCATTGTGTGCGGTCTGTGGCTAGCATCAGGTTGGCACGGATTGGCTCGTCTTGGCGGGTAGCCGATGCCATCTTACGTGCTCTCCTGGTTGCAATTGCAAGCAACTCTTACTAGTCCTAGTTACTGTTGGACCCTCAAATGTGTGTGCGTTCAACACCGATCTGGACACTCTTATATATATATACTGCATGACTACGACCATCACCTCTGGATTTCATCAAAGGGCAATGTAGCTGCACAACAATGCGTTTCAGCTTTCAAGTTCTACTCTATTTGGCAAGTGTGGCGTTGTGTGTTATTTATGACAATAAGCCAATGCCAGCAGCCAGAATTAAAGCATCGCCTTTTTAGTGTAAATAAAGGCTAAAGAATCGTCTTGTTGGTCATTCTGCAACGTGCGCTTTGGTCCATTCTTCTTCTTTTCGTTCCCCCTCTGCTAAGAAAAGAATTATTCCTGACAGTCACAAGTTATCAGAGGCTGCACGTTGGAGCAACGTATCGTACTTTAGCTATCAAACATAAAAAGTATCAGATTGTAAGGTACAAAAGTGTGGTTTGCATACTCAAGATTTCATACAATTGCCAGCTAGTGTGTCGTCGATCTGAAACAAGAGAGAATACTAGGTGTCTTCTAAATGGATTTATGGGAATTCAAGCTGAAGTCTCAATAAAGCTATGAAAAGCCTGCATGTCTGGAAGGCACTTGTGGATGATGTTCTATCTTTAACCCTTCAAAAAGATGATGCCGAGCGTGAGCATTGAGCTGAAGGATCTCCAGAGTCTAGAAAGAAGCCTCATAACCATGAAACAAAGGAAAGATTTGTTGTAGCAGCCCAGCAATTAGCATACTCCCTCCCGGTTTGGTAAAAGAAGTCGTTTTGAACAAGGTTTGAGTCAAACATTGGGAATATAAATCATCAGTAACTTTTAAGTTGTTGAGTTTGTAAATATAAAAATTAAATGAATAGATTTGTCTTAAAAAATGCTTTCACAAAAGTATACATATATCACATTCTATAAATATTTTTATAATAATAAGAGGTCAAAGTTGTGACCGTATCGCTGTTCTAAACGACTTATTTTACCAAACCGGAGGGAGTATATACCAATCCCCGGCGAGTCCAGAAGACTTGTCACATGACCGATAATCCTGATGCTTGTAAATATTGAAGCGATTGACATCAAAGGCCAATATTGCTGGCGCACACAGCAGTGTGTTTCATATGCCGTTTTATTTGGGGTCTGTTGTGGCAGTGCAAGGATCCAATGCATTCAAGTAATGAAGCATTTGTTAGCTGCGTGATCATTGTACAACGTGCTCTTTATCCAATTGTTCTTTCTGTTTCCTCAGCTCCCTGCTTAGATACGAAAAGAATTTTTATGATAGCTGCATGTTATCAAGACTGCAGAATGGAGCAACGTATCGGATTGTATGTTTAGCAAAGACACAAAAAAAGGGGTGTCAGTAGCCCTCTATCACAAACCTAACCTGCAAAGAAAAAAGATCGAGACAAAGGCTGCCAACCAAGGTGATGAAGCCACGGTGGCAAAGCATCTATTGAGAAGAGATGATAGCGCCCAAGTATCCGCTCGAGCATGAAATGGTGACAAAGCATCCGCCAGAGACATGGTGAGCCATCACACACTTATTAGAAGCATTAAAGTGGGGAGACCAAGACAATATCAGTGTTAAAGTATCCGACGGAGTAGCGACTAAGACAAAGTATACGTCTAGGGAGCGCAAGCGGCCAAGCATCTGCTGCGAACAGCCAAACGACTACTACAACATCAAACACGCAGGCACAGTACAACAACGAGCATCTTTCGCCAGAGGAGCAGAATGACAATAGAAGCACCCCAACGAAGCCAATGACATTGGGAAGAGTGCATGAAAAGGACTTTTGTCCCGTCCCAAAGCCGGCCCCAACGACACACACGATGAACAAACACTTTGGTCCATCCGGGACTAAAGATCCCACCTTTCGTCCGGGGGTGCCAATGGGATTAAATGGGGCCTACTAGTCCCGATTCATTTTAGGAACCGGTACTAAATGAGGCTCCACGCCGGTACCACATATCTTTTTTTGTTTTTATTTTATTTTCTCTTATTTGTTTTTTCTTATTTTATTTTCAATTTCTTTTGCAATTATAAAGATCTTTGCGTCAATTCATGAAATCTTAGGCCAACTTAAATGGGATAGTCATTACACACAAAATGTCCAAGTAGCTCCCCAAGTTCATGCAAATTAAACATAGTTCATTACAAACCATAACAAATTCAGAATAGTTCATTACAACCATCAACCAAGACTAACTTAACATCCTAGAACTTGATGATGTCATACCACGTACTTGGAGAAGTGCAGATCATTAATTTCATAAAAGCGAACATCACTAATGTAGATCAATGTATTTATTAGTGCACTCTCCTTTGATTCACAAAATCATTCATAAGGTCTACTAATTACCATCAGCAATGATCAAGAACATCCCTAGTCACAAGAATTCTTTCCTGGATTCCCTCTATAGTGAAAAACAGGTTCACCAAATTGTCATCTATAATCACCCAATTGATGAAGGGCTTGGTTTATAATTACTTGAAAGCTACAACTTGCATATGTTAAATCATATGCCTCCCTATGCAGTGTGGACAAAAATATAGTGGTTATTAGAACCTTGCATATATATATAGACATAACAATAAATCTAAATTTGGATATAAGTTACGAAATTGACCATGTCATTTATCTTGTTGAGATAAATAGATTCACAAAAGCTCCCAATATCATGGTGAAGGCCCACCTCCAAAGCTGCTATTCTAGTGGAGGAGTATATATGTTGGAATATTATACCCAATCCTTTGAGGTGCCTTTAAGCATTCTTGCACATCATTTTTTTGCGCTCTAGTTAAGTCATATTGGTTGCTGCCAATCTTAGAGATGTATACAATCTGACCTTGATGGTTACCTGCACTAGCGAGAATAGCTAAACCAATTTTACATTGTGTGTGCCCATTCTCCAGAGAGGGAATGTTTCAACACTAATAAAGTAATCAACCTCAAAATGTAGAAGTGGCTCTTCGAACCATGGTACAAGTTGAATGGTCTACATTTAACAATTACATATCAGAACAATGTTGGTTATAGCTAGGTATCTCTAAAACATTGTTGACACCTAAAATTGTCCGAGCATAATTTTGGATATGATTTAAGACCAAGGCAAAAGGAGGTATACGTATTCATGGTTACTAGACTTGCATATCGGCTACGGGAGGTATTCATACACGTACGGCCGATTAGCAAAGTTGGCCTCGTATATTATGTTTGGTCAATATATGGCAAGTTTCAAGTACAAGACAAGGGAGTTCTCGATTGTTTGGCCAAGGCAAGCAAGAAGATATACGTGTATACGTGTATATGGCATGCATGCCCATGTCTTGGGATTATTGCCGTATAAAGTACTGCTATGGAAGGACTTTGTCGGTCTGGGACTTTACAGATTACTAGAAACGGCCAAGCCAGCCATCAACTCGGCTGGGACGGCTGCTCCCTCGCTGGTGCTAACACAAGCAGCTAGGCTGTCTGGATAGCCAGCTAAGCCGGCTGTGGTGGCAGCTAAGCCGGCCACTTGACGTTGCTTGCATGAAGGCAGCTGAGACGGCTACACAATCGGCTAAGCCGGCTGCACCATTGGAGACAGATCAGCCGGCCTTGGAGGCAGCTCAGCCGGCTGCGCACGTGTGCTAGAGGAATCATACGCGGTTAAGCGCCCCTCTGCTGGACTCCGAAACCGGTTGGTTTTGATCGGGTTTTGGGGATCTTTTCGTGATTGGAAACATCTCTGATGATTTTCTAAAAGGATAAGACCACTCTCCTCTATATAATAAGAGGTTAATGGCGATTTGATCTCATCTACATTCAATCGACAAAATCAATCTACTACCGTCATGCTTGTAGGTCAACTTCCTCTCTTCTTTTTCGTTGCCGCTGCCATGAACTGGTGATCGACGACGACCACGCCCTAGAGCGGTCAGGCCGGCTAGGGCAGCCCATTGCTGCCGCGAGACGTCCCTCACGGGGTCCGCCCCGGGCGTGTGGGGTTTCGGGTTTCAAGAGACTTCGCCGGCGTGTCTTGCGTATTGCGCTCCCGACGAGGCTCCTCCTCCGGCGTGTCTTGTGTATAGCGCTCATCGTTGGAGGCACACGGTCCAGGTGTGGATATGTCTAGGCGCTCGTCGATCCCAGATTTCGGCTTGCCCTACGTAGAGCGATCTAGCTCTTGTTTTGGTGTGTTACCGATTTTATCGTCAACACACTTTTCGGCGACTCCGCTGGGGAACGATTACTTCGGCTCTATTTGTAGCCGAATCTGTCAACCCTAGATATATTTTCTTTCCATCTTTATGCGTCAGATCACAGATTGTTGAATTGAAGTAACGCTCCGCTTCAGCACGCTAAAGCTACATCTTGCCATTGGTTGCTAGTGCGTACTGTTTTCTCAAGGTGAAGTCAATATTAGATTAATCGAAGTGAGAGTTGGAAACGGACGACGGTGGTGCTGTACATTGGCTTATTTTATTATACTAGCAAATATCCCGTGCGTTGCAACGGGATACATAATTTGTTGTGCAGTAATTTTCTGCTGCTCCTATTAACGACGACGTCTGTGTTAGCAACCTCAACATTAACCACCGCTACTGTATCATGACCCAAAAAGAGATCGCCGGAAAAGGGCCCAACAAGGGGGGGGGGGCCGCCGCCTAGGGCCCAAGGCCCCTGGCGCGCGCGCGCCTCGGCCGGCCGCCGCCATCGTCCCGCCGTAGAACGCGCCACGTCGGTTAGCCGCAATTAAGTAAGGAATATTTAAGGAATAAAGATAGGAATAAAATAGGGAATAAATAGGTTGCTTATAAAAGAGGAAATCCAATCTATAAGGAAACCTCTAGATCTATCTTAGCATGCAAGTCTCTCTCGGACTATAAATACAAGGGGCATGTAGTCGGTTGTATCTTAAGAAGAAATAAATTAAAGGGGTAACTCCCAACAGCTCTCCGGCTCTAGGCTCTCTCTCTCTCCTTCCACTACCGCGACGTGCGCCGCCAGATCCACCGCCGACGCCCGGCCGCCCGCAAGACCGCGCCGCTGCGCCCGGACGCCGCCCTCCTCGGCGGCAGCACCGCCTCCTCCACCAGCCACGCCGCCCCTTCCTTCCTCTCTCTCTACTACCTCGCCATCGTCATCAATCTACGTCACCTCGCCGCCAATCTTCGTCATCACCACCGCCTACGTCACCTTCATCGCCGATAAGATCGCCGCCGACGTGTCGGTCGCGGAATCTAGCCGGGTTCGACATACTGGCTGCTGCAACTTCTTCCTTTGTTTCCTAGCCTAATGGTTACATGAGCCTCAATGGCACATCGGTTCTGGTTTCGCTCCCCAGGGCACTTTTTTTTTTTTACTGAACCTCACTAATTGGGCGCGGACACTTGATCTCCCGAACTTCCTATTGGACGTGGACACATGGATAGCGGAACGGAGTATGATGCGGACTCTGAGTGGAAGTTGCTTCATATCAGATGCAGACGTGTAAGCAGAGACCGAGACTTAGTATTATTGGGTAGATGATAACGTTACAGTCCTTTTAATCGTGTATATATAAATATAAATACACATTCTACTTTTATAAAATTTATTACTCATACGTAAAATCATAGGGAAATATGCTACTCTCGCCAATTTAGTTGGTAATTTGTAAATCTCATAGTTGTAATTGTCTTCGGAGGTGCTAATATGGGGAAGATGTACGCGTGTGCGTTCACAGTGATGAGTGTATGAGCATGTATGAGGGTCTGTGTTTTACTAAGATTTGCAAATAAACAAGATATTTATTTATTTATCAAAAAGCATAACTTTTTCACGTGAACTTAGAGATACAATTTATAGCCTTATAGCTCATTATATTTTAATTTAAGGCTATTCTAAACAATTGATACTATCATTTTTATTGGACCAAGCCTTCCTAAAGAAACGACTCCTTTATTAGTTTTTTTTTTAATATCGGAGAGGAGATCATTTATGATCGTAGGGGGGCCAAGCTACTTCTTCTAATTAGTTCTCCCACAGATACAGGAGAGGAGATCTTTTAGGATTTGTACGGAGCCAAAGTCAGCAGGTTGTTTTTTCGTTCTCCCGTGGAGCCGTTCCGGTCTGCCTCTCGCCCGGACTCTGGCGTGCGTGATTTATTCGTGCCGAGCGATAAGCTGAAGGGAAAAAAAACGTGAATAAAACACCGACACCGAACAAGACACGGAGACGGAAGAGACGGGCAAAAAAAAAAAAAGGTGAACGGGAAATTTTTTTTCTCTTTATTAGTAGGTATAGATATTATATATATATACTGTACGCATATACTACTAAGCTTTTCCAGAAATCTTCACGTTGAGGCTGAAAATTCTACGAGAGAAAAAGAAATCTGCCGCTCTCAAGGAGATATCGTGAAAATTGAAATCTTCTATTGATGGGGGCACATCAGAGTGTTGATTCACAATATTATTACACCGCTCCTAAGGTACATGCAAATAAATTTCATGATTATAATAATTCTTTCGCAAGTACCGTTAATTCTCATGATGAGGTTGCTAGTTATCACAGTGCTAGATATGTTTCATCGGCTACTTCTGTTGATAATTTTCCTTCACATCATAATTATGTATATCATGATAAAGAGCCGATGTATGCTGAAAATTTATTGAGTTCTAATTCTTCTAGCAACATGCCACATGTACGTTCATCGGCTATAAGTTCACAGCGTGACATGCCGATGCATGACAAAATAAATTGCTCTACAAAGTCAACATCTTATGCATGTAGTGATGCTCATGATTCGCTACGCGTATTATTAATAATAACCATAGCCGAATCAATAAAAATTCAGCGCCCTATGACAGTGATTATTCTCATAATTCGGCTTCATTTAACTCTAGCCGAATTAATGAAAATCCAACAAAATACAGGAAGATGTTGATTATCATTCAGCTGTATTTGACTTTCTTAAAGCAAACTATGCCAATCAACGGTCGGGTCATGCCAGAAATCCACCGGATCTTCTAAATGGAGAATGCCCGCATATCACAGACCTTATATGTTGTATTATGATTACTTGGAATATCCTAGTGGTTGGCGGATACCTAAATTTCATATGTTTTGTGGAGAAAGTGGTAGGACTGCCATGGAACATATTGAGGTATATCTCTCACAATTGGGTTCTGCGGTAAAGAAGACTACATGAAAATAAGGAATTTTCCTTTATCTCTCACGGTATTGCCTTTGCATGGTTTACGACATTACCCAAAAATTCTGTTTGGTCATGGTCTATTCTAGAGAAGTTGTTCTATGAATTCTTTGGGAGAAATACTGAGAAAAGGCCAATTAAAATTAGGACATTCGTTGAGGCAGGATGGCTAGTTGATTATCAAAAGGCAAGTCTCACTACAGAAAAGTGCGAGGAACATCGAAACATGCTACTCCCGACACATACGTTGGATCGGTTAAACCGACTTGTCGGTCGGATAAACCGATTGCTTCTCGATAAACCGATTGCTTCTCATAGTCAAACCAAATTGGTTTCTTCGGTGCCTGAAACCGATAAAACCAGTTTGGGAGGCGCACATTCTTTACCTCGTAGGAAGACACATTCGATGGCTGAAATTCTAGAGAAAAATAGTCCGACCATCTTAATTCGACCGGGACAAGCCGAGTCCGCTATTGGAAAAAATGTCATAATCGGGCGAGCCTAGAGAGCCTAAGAAGAAAAGGCAAAGTTCAGATCATGAGGTGGTGCTAGAAAGATCTAGTGACAATCGGGAAAGTGAAGATCTCTTGTTTGGTTTTGGATAATTAGTGACACCTAAGGACTAATCTCTCGATGCTAAGTGTTTGACTAGATTGGAGATTGGTCGTGCCGGAGTTGGTGCATGGTGATCATGGATGAGGGATCGAGGTGATCCAAAAGATGATCAAGCATGCAACTCGGTGGAGTTTCGGAGATCAAGTGAGCCCCAAGGCAAAGGTATAACCATAGGGCTTTTGATTTCACACCCAAGACACCATAGAGGATGTGAGTGATTATAGGATCGATAAGCCGTACTATAAAGAGGGGAAACTTATCGTACATATCGGTCCTCATGTGCCTTTAGGTTCAAAATTCATATGCATGCATTCTAACCTAAAGAGCTAACTCCGCACTTGGTGAAAATGTTTTCAAAATGCTAACACATGGTGTCGAGGTGTGTTCTTCGACGTGTCGGCAACAAGAAACAAGTGACGGAAGTCGGTTTGGAGCAAAGGCGAAGGAACGACGACGAAACGATGAAATTTCGCAGCTCTGGCGCGACCGGACGCGGCGACCGGAAGCGCGCAGAAAGTGACCGGACGCACCGGTCGGTCGCGTCGCGCGAGAGGGTGTTTCGGGGTCGGGGTCGACGGGTAACCGGACCCACCGGCCGGAAGCTTCGGTGCTGACCGACGCGATCGGCCGGATGCGCGACCGGACGCACGGGAGGCAGGGGGTCAGCAGGTCGGTTTGGCTTGTCGGTCGTGACCAGATTCACCGACCGGACTCACTGGTGAGTCCGGTCAGTGCGTCCGGTCAGGCTGCAGAAACCGTGGGTTTCCCCCCAACGGCCACATTTCGTGGTGAGGTGTATTTATACCCCCTTGGCTGCCTCTTGCTCACTCTCTTGGTCATTTGAATCATTCCTAACAAGCTAGAGCAAGCAAGCAAGCCTCCTCCTCTCTCATTCTTGATTTGAGCTTCATTCTTGAGAGAAGAGTTGATCCAAGTGCATTTGCATCGAGTTCTTGCATCTAGAGGCACTTGGGGATCGTTGTGAGCCAGTGGGTTTCCCGTTTCTCTTGGAGACACCGCTCCTAGCCGGCTTGGTGATTTGGTGGAGTTGTTGGCAAGAAGAGGAGATTGTTTCTTGGCCACCTCCGGACGAAATTGTGAGAGGATCACGCACTCCTCGTCGGGAAGACAAAGTGCAAGGAATACATTGCTCGTGTCTTGGGTACCTCACTTGTGAGTGGTGTGTTGAGGCTAGCAAGGGCACTGCCTAGCTCAAACACCATCCTCGTGTTGGTCGGCACAACCGGAGAGTAACTTGTCGGTGTACAAGCGAACTCCGGGTCAACACATCGACGTGTCTCTTGTCTTGGTGATTGGGTTCATCATCTTGTGTTAATTGGTTGTCCATCTACTTCTCGGTGATTGGTACATTGCTTCTACGAGTTGGTATATCGCTCTTACTCTTGTACTTACCTTCCTAGTTTACTTTGAGTAGAGAGCTAGCCTTGCTTTGTGTAGTTGTTCTTGCTAGCATAAGGACCTTATTAGGATTGTTCACTAGATAGAGTAGTGACATAGACCTTGAGTGACTTAGAGATCATAGCATATTTAGTCTTGTCACTAGAAGGCTTGCAAGACCACTAGAGCTAGCGCAAACCGCACATTTGCCATTTGTTATACTAATCGGTTTGTTTAGTGAGTTTGTAGAAATTTTTATAGGCTATTCACCCCCTCTAGCCATCTAGGACCTTACAAGTGGTATCGGAGCCGTGGTCACCATATTTGAAGGCTTAACAACCTTGGTGTGATAGTATGGCTCATGTTGTGTTCAACCATGTTCGGGAAAAGCCTCCATTCTTTGATGGGGTCAAGAATTTTGACTATTGGAAGAGAACCATGAGAATGTATTTGGGATCAATCAATGACCAAGTATGGGAAGTGACCGAGAAGGATTATGCTATCCTTGATCCAACCAACCTCACTCCCACCGACAAGGCTAACAAGCAATGCAACACCATGGCATTAAACACTTTGTACAATGGCATGGATGTCAAGGTGTTTGAGGGCATCAAGGACCTTGATAGAGCAAGTGAAGTTTGGGAGAAGCTTGGTGAGACTTATGAGGGCACAAAGATGGTGAAAAGTGCCAAATTATATGTGCTCAAGAGTGAGTTTGAGAACTTCAAGATGAAGAAGGATGAAAGCATACCGGACACATTCCATAGGCTTCAAGTGATTGTCAATGATCTCAAGGCTTTGGGTGTGAAGACATTGGATAGAGACTTTGGGCATAAATTCTTGATGTGCTTGCCCAAAAGATTTACTATGTTGAGGAAGATACTCTTTAGAGGTGCATTGGACACCATGACTCCTAGAGACTTGCTTGGTGAAGTACTAACCGATGAGCAAGTAGATGGGATGGAAGATGAAGTGGAGAAGGAAGATGACAAGAGCAAGAAGGTTGTGGCATTCAAGGCCGCCACCACCTCATCCAAGGCTAAGGGCAAGTCCAAGGCTCAAGAAGAAGATGATGAGGAAGTTAATCTTGATGAGATTGATCAAGAGTTTGCTATGTTTGTGAGGAAATTAAGCAAGGTCTTGAAGAGCAAGAAGTTAGGGCAAGGCTCTAGAAGAAGAAATGATTCATCTAAGGGCAATGAAGAGCCAAGAAAGTGCTTTGAGTGTGATAGCCCTTATCACATCCTTACCGATTGCCCAATCAAGAAAGAAAAGGAGAAGATGAAGGCATACAAGGGTAGCAAGACAAACAAGAAAAGCAAGACCATGACATTCAAGAAGACAAATGATGGTGCTTTTGTTTGTTCTTGGAATAGTGATGGCTCCTCCGATGAAGAGGAAGACAAGGCCAAGGCAATGAGTGCAATTGGTCAAGGGAAGAAGCCATCTCTCTTCGGCTCATCACCATCATGCTTCATGGCTAAGGCCACAAAGGTATCATTGCATGAGCATGAAGAACTAAATGCTAATGAAGTAAAATATGATAGTGATGATGACGATGATGATGATGAATATGAACCCACTAGAGATGATCTTCTAGAGATGCTTAAGCAAACTCATATCATGCTTAAGACTAAGGGTAAGGAATGTAGAGCTTTGCAAAAGAGTGTAAAAACTCTTCAGCAAAACTTTAGTGAGCTAGAGGCCACCCATGAGGGTCTAAAGGAAGACCATGGGGAATTGGAGCTAGCTCATACAAGGCTTCAAAAAGCCCATACCTTGCTCTTAGAGAAGAATGATAAAGCTTGCTCAATCATCAAGAAGGATGTTGGTTCAACATGTGACATCATAGATGAACCATTCTTGGTTGATGTTGAAGAACCATCTATTCCTTCCACATCCACATCAACCCACTCAAGCTCTACTAGTAGTGATGGAGTAATTTTAGATTCATCACTAAAAGTTGAGAATGAGACTCTCAAAAAAGAGGTGGATGAGCTCACCCACTCCTTGAGGAAGGCATATGGTGGGGATGCCCGCTTGATAAAGTGCTTGGGTAGCCAAAGGTTTTCCCTTAATAAGGAAGGCTTAGGCTATGTCCCCAAGAAAGGCAAGAAGGCCTTTGCTACTCCAAAGCCTAGCTTTGTGAAGAGCAATGGGTCCTATTGCAATAGATGCAAGCAAGTGGGGCATCAAGAGCAAAAATGTGCTAAAATAAACACTAGCAACAATAAGGCAACAAAAGTGCATTCCATCACCTTTGATTCCTATTATATGCTTACCAAGGGTGAGAAGGGTGTCAAGGTAAAGTTTGTTGGTTCACCCATTGTTGGCCCAAAGAAGAAGGCAATTTGGGTACCAAAGGCTTTGGTTGCTAACCTCCAAGGACCCAAGGGAAAATGGGTACCTAAATCTTACTTATTTGCTTGTAGGTGAATTACAAGATTGGAGGGAATCATTGGATTCTTGATAGTGGGTGCACTCAACACATGACCGGTGATGCAAGGAAGTTCAACATTATTGATTCAACTCAAGAGAATGACAAGCCTATTACATTTGGTGATAGCAAAAGTGACAAGATACAAGGCATAGGCAAGATAGCAATAACCAATGATTTGACCTTATCAAATGTGGCACTTATGGATATATTGAAGTACAATTTGCTTTCGGTGGCACAAATTTGTGATCTTGGTTACAAGTGCATTTTTGGTGAAGATAGTGTTGAGATAGTAAATACAAAAGATTCAAGCTTGATCTTCAAGGGAATAAGATTTGACAACCTCTACCTTGTGGATTTTGGTGCTAGTGAGACTCAAATTAGTACATGCTTGATATCTCAATCTAGCATGGGTTGGCTATGGCATAGAAGACTTGGTCATGTTGGCATGAAGCAGCTCAACAAGTTAGTGACACATGATCTAGTAAGGGGCTTGAAGGATGTTCACTTTGACAAGGACAAGCTATGTAGTGCATGTCAAGCCGGCAAGCAAGTTGCCAACACTCATCCAAAGAAGAGCTTCATGAGTACTTGCAAGCCATTTGATTTGATACACATTGACTTATTTGGTCCAACCGCATACACAAGCATTGGTAGCAACAAGTATGGATTTGTGATTATGGATGACTATACAAGATTCACTTGGGTGTTCTTTCTCAATAATAAGAGTGACACATATTCAATCTTCAAGACATTTCTCAAGAGGGTGCACAATGAGTTTGACATCATAGTGAAGAAAGTGAGAAGTGACAATGGAAGTGAATTCAAGAACACAAGAGTTGATGAGCTATGTGATGACTATGGGATCATGCATCAACTTTCGGCCAAGTACACACCACAATCCAATGGTCTAGTTGAGAGGAAGAATAGGACTCTCATTGAAATGGCAAGGTCAATGCTTAGTGAGTATAATGTGAGTCAATCATTTTGGACCGAAGCAATCAACACCGCATGTCACTACATCAATAGATTATATTGCCACCCCATGATGAACAAGACACCTTATGAGCTATTGAATGGAAGAAAGCCAACCATTGCATACTTTAGAGTATTTGGGTGCAAATGCTACATATTGAAGAAGGGTGTAAGACTTGGCAAGTTTGATAAGAGGTGTGATGAAGGTTTCCTACTTGGTTATTCCACCACAAGCAAAGCATATAGAGTGTGGAACAATTCAAGTGGTGTATTGGAAGAAGTCCATGATGTTGAATTTGATGAAACCAATGGGTTTCAAGATGAAGATGAGAACCTCAATGATGTTAGTGGAACTCAATTGGTAAATGCCATGAGGGGTATGGACATTGGTGATATTAGACCAACTCAAGTTGATGATGACAAAGATGAAGTGTAAATCACTCAAGCTAGTGGTGCTCAAGTTCAAGATCAACAACAAGCTAGTACATCATCTCAAGCAACAACAAGTGATCAACCAAGCTCAAGCAATCAAGTTCCAATACTCCAAAGCTCAAGCATAGCTAGAGATCACATAATTGATCAAATTGTTGGTGACATTGCAAGTGGAGTGCAAACAAGAGGAAGGCTAGCAGCCTTTTGTGAACACTTTACTTTTGTGTCACAAGAAGAGCCCGAAAAAGGTTGATGATGCCTTGAAGGATAAAGAATGAGTCATTGCAATGCAAGAGGAGCTCAATACTTTGATAGAAACAAGGTTTGGGATTGGTGGTAGAGACCAAAGGACTACAATGTCATTGGAACCAAATGGGTGTTCAAGAACAAGCAAGATGAAGATGACATTGTTATGAGAAACAAAGCAAGACTAGTTGCACAAGGTTACACTCAAGTAGAGGGTCTTGACTTTGGTGAAACATATGCTCCGGTGGCAAGATTAGAGGCAATTAGAATTCTATTGGCCTATGCATGTGCACACAACATCAAGCTCTATCAAATGGATGTCAAGAGTGCTTTTCTCAATGGCTTCATCAATGAGCTAGTGTATGTTGAGCAACCACCCGGTTTTGAAGATTACCATCATCCCAACCATGTGTACAAATTGAACAAAGGCATTGTATGGGTTGAAGCAAGCACCTAGAGCATGGTATGAGAGGTTGAGAGACTTCTTACTCAAGAAAGGCTTCAAGATGGGCAAAGTTGACACTACTCTCTTCACCAAAAAGATTGGAAAGGATTTGTTTGTCATGCAAATATATGTTGATGATATCATCTTTGGATCAACAAATCAAGAGTATTGTGAAGAGTTTGCCAAGATGATGGTAAAAGAGTTTGAGATGTCTATGCTTGGAGAGCTTACCTACTTCCTTGGTCTTCAAATCAAGCAAATGAAGAATGGCACCTTCATTAGCCAAGGGAAATACATTAGAGACATGATCAAGAAGTTTGGCATGCAAGATGCAAAGGGCATTAATACACCAATGGGTACCAATGGATCATTGGACAACGATGAGAGTGGCAATATGATTGATCAAAGGTACTATAGGTCATTGATTGGAAGCTTACTCTATGTGACCGCTTCTAGACCCGATGTGATGTTTTGCGTTGGCAAGTGTGCAAGGTTTCAATCCTCACCTAGAGAGAGTCATCTCACCGCATCAAAAAGGATATTGAGGTACTTGAAGCACACTCAAAATGTTGGGCTATGGTATCCCAAGGGGTCAAACTTTAAGCTTATTGGATATTCGGACTCCGACTATGGAGGATGCAAGGTTGATAGAAGAAGCACAAGTGGCACTTGTCAATTCCTTGGAAGATCTCTAGTATCATGGTCATCAAAGAAGCAAACCGGTGTGACACTTTCAACTGCCGAGGCCGAATACATTAGTGCCGGTAGTTGTTGTGCACAATTGCTATGGATGAGATCAACATTGAAGGATTATGGATTTGATTTCAATCATGTGCCATTGTATTGTTGTTGGCGGTCACTATCATACATCTTATACCGCCAATTTAGCTCTAATTAAGAAAGATGGAACACACTTATGTCAAATAAACGGTTACTACTCACCTAGTTCCACTTGTATTCGAAAATATTTGTTTTGCAGGAACAAACACGGAAACAGTGAGAGTACGCCAAATAAAGAGTAAAGTGCAAACTCGGGAAATACGCTTTGACCAAGGGAACGTGACAGGCCGTAACGAGCAAAACGGACCAAAACACCTCTGGAAAGGTGACCTACACTGGGCCGCCAACCCACACGTGAAGGATGGGCGCGGGGTGGGCCAAACCTGGGCCGACCGCCGCAGGCCCGTGCCCCGATCCCCC
The DNA here is from genome assembly GCA_015847255.1 of Hyparrhenia diplandra. NCBI lineage: Eukaryota > Viridiplantae > Streptophyta > Magnoliopsida > Poales > Poaceae > Hyparrhenia > Hyparrhenia diplandra. Next base: position 441,484 of record JADLZK010011108.1, read on the forward strand.
GCGCCTTGTCTCCGTGTGTCCGACTCCGGAGGAGCCGAGGCGGTGCATGGCGGTGCTTTTGGGGATTTGGCGCCAAAACTCCGCCAAAAACCACTTTCATTCTCCTATAAATAAGAGGCCACACCCCCCTTCCAAAACAAAAAACACAACACACACACCCTTGAGCACTTCACTCACTTTCTTTAGTCCTAGTTGTAGTTTTGAGCAAGGTTGAGCTTCAAGGAGGGCTTGTCTCCTTGGAAGGATCTTTTGGTAATATTATTATTATTATGGAGTTCCTTTCAATATTCAAGTCTTTATATTCATATTGCAATGCATTCGAACTAGAGTATAGTTACCCTCATGTTATCTTATTAATGTGTGAACTATGATCTAGTTGACATATTAGTAGATAGGACTTGGCTAATTATAGAATTAACCGTCATGTGTCGACTCGCTAGAGAGTGGTCGGTTTATGTAGATTATGATGGTTTGGTGTACCTTCGGGTTTACCTTTATCCTTGCTTGTCGATCCGTAGGGTCGGAGTCCCGGGGGGATTTAGGTAGTTTTCTATATACGTGGACGTGGTGTTCAGGTCTATAGTAATCATCGAAATGTCGGCATCCCACGGTAGTGAGGTAGGGGGCGTGGTGGTGACGCCTGTTCCGCCCATCGTATTCCTCCACGTTCGGATGTTGAGTTGGAGTTCTGAAAGTGTCCATCGGCTAGCAGACTAGCTGCGGGCATCTCCTCATCATATGATCGTAATCCCATCATGATTTAGCCTCCTCACATGTAAAACTAGAGTTCACCCATGTGCAATATTTAGAACCACCTTCTCATTGTAGATTCTCTTTTATCCTTTTCTCTCCCTAGTGGTGTAGTAGCTTATGTGTGTTTGTCACTATCCTGAATATCTATTCTTCTTACCCCACGCAATTGACTAATGGTTATTCATAAATACATTGTGGATCATCATCATCATTATGCTAGCTAACCACACAAGCCTGCCTTCCCTTGGGAAAATATAAATCACGATACCCGAATACCACCGGGTGAAATGCTACAATGATAGATCCGTGCTGCGGATTGATGAAGTAAACACATGAATCCATCTATCATCGATATCTCTTAACGTGATCTCTGAGAATATTATTTATTCTTAGAGATTGCACTATGAAGTGCCAACAAGCATTTTTGGTGCCGTTAGGAAATGGGTTATTATCTATTTCTAGTAATGTCGTAAGAAATATCAACAAGCATTTTCGGCGGATTCTTGGGAAGGCATGGAGTTAAAAAAATCATAAAGCTAGCATGTGATGATCATAACCACATGCATGAATGATAGCCCTAGCCTTTGCGGGGTAACTCTTTTTTTTTTTCTTCTGTTGTGGATGAAAACGGGGGATAGTATATGATCGGTCGCAACCTAGAACAATTTCGTCGACAATCCGGAGGCGTTAATCGAGAAAGAGACGGTCTCGTACCGTTACACTGTCGTTAATCCACCGGAGGTTGAACCCATCATCACCGTACCATCTTCATCAACACTCATGGCCAAGACACTCCGTGACTACTCAACCCCGGTTGTGGGCAATGTCCCCACCGGACCAACGATCAACGTTGGAGACAAGAATTTTGAGATCCGCGACTTGGCCTCATCACGATGGTACGGGCAAATCCATTACGTGGATTGCCAAGCGAGGATGCCAACGCACACCTTCAAAATTTCCTAGAGGCGTGTGTCACCATTGTCATCAGGGCGTGGAGCGACGCCATCAAGCTCCGCTTTGTTTCCTTTCTCCCCGGTAGGGAAGGCGAAGTTGATGGTTCTACAAAGACAAAGCTCAAGTCGGCACACTGAGCAAATGCTCCATGCGTTCCTCGCGACGTTTCTTCCCAATGGGCAAAACCAATGCCCTGCGGGCAAGAATCTCCAATTTCGCCGAGAATTCAAATGAACCAATTCTGAAGCGTGGGAAAGGCTACAAGAGTACATCCTTGCTGCCCACATCACGGCATGGAGACATGGCTCGTACTTCAGAACTTCTACAATAGTCTTACACCCATGTGTAAGGGCCATCTTGATGCGGCATTTCTTTGGAGGGCATTTCGTCCCTCCTCTTTGTTGAAAAAGCTGAAGCGCTCATCGAGAAGATGATCGAGAACCAAGCATGGGGAGAAGACAGAGCCCCAAACTAAAAAAGAGGCATGCACAACGTCAAGGAGACGGACATGCTAGTTGCAAAGATGGACTGTTACTCAAAAGATTGGGAGATCAAGCCAGGAAGGAAGTCATGAACAACACTCTACCACCTCCGAAGCATTGATGACTTGTGAAGTCCGTGGAGAGCTTGGACATTCGGGCAACAACGCCCCGAAACTCGCGAAAGAGCTTGCCTTCATCAACAATGGGTTCCATCCAGGTAACAACAATGGTAATAACAACAATAATAATAATAGGTGGAACAATCAAGGACGTCCACAAGGAGGTAATGGTTTTAATTACAATTACAATTCTAATTATAACTCAAACCAACCTTCTTTGAAAGATTTAGTCTATGGTCAAGCAAAGATTAATGAGTCCATTAATAAGAAGATTTCTTACAATAATAGAAGGTTAGAGAACATTAATTCACAACTTGATAACCTTACAAGTGCAGTTACAAATCAACGAAATTTAACAAATTGGTTGAGTCAAAGTTATCCCATCGGCCACTATTATACCAATCAATGAAGAAGGAAAAATTCTAGCCAACCCGGCTGAAAATGTTAATGAGGTGGTCACGAGAGGAGGTAAGGCCACTCGTGATCCATCGTATCCTAACCATTCCGCAGCTCCGCCACGGGATAACCGCGCTACAAAACAACCTCCCGCACCACAAGTGCCACTACCTCAGGAGGAGGATGAGGAAATTCCACCCATCATTGAATCAATGGAGAGAAGGGTCACCACCGAGAATTTTGGAGATACAAATCACATACCCTTCCCATCGGGAGAAAGAGGCCAACCACGGATGACCAATTTGCCCGATTCCTTGAGATGATCAGCAAGATCCACATAGACATGCCACTAATGGATGTTTTGCACATGCCATCATACTCAAGATACATCCGGGCCATCATCAACAAGAAGGTGCCAATGCAGACTACAGAGGTGGTAAGGCTTACAGAAGAATGTAGCGCAGCTATACTCAATCGCCTACCAGAAAAAAGGAAAGATCCAGGATGTCCCACCATCAGCTGTTCCATAGGATCACAAAAGATTGACCACGCCCTATGCGATCTTGGTGCAAGCGTGAGTGTCATGTCAAAGGCTGTGTTTGACAAGATGAACTTCACTCATCTAGTACCAACAGACATGATGCTGCAACTTGCTGACTCAACAATACGTTACCCATCAGGGGTAGCTGAAGACGTCCCCGTAAAAATTAGAAACTATTTTGTACCAGTTGATTTTGTGGTTTTGGAAATGGAGGCCACAAAAGAAACACCCTTGATCCTTGGACGACCCTTCCTCAGTACAGCCGGGGCACAAATCAACGTTAGAGAAGGAGAAATTCATTTCAATATTGAAGGCCAGGAAGAAACCTTCAAATTTCGCCCCAAGCCAGAACAGTGCTCCATGATCTTCACGACAGAGAAGAAGGCTCCTGTAGAAAGATGGGTACAACGTGAAAAGGTTAGCTCATACCCTAATTTCCGACAAAGAGCACTTAGGAGGTAAGTCGGTAATAAATTATTTATTTATTTATTTCTTTATAGAATTTATTTACTCACTTAAAAAAAAATATATATATATATATAGATGAATCTTTAATTTTCTTTTCCAACACTATATAGTATTGAATTTAATATATAAAAATAAATTTGCCCTATAAATAAAATTTTCTAACTCATAAAATAAAACTCTTGATTTTTAGCACCCCATTTATTACGCCATGAATAAAAAATATATAAAACATATTCCAAAATAATTTTTCATTTCATAAAGTATTAAAATAAACTTGGGAAAAATCGAAAATTTGGGCCAACGGTCGAAACCCGATTGTGAAGCACCAACGGTCGGGGCGACACATGACCGTTCTTTGCCACCCCCGCCAAAGTTGAGCGGCGGGGGGCCACCGGCGCCGGCCATGCGCGCGCTGCGGCGACCGCCGCCTCGAACGCCGCCGCCGCCCCCCCAGCGTCGTGGCCGAAGTAGCCGTTGTTCTCGGTCCCGTGTCATTTGGTGTTTTGCTCTATAAATACTCGAGGTGCCCGGGAGAGCTCACCACCCCTCTCATTCTCACATTTTCACTCTCCCACTTCACCTCTCCATTCTATCTTTTCTCCAAGAGCTTGTGCAAGAAACTTCTTGCACTCAACAACCCCAACGTGTCAAAGATCAAGAGCTAGTAAGAATTTTTCGAGCTAACATCACCCTTGTTCTAGTTCTTGTTTTGTTCTTGTCAACATGAGCAGGATAGGGAGCAAGATCGCGGAGCATTCAGCAAGACGTTGAGATGGAGCTCCGGCTCTCCCAAGGCTCAAGCTCTCGTCACACCGGCCGAAGGAAGCCCGATGCACGAAGACGACGCTCCTCCTCAAGTCCACCCATACTTGACGATCGACCCAGGTGACGCTCCGTACCTCGACCTCCAAGATGCACGAGAGATACAAGCATACCACATGCTCAAAGATCGACCCTTCGCTCACGCACCACGCTTCTCCCAGGAAGCTCTCGAGAAACTAGGTATGGATTCTGAATTCCCTCGCATGTGGAGAGCCGTAGGATGGGCAAAGGTAGATCCTCTTGATGAATTAGGCTCTAAAATGCTCACTATCCAATTCCTGTGCACTTTGAAAGTTCATGATGAGGGTATTTCTTTTCGACTTTTTCATACCCACCACTATCGCACATGGAAACAAATTGCTGAAATTTTGGGGTTTGACAAAAGCGAAATGCCTAATTGATTTTGATGCAACCCTTCGTGGGTATAATCGTGATGCCTTCTTCATGCAAATATCGATATTGATTGCTCTAGTGCTAGATTTGAGGCTGTTAATGCAAACATACAACATCCATCACTAAGATTTATGCATAAATGGATGTCTAGCACTATTTTTCCTAGACATGATCCCCGTCGCATTCATGATGCTGAATTAAAATGTCTCTTTGCAATGCTAAAACGAATCAAAATTGCTCCTGTGAAAGAAATGATTAATTGGATGCTAGAAACCATCAAGCTTACCACCACTGTTTATTGCACTTCCCTTGTGACACGGATTGCTCATGGTGTTGGTGCGCTGGAAGGACAAGAATGTTCTTTACATTCTTGCCCGGCCCCCGAGATCACGATCCAATCCTTGGTTCAAGGGCATCATATTAAGCTTGACTTGACGGCCGTGAGAAAGTCATTTATTATTTTTCGGGCTATACAATGGAGATTCCGCTTCCTAACCCGGAATACTCATTGTATAAGTCCCATTCACTTACCTTCGTTCGGATCCTTTCCGACGAAGCACGCGAGAAAGCTCTCGTGTCTCGCGAGGTCAACCGGGAGGGTAGCAAGAGGTGGGAGCGGGAACTTCACGATCGCTGCACCACCACCGGACTTTGTGCGAGACCCTTTTCGACTCCACCTGCGGGTTCACGCCAGGTCCAGTACATGGTTTCTTTTCGGCTATGCCGAACCCAGGGTACATACCAGGCTACCAGTCAGGTTACACCCCGCACCCGGATCAGGCAGGCGGCTCAGCATGGACAGGCTCCTATGAGATCTCTTCTGAGTCTGAAGGATTGCCTCCATCACCACAACGCCGACACACGGAGGAGCCCCCGGGACGATCCAGGACCTCAAAGACACGCATCCACGGTGCGGAGGTGAGTACTAGAAATATTCATGATACACTCCACTCCTATCTACAGACTGCAGATCAGCGCCACCAGGAGTACCAGCAGGAGTTCACCGACATCCGTGCACGAGAGGATCAGCGCCGCGCACAGGAGAGAGCCATTTGGCTCCACATGGGATATAATCCCGACCCGTAGGCTTTGAGCCGCCTTGGGGAGGACCCCCACCGGGTAAGCCTTTAATTGCCCAAGTCATTTTCAGTCCAATGAAAAAAATTTGATAAAAGCAACAAAAATATATTCCACTCCTATATTTGACATAAAAAGGTGTAGATTTCTCTTAAGATGAAATGATGAATAGTTGCTCTGTTTATGAATCAGCTTGCACCTAGTTTATAACTCAGAATTCCTTGATGTTTAAGTTTGTTGGCTAATATTGTCTTGTCCTAAAAACTTGATAAGCATGGGTTGCAAGAACATCATCCTTTTCTAAGTTATTGCTTGGGATATGATATGGTACAAAGAGACTCTACTATAACTTTGTTCTTAGAGAACTTGACATCAGGAAACCCTGAATCTAAAAAAAAAAAAAAAGGGGGAAAAGAGATGAAAAATGGACAAGTGTCCGAGGGCGAGTAGAGCCCACATCTCCAAAAAGAGAGGAAATAAAAGACACAAGTCTAGGGTGAGAAGAACCCACCTCTCCAAAAAAGAAAGAGAGAATATCACACTCTCTCAAGTATGCAAAAAAAAAAAAGAAGAGTATGCAATTACATACATATGCTAAATAAAAATCCCGGATGCATAGTTACCCAAAAGAATAAAAGAAGTAGTAGCTCCACAAAACCATTACGTCTTGCAATCACCCAAGAATGTGGAAAAATGTTATGAGACCCATATGATTCGAGTAATAAGGATAGATGAAAATGCCAACTTATTTAAACAATAAGTGAACACTTTGTTATAAACATGGTACACTTTGATTTATATCGACATTGAAGCAACTCGATCATCAACCTAAATACTTAGCTATTTGCTCGGGACGAGCAAAGGTTAAGCTTGGGGAGTTTGTTGGCGGTCACTATCATACATCTTATACCGCCAATTTAGCTCTAATTAAGAAAGATGGAACACACTTATGTCAAATAAGCGGTTACTACTCACCTAGTTCCACTTGTATTCGAGAATATTTGTTTTGCAGGAACAAACACGGAAACAGGTGAGAGTACGCCAAATAAAGAGTAAAGTGCAAACTCGGGAAATACGCTTTGACCAAGGGAACGTGATGAGGCGAACCAGAGCAAAACGGACCAAAACACCTGCGGAAGGTGTGACCTGGGCCGCCAACCCACACGCCGAAGGATGGGTGCGGGGCGGGCCAAAACCTGGGCCGACCGCCGTAGGCCGTGCCGATCCGCCGCGCCTTGTCTCCGGGTGTCGACTCGGAGGAGGCGAGGCGGTGCATGGCGGTGCTTTTCGGGATTTGGCGCCAAAACTCCCGCCAAAAACCACTTTCATTCTCCTATAAATAAGAGGCCACACCCCCTTCCAAAACAAAAACACAACACACACACCCTTGAGCACTTCACTCACTTTCTTTAGTCCTAGTTGTAGTTTTGAGCAAGGTTGAGCTTCAAGGAGGGCTTGTCTCCTTGGAAGGATCTTTTGGTAATATTATTATTATTATTATGGAGTTCCTTTCAATATTCAAGTCTTTATATTCATATTGCAATGCATTCGAACTAGAGTATAGTTACCCTCATGTTATCTTATTAATGTGTGAACTATGATCTAGTTGACATATTAGTAGATAGGACTTGGCTAATTATAGAATTAACCGTCATGTGTCGACTCGCTAGAGAGTGGTCGGTTTATGTAGATTATGATGGTTTGGTGTACCTTCGGGTTTACCTTTATCCTTGCTTGTCGATCCGTAGGGTCGAGTCCCGGGGATTTAGGTAGTTTTCTATATACGTGGGCGTGGTGTTCAGGTCTATAGTAATCATCAGAAATGTCGGCATCCCACGGTAGTGAGGTAGGGGGCAGGTGGTGACAGCCCTGTTCCGCCCATCGTATTCCTCCACGTTCGGATGTTGAGTTGGAGTTCGAAAGTGTCCATCGGCTAGCGAGACTAGCTGCGGGCATCTCCTCATCATATGATCGTAATCCCATCATGATTTAGCCTCCTCACATGTAAAACTAGAGTTCACCCATGTGCAATATTTAGAACCACCTTCTCATTGTAGATTCTCTTTTATCCTTTTCTCTCCCTAGTGGTGTAGTAGCTTATGTGTGTTTGTCACTATCACGAATATCTATTCTTCTTACCCCCGCAATTGACTAATGGTTATTCATAAATACATTGTGGATCATCATCATCATTATGCTAGCTAACCACACAAGCCCTGCCTTCCCTTGGGAAAATATAAATCACGATACCCGAATACCACCGGGTGAAATGCTACAATGATAGATCCGTGCGCTTGCGGATTGATCGAAGTAAACACATGAATCCATCTATCATCGATATCTCTTAACGTGATCTCGAGAATATTATTTATTCTTAGAGATTGCACTATGAAGTGCCAACAAGCATTTCTGGTGCCGTTACCGGAAATGGGTTATTATCTATTTCTAGTAATGTCGTTAAGAAATATCAACAATTGTGACAATGAGAGTGCTTGCAAGATGACTCAAAACCCGGTCCAACATACAAGAACCAAGCACATTGACATAAGGCATCACTTCATATGAGATCATCAACAAAAGGGTGACATTGCTATTCATCCAATTGGCACCGAAGATCAACTTGCCGATATCTTTACCAAGCCACTAGATGAGAAGAGGTTTTGCAAGCTAAGAAATGAGTTGAACATCCTTGACTTCTCCAACATGAGTTGAATGCACCCCACATCTATGACATGCCCCTCCATCAAGCAAAGCAAAGGTGAAATTGTTTGACATGACATTCATGATATCTAAGGACTTGTTAGAACATATAGACATATAACTTGCGCCTTAGGAAGCATTCATGGAAAATCAAAGGATTTCAATGTATGTATGCCATCACTATTGCCTTTTATGCTTGTTTGATCTAGTGATGACATATGACATGTTTATGGGCTTGCAATCTCAAGTGTTGAATTTGGCTACCTTTTCACACATATGCTTCAACATAGGCAAGATAACCCTTGTCATGAGGTGTGAAGAAGCTTGTCTTTGGTTCAAACCGAAATATATGTTTGACAAGTGATCCAAATTTGAGCACTATTCTCTCTTCCATAACACAACATGGTCATACCTTTTGTGGAAATTGTCGACAAAGGGGAGAGATTAGTGCATGAAAGGTTTTAAAAATTTTTTAAAAAATTTCACATGTTTTTGAAAATCTTTCATGAAGGTCATGAAGTTATCAAGTGGTTCACACAAGTAGGGGGAGCAAGCTCATAGACAATTTGTTGCATTTGTTTGTGCACTAACATATGACTTGCTCTTTGCACATGTATTTAAATTCTATATACATGCTTGTGTGGTGTATACTAGTTTTCACAAGTTGCTTTACAAGTGGTTGATAACTAGCATGCATAGGAGCTAGCTAGATTTTCTAAATTCCGCTCTTAATTCAAGTACCTTGCTTATAATGTGATCTCACATGGTACTTTGAGTTTTGATGAAAATCTAGTTACCTTGATGCTTGTATGGTGAAAATGGCACAACTCCGATTGGTATCACGCTTCAAAGGTCCATTTCTTTCACCTTAAGCATCATTTTGGTAACATAGCTCACCCTCAATTTCAATATTCATACATGTATGCAATGCTTCGTTCCAAACTCATGGCATACATGTAGGGGAGCTCATGCTACCAAAACCGAACTATGATGTTTGTTCAATCCTATGATTGTAAGCAAAATGCTTGGACAACCGTTATATGTTCAAAAACATTAATCATAAAACCTTTTATGCGGGTTGTCACCAATTACCAAAAAGGGGAGATTGAAGATCTGTTTGGTTTTGGATAATTAGTGACACCTAAGGACTAATCTCTCGATGCTAAGTGTTTGACTAGATTGGAGATTGGCCGTGCCGGAGTTGGTGCATGGTGATCATGGATGAGGGATCGAGGTGAGGGGTATTTATACCCCCTTGGCTGCCTCTTGCTCACTCTCTTGGTCATTTGAATTATTCCTAACAAGCTAGAGCAAGCAAGCAAGCCTCCTCCTCTCTCATTCTTGATTTGAGCTTCATTCTTGAGAGAAGAGTTGATCCAAGTGCATTTGCATCGAGTTCTTGCATCTAGAGGCACTTGGGGATCGTTGTGAGCCGGTGGGTTTCCTGTTTCTCTTGGAGACACCGCTCCTAGCCGGCTTGGTGATTTGGTGGAGTTGTTGGCAAGAAGAGGAGATTGTTTCTTGGCCACCTCGGGCTTAAATTGTGAGAGGATCACGCACTCCTCGTCGGGAAGACAAAGTGCAAGGAATACATTGCTCGTGTCTTGGGTACCTCACTTGTGAGTGGTGTGTTGAGGCTAGCAAGGGCACCGCCTTAGCTCAAACACCATCCTCATGTTGGTCGGCACTGTGGGAGAGTAACTTGTCGGTGTACAAGCGAACTCCGGTCAACACATCGACGTGTCTCTTGTCTTGGTGATTGGGTTCATCATCTTGTGTTGATTGGTTGTCCATCTACTTCCCGGTGATTGGTACATTGCCTCTACGAGTTGGTATATCGCTCTTACTCTTGTACTTACCTTCCTAGTTTACTTTGAGTAGAGAGCTAGCCTTGCTTTGTGTAATTGTTCTTGCTAGCATAAGGACCTTATTAGGATTGTTCACTAGATAGAGTAGTGACATAGACCTTGAGTGACTTAGAGATCATAGCATATTTAGTCTTGTCACTAGAAGGCTTGCAAGATCACTAGAGCTAGCGCAAACCGCACATTTGCCATTTGTTATACTAATCGGTTTGTTTAGTGAGTTTGTAGAAATTTTTATAGGCTATTCACCCCCCCTCTAGCCATCTAGGACCTTACAGAAAGCCTCAAGATCACCATCAAGTCTTCTAGGCTCGAGGGGCAAGCTCATGTTCCCATTCACAAGCAGAGGTCAACCATTAGCATTATCATCCAAAAAGGATTGCTGGACTCGATTCTAAAAGTTGGCCAAAACAATTTTAGAGCTAATGGACAGAAAAAATCAGCAAGACCGATTGCTCAAATCAATCAAGCTATTTCATAAGCAAAAAGTGCAGCACACACATACAAAAAGTGCTGCACACACATAATGGTGGAGTATTGGTTCCTCGCTCATTAATGTGTCAAGATCTTCACCAAAGGAGAACGTATGCTAGTGAAACTCACAATGGGCAGCAGTACTTACCTTGTAGCCGATTGAGCCATAGCCGATCGTGCTTTGATATGAAGGAATCAATTAAGTCGGCTAACCCAACTACCCTGCTTGAGATGGCTAAGTTGACCTTAGAAGTAGCTGAACCGTAGGGGGCACCAAAATCGGCTAAGTCGGTTTCACAACAGGCTAAGCCGATTCCCTCCGTCTTGCGAGGCCATGAAGGCAGCTAAGCCGGCCACCAGCGGGCGGCTGGCCTCACCATTGGAGACAGCTCAGCTGGCCTTGAAGGCGGCTCACCTGGTTGTGCGTGTGCTGGAGGAATCAGAGACGGCTAAGCCGCCCCCTCTGCTGAGCTGGATGAGCAGGCAGCTGAGCTAAATGAGCAGACGGCTATGCCAGACCTGTTGTTACTATTAACCCAAGGATCAGCCATACCGATTGAAGAGTCGGTCAGGGGCGATCGTCTTCTTGAAGTCGGTTGAGCAGATTCTTATTTCTGGTGTTTAATTCCATGGGTTCCTCCAAAGATTTCACCACCGTCATTGCTGCTATGGTGGAAACCGAGGTGCAAAAGAGCCCGAGGAGGAGATCGGTGGTGTTGGAGAGGGCATACTGATTCCATCCAAGAGTATTGCTAACGATGAGGTGGCCATCGAGAGCGTAACCTTGGTTGCTACATCCTTCGTCACTAAGTTGCGAGATTGCATCGGCCTACATGTTTCCTATTGGGAGGCCGATGACATATTTTGTCAAGGTTAAAGCTTTCCCCGATGTTTGCTTTGAATTATACATCTTTGTGGGTAGCTTTATTTTGTTTAAGATCAATTCATACTTGGTCTCGAATGAAATATAAGTTTTGCAATTACTTTGGGTTTTATGATTCGGGGCTAAGATTGAAGAATATTGCTCATGCCGATGTTTGTTCTACATTTAATTCGGCATGAAAGATGATTGTAAAGGTGTGGCCGAATGGATTGATGTCAAATTTAATCTCTTCGCTGTTGCCAAGCATTGAAGCCGATTCGACAAGAAAATCGGCTTACAAATTTAATGCTCACCTTTGATTCGATCCATTGTGATCATGTCTTTGACATGTTCTTTGAAAAAATAAATTTATTAGAATTATTGATCACAATGCTTTGCCATCAACTTATAGCTTGGAAGAGTTTACATATTGCAAGTGGTGTAATTCATTTGATCATAATACTTGTCATTGCAATATGTTTCATCATGGTATCCAATCGGACATTGATAATGACCTATTGAGGTTTTCTAAAGCTCAACAAGTGGACCGATTAGATTCAATCGGTCTTGATGGCAAACAGGTTTTGAATCGCTCGCATTAACCGATTCACTTGAAGCGCAAGGCTCTAATGCCCAAGAGAGAGATGGAGAACCCTCAAGCAAAGACAGAGTTGTTATCCACAAATTTCAAGTTGAAGGCATTTCAAGGGATAGCAATGTTGCTCCAATATTAGAAGACACCGGGGGCAAATAAAATCTCTCCATCTCCACCAAAAGCCGATTAATTCCATTGAGCAAGTGGAATCGGTGGAGGTCCTTCTCTTTGGAGCGTGTCCATCAAGATGAAGGAAAGGAGGATGCTCATAAAGCTAATGGAGGCAAGGAGCATGACAAAGAAAAGGGCAATAGAAGACCGAAGCTTAGCTTCAAAGAGCTTCTAGCTAAATATACAAAGATAGGGAAACGAATCGATTAAAAGAAAACCCAAGCATCAAAGTTGTCTCCAAAGCATAATCCTCAAAAACAACATTGGCAAAGGAAGGTGAATGTTCCATCATATTTCGAGCCACAACATGTGAAGTATGCAGCTCAAACGCTGAAAGAGTCATCTTACAAAAGACCGATTTGATCAAAATCGGTCCGAGCTAAGCCAAAAGGGATGGTGGTAAAGCAAGTTTACCCGTGTGAAGTATGATGGACGGAAAAAGAAAAAATCAGATCTGAATGTTACCATTGAAAAGCCGATTACATTGTTGAAAAATCTGGCTATTAATGGTAAACAAGTTGAAAATTTATCTATTAATATTGTAGGTACTAAATCTGAACAAGAGAAGGCAAAAGTACCTAAGATGAGAGAAGAATTGCCGCTGCCCAAAACAAAGTTAAAACCGATATGCTCAATCGGTTTACCAAGGTGGCAGGAGAAAGAATTACAGAAGCTCAGCGTGGAAGAGCTAAGAGGAAGGGGCTTGGCATGGGTCCCTAAAGGAAGCATTGAAGTTCAAAAGGATGATGATCATGCAAGCAAAGTGCGGCGAAAACAAAGAATAGAAGGAAAAAAATTCAAAACACAATCGCCAAGTTGGAGGTTTGCAACCGAATCATCAAAATCATTGGTCATGGCGTCATCCATATTCCCTGCCTATGCCTAAGTGGAATTCATCTTATGACATGCATGGTTTTCCCTCGTATTCTTATTTTGATCCTTGGTACGGGTCTTTATATTATGGAGGGTTGCCAAATTATTATGCTCATCAATGATCACGAGCCGAAATAAATATTTCAGCCATACTCATTCATGTGGATGAGTTCATATGGCCGATACTTTGTTATCGCCCTTAGTATAAATAGCCGATGCATGCATCGTGCTATTTGAGAGACTTCCGCAAAAATTCTATATTTTTATGCGGGACGTGCAAATCGGCTCAGCCGACTGAACTTGTCGGCCAAGACGATTCACGGTAGTATGGCCGATGAATGCTCGTAAACATCGTGCCATTGAAAAGAGCAAGCTTGCTGCTCAAAATACACAGACATGCAAAATATTTTTGACAATGTTTCTGAGCATCATAAAGTTTCAAAATATATTTGGTATGTCTGGTGCTCTCGAAATTGTACAAGAATAAGAGCAAAATATGACGTTGCTAATTTTAGACAAGTCAAAGATGTTGGCGTTTCTTTCCCCGTTGCATGTTCTGGCGGTTGTATGCTCGTGCTGCTGCATCTGCATGATCGGCCTAGTCAATTGCCTAGCCAGCTTGGCCGTCAGCACGCTATGCCAATAACCAATGCATGGAGGCTTGGACTTTTGTATACAGAACTTACAAAATCGGCTTGGATGGTTAAACCTATCGACCAAGCCGGTCCAGGGTAGCAAGGCAGCCAGGTCGAGGTGCTATCCGGCTACGTCGGTTGTGGGTGGCCAACCAAGCTTTGCACCAGCCAAACCGCTGGGCAGTTAGGCTGCGCCGGCCAAGCCGGGTGCCCAGGCCGGCCTACCAGCTAGGCCAACACCCAGCCAGCTAGGCTCGTGGCACAACCGACCAGGCCGGGCCAGGACCCACTAAGCTGAGTCCTAATCGGCTAAGCCGACGTGATAGTCGTCAAGATGATTTTTTTCAGAATATAGTTTGGACGACTAAACTAAAAATTACTCAAATCGGTCTAGTTCGGTTTCTGATAATTCTAGCACCAATTTAGGGGATTGGAAAACTCTTTTATTGTCTTTGTTGCAGATTTATTGCTGAAGCACCTGAAAAATTATCAAGGCAATTAAAAGAAAGTTGAGGATAACCAAAGAAGAATAAAAGGTCTGCAAGAAGTCATCTAAATGGGAGGATCCTTACAATATGATCAAGAAAAAAAATGGCCGATATGTAATATCGCCCTTAGTCGCCGGACAACCGATTTGATGGGAATTCGTGTTGTTTGGTTGTTTCTTGTCTTGTTTTCAGGTTCGTGCATCTCTCGCCTGAAGGGGGGGGGCATATGTTGACACCTAAAATTGTCCGAGCATAATTTTGGATATGATTTAAGACCAAGGCAAATGGAGGTATACGTATTCATGGTTACTAGACTTACATATCGGTTACGGGAGGTATTCATACACGTACGGCCGATTAGCAAAGTTGGCCTCGTATATTATGTTTGGTCAATATATGGCAAGTTTCAAGTACAAGACAAGGGAGTTCTCGATTGTTTGGCCAAGGCAAGCAAGAAGATATACGTGTATACGTGTATATGGCATGCATGCCCATGTCTTGGGATTATTGCCGTATAAAGTACTGCTATGGAAGGACTTTGTCGGTCTGGGACTTTACAGATTACTAGTTAAACGGCCAAGCCGGCCATCAACTCGGCTGGGTCGGCTGCTCCCTCGCTGGTGCTAACACAAGCAGCTAGGCTGTCTGGATAGCCAGCTAAGCCAGCTGTGGTGGCAGCTAAGCCGGCCACTTGACGTTGCTTGCATGAAGGCAGCTGAGACAGCTACACAATCGTCTAAAGCCGGCTGCACCAATGGAGACAGATCAGCCGGCCTTGGAGGCAGCTCAGCTGGCTGCGCACGTGTGCTGGAGGAATCATACGCGGTTAAGCGCCCCTCTGCTGGACTCCGAAACCGGTTGGTTTTGATCGGGTTTTGGGGATCTTTTTGTGATTGGAAACATCTCTGATGATTTTCTAAAAGGATAAGACCACTCTCCTCTATATAATAAGAGGTTAATGGCCGATTTGATCCCATCTACATTCAATCGACAAAATCAATCTACTACCGTCATGCTTGTAGGTCAACTTCCTCTCTTCTTCTTCGTTGCCGCTGCCATGAACTGATGATCGACGACGACCACGCCCTAGAGCGGTCAGGCCGGCTAGGGCAGCCCATTGCTGTCGCACGTCCTCACGGGGTCCGTCCCGGGCGTGTGGGGTTTCGGGTTTCAAGAGACTTCGCCGGCGTGTCTTGCATATCGCGCTCCCGACGAGGCTCCTCCGACGACGTGTCTTGCGTATCGCGCTCATCGTTGGAGGCACACGGTCCAGGTGTGGATATCTCTAGGCGCTCGCCGATCCCAGATTTCGGCTTGCCCTACGTAGAGCGATCTAGCTCTTGTTTTGGTGTGTTACCGATTTTATTGTCAACAAACATGTTACTTACTATGCTTGGATAGTGGTTGAGCATCCATCCCTTTTCTAGCCTCTTCTCCCTCCTATGCCCTTTGTGCTTGGACTTTAGGGGGCTGTGTACATTTGATGAACTCGGCCCTGCCTCTGCACATGCAGTTCGAAATGCAATTAAACATTTTAAGAAATCGAGTAACATGTGTAATAGGATGTAGTATGTACCATAATTCAAAGGCTAGTTTTTATGTTCAAACTTGTTGCTTATAGCCAGGTTTAGTTGGTTTAGTTCCGCCTAGGTCATCGTGTGCACTTTCTGTAGCACTAGTGTTTGGAGCACTAGGGATAGGCACACTAGTCTGCTGGTTGCACGCTGCAGCCTACCTAGCTGCCATCCTCCTTTTCTTAATAATCCTAAATTCAGCCCGAATCTGCTTGATGTGCTTCTCCAAAACTGCATTGTTTTCATCACTAGTACAGCCCTCAGTTGCCGATGCTGCAAGCGAGATCGATGCATTTGTCATTCTCAAAGTCTTCTCGCAGTTCAACGACATTCCTCTGGCTACAAGTTCCACTGGAGCAATCACACCTTGGAACTGATTTGCATCGCTAGGAATGGCTTGATGTGTCCACCTTTTTGGGATGTACCTTTCGGGTATCGTTTTCACACCCATCCAGGTCATAACCCTCATATTATGGCAACAGATGATCTCATCCCTATCAAATTTGGAGCACCCACAGTAGTAACTTTCTGTCGGGGACCAAAATCAGGGGTTCCCCAACTCAAGCGATAATCCGAGGCTTAAGGCCCAACAACGGCCTAAACCGGACCACGCCCGACCTCGCGGAAAGCACGCAGGCGCCGCACACCTGCGCGTGCAAACTCCACCTCAAACGAGCTCAGAGCTCTGCGGACTAGCTTTGTCTCGAGCGAGCTTTGAGTCTGCGAAGCTGCTGCGAAGCTTTCGGAGCCCGGACGGTCAAAACTCTGTCCCGAACGAGCTCCGGGCCGCACCTCGAGCTCGTTAGGGCATGGGCCCGCGAAATAGCCCGGGCTCATCTGGAGCTCAAGTAGCCTGCCGAGGAAGGGCGTCGCCCGAGCTCTCATGACCTCTCCAAGCCCACCAGCTCGAGCTCGGCAGCCTCAGAGGACCGAGCACTCAATCCCCCGTCTCGGCGAGCTCGGAGGCTTGCGGACTACACGGTGTTGGATTCATCATCACGTGTTGATGGTAGTTATTGACCATTTTATATACATGGAAAGCTCTTAAACATGGATGAATGCTACTAAAATATTATTATTACTAATAAATTCCATGAGTTTTGGTGCATACTCAGTTTTGCAGGAGAACTCCGGAAAACAGCGGAAACAGAGCCGAAAAGAGTGAAAATAGAGAAACGGAAGAAAAGGACAAAATCAGTGCAATTGGAGTAAATTCCCAGGGTCAAAATGTGAAAGAGGACACCTCGCCAAGGCCGGGGCCCACCCGTTTCAGTGGGGGCGGGCGACAAGGGGGGTTGCCGCGGCACTCCCCGAGCACGCCACGTGTCGAGCTTCGGAACCTTCCTACAACCGACCTATGGAGTTGATCTAGTCCGTCCAATCAAGTCGGTTTGATCCAAGGGCTGAGATTCATCCTATGGGGCTATAAAAGAAGGGGCAGGGCTACCCCTTGAAACCCTAATTCAGAATTCATTAGTGATAGATAGAATTCCTTCTTCAGAGTTCTCTCTGAGAAGTCTAGGGTTAGAGAAAGTCAAGATCCTATGATTAGAGCATAGCCACTTCAGATTAGCTACAAAGGATCTTGATTAGCAATCAAGTTTATTAGGAATAGAGATTAGTGAGGAGTGCTTGAGGAGGAGTCCGGCTGTCGGATCTTCTCTCTTGTATTCTCGAGGGATCATTCTCTTCACGAGAGGAGGAGTGTATTCAGAGATTATCTGGTTTTCGACTTCATAATTAAAGTAAGTTTTGGTTTATTCTATTCTTCAAGTTTGCAACTCTTTTAGAGTACTTTAATCCTGGTCGCTCTTGATTAGAGGGATAGTTTCTAGTGTAAGCGTGGTGTTTAGACTAGAGTTATCTGTGAATGCCACTTGCTTGGTAGGGAACCAGTGGTAGTATCATAAAGGTGACCGTATAGCTTTATTGAATCCTCTATAGCCCACTTCCACCAAGAAGAAACGGTAGGCTTTGTCGTTCTTAGTAGAGTGATTTTGCCTTGCTTTATTAAAATTAGCGTCCACGATAGAATAAATAGATCGGGGTTTATGGAGATTAGAACAAGAAGTCGGTGTTATCTCCTAATTCTAGCTAGTTTCTTAAGTACTTTGATTGTGGAGTGGATTGGGTAAACACTAGTTATATTCACCCTCTTTGCTCCTTTGGGTTCGATATTTTAAAACCAGGAGTTCATCTTTTGGTGAAGTGCTACAACGGTATTTCTATCCGTGCGCTTATGGATAATTTTACAACGACATTGTGTGCATATAATTTATACCAACAAGCATTTTTGGCGCCGTTGCCGGGAACGTAGTTTTCTTTGGATAGTAACTTAGAGTATTACCTTAATCTTGTATCATATAGTTATCATTTATCTTTTTATTGTTTGTTTGCATCTACTTTCAGTATTTACTTTACGCATTTATTTTCAGTATTTATTTTTTAGCATTTACTTAGTTTATATTGATTGCTTTTATTTCTTGTTTTATATAAAATGAAAATGTCACAAAAAAATATTTATATCAATTTGGAGCACCTTGAGTTGTACCTTAGGCCACTGAATCAAATAGACCCATCTTATCTTCTGCCTATGAGTTACAGCCCGAACTTATCCAATTAGTTCAGGAAAATCTTTTCTTCGGAGATGAATATGAGAATCCTTATTCTCATTTGAGTGATTTTGACCGAACTTATGCTAGCCTACACTTAGAGGGTATGAATGATGAAACCCTTAAGTGGAAGCTCTTTCCTTACTCTTTGAGGGAGAAGCCAAGCATTGGTATAAGCTTCGTATCAATAGTTTCCAAGGGGATTGGGAAGCCTTGCAATCTGAATTTTGCCTACAATTTTACCCAGTGTTATCTCCTAATTCTAGCTAGTTTCTTAAGTACTTTGATTGTGAAGTGGATTGGGTAAACATTAGTTATATTCACATACTGTTCCTTTAGGTTCGATATTTTAAAACCGGGAGTTCATCTTTTAGTGAAGTGCTACAACGGTATTTCTATCTGTGCGCATGCGGATAATTTTACAACGACCTTGTGTGCATATAATTTATACCAACAACGACCACCTCGATGGAGGACTCGTGAAGGTCCAATCTATAGTCCTTGGGCAGACATACTCGAGCACCGTAGCTGAGCGGCGCTACCCCTAGCTCCAGGTCGCCGTCCGCTGACTCCAGACACGACATCTCGACCGGGATGCCAGCTCGCATCCTGCCAACCACTAGACGACACAAATAACGATGTCCACTGCAAAGCGTGCACTTGGCCGCCGCCCACACTCCTCTGCTGATTTCTATCAGAGTCGCCTGCTGCTACCATGGTCAGCGAGGACAGCTAGCACAGGCGGCAGAACACACGCCCCCTTGACCGACGACGGGACTTCTCCTTGCCCCAGCCACTCGATTACGGTGTCATCAGGGCACGTCAAGCCACTACCACATGAGGGATAGCTCGCAGAGCTCGTCAGAGCACACGCAAGCTCGCTAGCAACGGGATTCCTACTCGTAACCGCGTAGGCCTACCAGGGGAGGACAACTACGACAAGACGAGACCAACTCGCTAGCTGCTGCACGCGCACATGCACCCTCCCCTCTGTTTATCCTTTGTCTTTTCCCTCACCCGGCGAGCACTCATGTACATCCCTTGCTACTATAAAAGAGACTCCATGGCCACCGGGAGAAGGCATCCAATCTCATTGCATTTCACCTCGACTCAACACACACACTCCATTCGCGATATTGGCACTTGCCTCAATCACAGATACTTGGGAGCTCACTCCCTCTCTCGACATGTTTGTAGCCACCCCTCTACGAGCCCCGAGCTCGGATTAGTCACCCCGACTAGACTAGGGCACCGATTTGCCTGAACCAAGTATACTTGTTGTGTCTTGTCCCTTGAGCTAAGCCATCTTAGCCCCACACGAGCCACTTGGATCACTGTGACCGTGGTTTAGAACCACGACACTTTTCTCCTCTTTAATTGTTGTAACAAGGTAGTTCCTCTTCCATACCCGAAAACAAATATGTTATTGGGCTCCACCCAATATTGGAAATACCTTGTTGGCTTCACATCATATTCAGTGGTCCTCTCAAACTCTCGAGAGAATCTATAGAACATTTTCTAGCCCAAACCATTGAAGCCCTCACTCCTTTGAGTGGACTGGAGGAAGGGGAAAAACTGTGCATCTAATAGGCTGGAATGAGACTTCCTTTCCTGATATGGTATAGGTGGTAGAAATGCTCGTTGATCTCTAGCCCAAACTTCTTCTGTAACATAGCAGCCCGCTTTGTCTCGAAATCTTCTAGAGTTGTTGTGTAGTTTAGGAAATCCACAAACTCCTCATTTGACTCATCATCATTAGAAAGGATGGGTCCAATTGTTCCTCAAAATTTATTCATTATGTGCCACCTGCAATTCCTGTGAGTTGTGTTTGGGAAATGGTGCATATTGCAGCTCTCATGGCACGATCCGGATCTGTGATTATGTTTAGCGGTGCCTTCCCATCCATAGCCTCCAAAAATGTGGCAAACAACCACTCATATATTTCTGTCTTCTCATTCCTTATAAATGCACAGTCCAATTGAAAAGTTTGGCAGTGCCTGTTGATCCCTATGAACGGTGTGAAAGTCATCTTATACATGTTTATCGTATATGTTGCATCAAATGAAATGCAATCACTATAAGCCTCTCTATAAGCATGTCTTGCCGCTGAATCAACCCAAAACATGTCTTGAACCTTGTGGCTCTTATCCAAATTTATCTTGTAGAAGAAATCTGAACCACGGTGCGACCTTAGGAACTTCTTGAGGGAGGGCTTCAGGACAAGATTATGGTTGTGTTCAGCTACAAAATAGATGGCTTGTCATCTTGATCCAACCATTTTAACCACCATCCTTGCCTTGCAGTTTATACATATCATTTTCTCCCTCTTTCTCTTCTTACATACATCAAGTTTCTTCCTCTTATCCCCTTGCCTATCATCTTCTTCTACTACTAATTCTTCTGCAGCATCCAACTCGTGAGCTTCATCATTGTCTAAGTAGCAATCTACAACATCTTGAACAACTTTCTTTTCTTGACTAATCCTTCTTTATTGCAGACAAACTGCACCTTTTGTATTTCCCTTGTGATTGCAGCACGGTATGATGTGCTATTTCTGATAGAAAAGCCTTTTTTCTCATCATATTTGTTGTAGTACAACCTTGCTTCGTCCTGTGATCCAAATGTCATCCCATTGTGGGGCATTTCTGGAGTTGACCACACCTCTTCTTCCTCTTCTGCTTCTTGATTTCTAGCATCATTTAAATCTTCTATCTTGACATCCTAAAGTGAGAGCCTGATCTCAGAAACACTTGGCATAACCTCTTGAACTATTTCAGCAGCATCTGTTAAACTATCCTGACTAGCTTCGTAAATGCTAGGCAAAACTTGTTGATGTTCATCAGGCTGAGTATTTTCATAATTTGGAAACACTTGTGTACGTCACATTATCTAAATCAAGGAGTGAATCCAAGAAGTCTTCATCAAGTTCGGTGGTGGCTAGTTTAGATCCATTTTTTTTCTCTTTCTCAGACCTGCACAACAAAATCAGTTTTGTTCAATAGATCTAAAGTGATCAATACAAACATCTAGGAATTTATGTAGTAGGAAATGCAGCACTATTCTTTTTCTGTGAACTGAATTTGTATATGTACAACAATGATTTTGTTATGAAAAGGACTGATTTTGCTTGTCAAGTACTGATTTCATTGTCCAGTCTTTACTCGATTTATCTTGGAGTATATAATGTGATGTCTATTGTTCAAAATAGACTATTGTCCGAACCTGAATGTGAAATTGAGAATATGCTATGATGTTGGTATAGCTAATGCAACTCAAAAATAAGATTCATTCTCATGTGTGACATTAATGGCAATATTTTGTACAGAAATAGGTTTGTGTCTGATTTTGGCAGGCAAGTTATTATTACTCTTATACCAATTCAATTTCATTGGTTAGGCAATTCTGCATGATAAAAACTTAACTGATCATACCAATGGATCAAAAAATTGAGGGGCACCTGCAACTGTTTTGTTGCTGGACATATACCCATCACTGAATTTGTTTATGCAGACAATCTGATTTGCATAGTCAAAAGGAATGAATTTGTTTTTTTTTGTGCAGTTCAAATTTGATGCATGATCATTTTTCAATGTCATCTATTTTACTGATTATGCATTTTTATGTGCAGTTGTCAGATCGTGAATTCACAAAATGAAGATGTGAGTGAAGATTTCTTGATACAGGTAATATAAGAAGGCTTTTAATTCAAGGTAGGAACATGTATATAAATGTATGAGTTCATGCAGACCCATGTCTAACTACGAGTGGATTGTGCAGTTTCTGATTGACTTGACCAAATTATTGGTATAATTGCTTCTTTGGTTTGTCAGAACTGTTTTCATGGTGCTGCTAAAACTTCTGTTTGCTACAAAGTTCTGGCTATTATGTGATGCTACATCCATGTGTGCTGCTATATAGTATATCTCTGGACCTGGTATTAGTATCTACATCCCTGTGTGCTGCTACAAAGTTCTGACTGGAAATTTCTGTTCTATTCACAAAGTTCATGGTGCTGTGTAACAGACCACTCTATCATGTGATGCGAAACAATAGAAAATGCAAAACAATAGAAATTGCTACTCTAAACAGATCCGGTGGAATTATTGATGATAGAACTATACTGTTTTTGCATGTGCGTACATGCTAGCTTGTTTAGATGTTTCATGTCTTTTTTGTGGGTTTTTGTGCGATCGTCATCCGGGGTGATGGTGGCGGCGGCGCCCAGGGGAACACCCTGTGTTTTTGCGTGCTGGGGAAGGAGCGGCGCATTCTATGGGATAGATGTGGACCTCGGCCAGTGCTGGGCTTTGTTTTTTTCAGGAAGAGCGACGCAAACACATAGAAAAGCGATGCAAACACCAAAGAAAAGCAGCGGCGCGCAAGTCTATTCGGTAATGGAAACTTATGTTTCTGAATTTTTCTATTTCTGGACCGTGCATCCAATAAGCGGTAACGGTTGCACGTCCAGCCGTTAACCGCGTCTAGATATAGAGCGATCTAGCAGAGCGAAAAGTCCGTACGCCCTAGCGTGCGCGGAGCTTATTCGAGCTCTCCCATTGGCCGCATGCAGCCACAGATCCCACATTGCATGCGAGCAAATTCCCCATTTTGGAATAGTTTATGCTCCGTGGGTCCCACCCCGTCAACAGCCGCGAGTCACAAATCTTGCCTAAGCGACGCCGGGACGGCCTCACCCATGCCTGCCTCGCTCCGCCAGGCCAAAAAACTTCCCAACGCCTGCATCCCATCCTCGCACGCACTCCCAGGGTTCCTCCTCTCCACTCGACAATGCCGGCCGCCGTGCTCGCTCTCTCTCACTCCGCTTTCTCTCTCCGCGCTCCGCCGTTGCAACCGCTTCCTGTTCCCGTCTCCGCCGCCGCACCCGCTTCCTCTTCCCATATCCACCTTCTCTCTCCATCTGTCTCCCTCTGCCGCCGAACCAACTACCTCTTCCCGTCTCCGTCGTCTCACTCCAACCATCTCCCTCCGCCGCCGTCTCCGCTCCTCCCTCTCCTTTCCTCCCCGATCTACACTGCCGCCGCCGCCGCTATCCCGCCGCTCGTCCTCCCCTTGTCATGACTCCTCGCCGATCTATGCCGCCGCCCTTCCTCCCTCTCCTCTTCTCCCCTGCTCCGTCCCTGACTTCCCCCACCGCATCCTCCTCCTCGCCCGCCTCGCTCTCCCTGCGTCGCCGCTCCTCGTTTCTCTGCTATTTCTCCTGCCGCACGCTGCTGCCGTCAAACTCTCTTGGTCGATGGCAGAGATCCTGCACGCTGCTATCCTCCAGGCCATACAGGTTCCTCATTTGCCTTCTCTGGAGTTCGAACTACACAAATCATTTGATTCGTTTCCATTTGCCACGCAGATTTCAGTCACAATCCATTACTCTTGCGTTTCCATTCATTTTCAGCTTCGTTGATATGTGAATATCTGGTTTAGTCGATCTGGTATGGTTGATATCTAAATATAATAGAGATTCAAGACTTCACGACTTTGCTCCAATCCATTAACAATTATTGTTTCTGTATAAGCCTATTACTTATGCAAATTGCTCTCTGCCTTTTTTGTTTTGCCTTGCTCTTTAGCTAATTCTTCAGGCAATCTAAGAAATGGGTACTCAAGTAGTAACTTGTTCCATATTCTTTTCAAGCTGTATAACCACTTTTTGTTGTGTATAATTTTGATAGAATTTTCTGCTATCAAGTGATTGACTGTTGCAAGTTGGCAACTGGTAACATATGACAAGGCTACGATTAGACCAATGTATTTGTAGTTTTATTATGTAAAACTTTTGGGACATGAAAGAGTCATTTATTAGAAATCCATGTAAATTTGGACTACTGGAAGCATGCTGGGCTGTATGCATACACTGCTTTAGTTAAATCTGTTATGATGTAGAGAAAATATGCATTTGAACTATTTTTTATGATTTGCACCTAAGTGTCTCTAGCAAAATATTTTTTTTCTTTACTTATTTTGCTTTAACAAGACTACTGTGAATTATGATCAATAGTTCATGCACCAGTCCTGTCACAACATAAGAAACTATGGTTTTAGAATTTTGTTCATGTAATAGCATAGTTATATTGGGATGGTAATAGCATAGTAGAAACTATGTGCATTTGGATCTTCTAACTGTTCAGGATGGTAATAGCATAGTAGAAGGTAATGGCATAGTTGCAGACAGTTGGGAATCTCATTTAGGACTGACTTGTGAAAGGAGTCAGGGAATTTGTGGTCGGCAGTATTAGCACAATTCAAAGTAATCAGTTTTTCACAGATTGTATGGTTTTTTGGCTTTGATAGGCTGCTGTAGTGCATTGACCATTAATACAACTGATTGGATTCTCCTTTCCCAAATGTTATAACTAGCAATATATTTTTATACCATCCTGTTAGTATCAACAATTGAAAACATGATATTTGACATTTCTAACTCCTCTTGACTGCATATTTATTCAGTATCCTCTTGACTGCAGTTCAGTATCCTGCACATTCATAATTTTCAACCTGCATAAATAAATATCCTGCATCTTGTATGAATAAATAAGCAGTTTCTACCTGTTCAGAGTATCCTGCATCTTGTGTTGTTTCACAATTGGTATTTGAAAAGATTAGAAACGGAAAGGTACTTATTTGATTGGTGTCAGTCTTGAAATCATGTTGCAGTAGCTTGCCTGGTTATAGTTCCACTCTTGATGTCCATAGTTTATATATATGTTCAGAACTTGTACTTATTACTGAATGAACAGTTGCCTGATTAATCTAACTAGTCCCAGACTGAAAGCAGTTTCCTGACCAGTCTAGATACTTGAGCAACATTAGTGGTGAGCAAGATGCCCTCTGTTCTTTGGCTTATGAAATGAGCTTTGTGGAACATAGAGTGAGTGAAATACTCACGTGTTACTTAATTTAAGTAATAGCTAGAGTGGTGAATGCTTATTAGCTGGAAAATTTATTGTTCAAGTATCCTCCCAGACAGAAATGCTTATTAGCTAGAGTGGTCAACGTTGCCAGTAACACAGGATGTCGAAATATGGCGCAGAGCTTTCATGCACATGCTAGAATTACCAGTGTCCTATTTTCATTCATTCTGACTGTCATCATGCCTGTTTAGAGTGTATAGTAGCAAGCACAGCAAATCTTGCTTTTTGTGAGTAGATTTGGATGCTAAGAAGCTTAACCTTGCAGAGTCACATACTGGTTGTTTGGAATTGTCTTGAGTCACATCTGAATCACTCACTTTAATAACCTTCACTTAATCTCATTAGGCCGAACCTTATGTTCTTGCAGAGTCACATACTTGTTGTTTGGAATGTTGGAAATCTCGAAACTGTTGGCCCCTCACTTCCTGAAGAACTAACAAGCACTCCATGGAGCCATTGATAGCGATTTGGTCTACGACTTTATTTTGGATGGCCTCTTTTAATTTATGATCCATGTTAAGTCCATGTCCTAGTAGGTAGTTAAGCGAAATCGTGTTCTATAATATATTTGTTCAGAACTTGTACTTATTCTAGTGAACGGATCCTAGTATTTGTTCAGGTCCTAGTGAACGGATCCTAGTGTTTGTGTTATACTAGTCCAGGTCCTAGTGAAGCGAATCCTAGTATTTGTTCAGAACTTGTACTTATTCTAGTCCAGGTCCTAGTGAACGAACGGATCCTAGTGTTCAGAACTTAAAATTTCAGGCACACGCCAGTCCTAGAGAACGGATCCTATTGTTCTAGCTACTGCTTGCTTGCTGCTGATCGTAGTGTTTGTACAGGCCCTTGGATCCTAGTGTTGGATTGTCCCAAGGGCTTTAAAAGGATCATGAGTGGGGTTTGGATTGTGCTGCACATGGGTTTGGATTGGTCTGAGTTAAGTTAAATTAGTGTGGGTTTGGATCGGATTGGATTTACTGCCAAATCACATAGGATTGGATTAGGATTTGGGCTGGATCACAGCCCATTATCAGGCCATGAGCTGCTGTCTCACAAAAAAAAAAAATAATGTGTTAATGTTGCTTGCCGTGTGTTTCTGTTTTTTTGACTTTATTTGTCTGTCCCTGAAAACCCATTCCATACTGTATTGCTGTTCCTTAGCATGTATTCATTCATATCTTCAATTCATTCATATCTTCACTCATTCTTACTGTTGTGCCTCAGGTTTGGAACATGACTGTGGCCTTATAATGCAGCTCTGTAACCTGATTGGGGCCTCTGGTTTGCATCAAATTATCATGGGATTTTACAGCAAAGGTTTGTTTCTTCTCGTTTCTCAGTTTGGGTGTTCTACTCTCGAATTTGACTGCCTTATTTTTTAGTGATCAGGATGACGGTTGCTTATCAACAAATAGCTTTGCCACACAATGTTCCTGCCAAACTAAAATGACGAGGGATTAGAGCAAAAGACTAATTTGTTAAGGTTATAAAACTGAACCACATTTTAAGGCACATGATGACAATGATTATTTAAACCTTTCCAATTTACGCATATTCTAAAGAAAGTCACCAAGGGCAACCTGAATACAATAGTTCAATTACTCGCACCATTAACCAGACCGGTGTTTTCCACTACCACATGCAAAGATCTTTCCTGCTGACAGACTTCTTTTTTAGGTTATCATCCCAGGGCTGTGATGTACTTAATGCAAAGATCTTTCCTACTACAAGCTCTTAATAATTAGTTTATTTATTGTTTATTCTATGAATTGTAGGCAACGCGTTTCATGAATTGAATTTGACAAGATTTCCAGTGGATATACTTAGATTGGCCAGGTCTTGTCGCTGCCTTCAATTTTCTTTACCATCAATCACCTCTAATTTGTTATTCTCTAATTCCATGTCTTAATGTGGCAGGTTTGGTCCATGTACAGTGCCTGGTATCCTCATCCTCATGTAACGATTCAGGTCTGTGGCCCATGGAAAAATGAGTCTGTCCAATTGAACAGTAACTGTACTATAGGTCTATACTATAGTAATGTTATCCTACAAAGGGCTTCAATGACAACCCATCTGTAACTAATTTCACTAATCTTTTTGTTCCATGTATATAAATATATAATCATATGGTCTTCTATAATTCCGGCCTCATGGCCCATGCGAAGCTTATGGGGTCCCTGCTAGTAGTAAACTTATCTGCTGTGGTCTTTTTTTTTCCCCAACTAGTAGGATACTTTTTTTCCTCTTATCTGCTGTTGGTCTGATGTATGATTTCACAGCAACAAAGTAATGTGATTCTCTCCATTAATTTTGTCTGCATATTTCCTCTTATTTTGATTCAACTAATCAAAACAATTTATTGTGGGTTCACAATTTTTGGTCTGGCGCAGCCTATTCTTTAAAACGTGCTCTTTTCATTCTTTGTTCCATGCCTTTATTTAGATTTCTTTGCGCTCACAAAATGTTGTGCCTCTTGTTCTATAAAAAAGCTAAAGCTAAGGCGCCAGGGGAAGGGCCGGGGAGTTGTTCAGCTGGAAAGCACAGGAGGAAATAATGGTTTCATCTCTGCTATGCTGTCTTCCTTGCTGCTTCCATCCAGTAGTGCTAAACTGGTGTACTACATGTACTCTAATATTGTACACCTTTCTAGTATGTAGTGCTCCTACTCTAATACTACTGTAGTAGTTCGGTTGTCAAACTGTAGGTACTACATGTACAACTCTTGTACTGTAGCAGGATGTGCCTTTCTAGCATGGTAGAATGGTTGACATGGAGTATTTGTACTATTCAAAATGTTGGTTTTGATGCACTATCCGACACTCATGTGTGCATTGTACTTTTTCACTATCCTATTCTCCCTTTCCACAAACACCATAATTGCATATGTTTTTGTTGTCATGTTACTTTTAACTCCAAAGTGTTTTAGTTCAATATACTATTTCTAAAATGATGTTTAGCACAAGTTAATTATATACATTTTTCAATTAATTATCTTGTTATATAAATATTTTTCACGCTTAAAAATTTGTCTTGCAAAATACATGTAATCTGTGCAATAAGTTATTTTTAGACTACATCAAATACTCCATGCATGTGTCTGAAACATGCGATATGATAGAACGTAAAGTTTTGGGGAGAAACTGATCAAATGGTTAGCCGAGACGAAACTGATCAAAGGGTGAACCAAGACTAGTACTATGTGCTAAGACGTGAACCATAATACAAAATTCCTGACTCACGATGGACCGCAAGTTAGCTTGCTAGCGGTCGATCCCACCTACTCTCCCCCTTTCATAGCTGTGCATTTTTCTTTCCTACTTTTTGCATGGTCTGATGTTAGCACAGATGCAAGCGAAAAAAAGCAAAATATTTTTTTTTAAAAAAAATGCTATAATTCCTAAATAGTGTTTCCGTTTTTAATTTACATGCGCACCGGTGTGTTCTACGTGATGAAACGAACAAAACTTGATCCCACTTTCGAATATGTTTTAGCGATTTCATTTTTTATTTTTATTTTTCTAATATCAATTTATGTATATTAACTTATGAAATATTACCTAAGTTGCACATAAAAGTTATATGTATAAGTTACATGTAACTTGATAGCGTGTGTAATAAACTACGAGATATGCATTTATTTTAGTACGGAAGATGTACTTCATCCGTCCTAAAATAATTGTTATTCTCACTTCTTCGAGGAGTCAAATGATTTTAATTTTATTCAAATATATACATTAAGTATTAATAATTATAGTATATAATTATTATGATTAACTGGATAATTGATTCTATTTTCATAATAAACTTAATTGGAGATGCAAATATTAGTGCTATTTTTATAAACCCAATCAAACTTAAGAATCATTGGACCGAGGAAACCATAACAATACTTATTTTTGGGACAAAGAGAGTACTTTAGAACATCAACTAGTACCATCCATATGCTCATTGTACTCCCTCTTCCAAAACAAATACACATCACGTACATTGAGAAGTCAAACAAGTTTCAAGTCTAACTTGATTTATAGAAAAAAAATATTAAGATTGACGTATAAGTAGGATTAGTGCGGAAACATATGATATGATTAATCTAATGGGAATATTAGATATTATAAATCTTAGTAGTTTTTTTGTAGATTTAGTCTAGTAGTTTTTTTGTAGATTTAGTCAAAATTAAGTTTGTTGACTCCTAACTCCCTTCGTCCCTAAATGTTTATCGTTCTCGCTTCCCGACAAACTACTGGCTGGCATTTATATATTAAAATATATAAATATTTATGCTAAGTAATTAGTATCATCGGAAAGATCTTTTCGTCTAGTTTTTTAATAAATTTATTTGAAAATATAAATATTGCATGTATTATGTACAAATCGAGTCAAACTTGTAGCACGAAAACCGACGACGACGGTCAATTAGGGACAGAGGGAGTATGATATACTAGGCATTCATTTGGTACGGTAGGTGTACTCCATCTCTCACTAAATAATGTTTCCTCGCATCCTAGAAGTACAAGATAGGTATTTATTTTGGTGCCTATACTACATCCGTCCCCAAAATAAGTGTCGTTTTTGGAGATGCAAATATTAGTGCTATTTTTATAAACCCAATCAAACTTAAGAATCATTGTGAAACGGAAAAAAACCATAGCTATACTAATTTTGGGGCAAAGGGAGTACTTAGAACATCAACCAGTACCATCCATATGCTTATTGTACTCCCTCTTCCAAAACAAGTACACATCACGTACTTTGACAAGTCAAACAAATTTCAAGTCTAACTAGATTTATAGATTAAATAATAAGATTGACTGTAAGTAGGATTAGTACGGAAACATATGATATGATTAATCTAATGGGAATATTAGATATTATAAATCTTAGTAGTTTTTTTTTTTTTAGATTTAGTCAAAATTAAGTTTGTTGACTCCTAACTCCCTTCGTCCCTAAATGTTTATCGTTCTCGCTTCCTGAACAAACTATCATCGACAATTATATATTAAAATATATAAATATTTATGCTAAGTAATTAGTATCATTGGAAAAATCTTTTTCGTCTAGTTTTTAATAAATTTATTTGGAAATATAAATATTGCATGTATTATGTACAAATCGAGTTAAACTTGTGGTAAAAAAAACCGACGACGACCGGTCGGAGGAGGGAGTATGTATGATATACTAGGCATTCATTTGGTACGGTAGGTGTACTCCATCTCTCCCTAAATAATTTTTCCTCGCCATCCTAGAAGTACAAGATAGGGATTTATTTTGGTACCTGTACTACATTCGTCCCAAAATAAGTGTTGTTTTTGGATATGCAAATATTAGTGCTATTTTTATAAACCCAATCAAACTTAAGAATCATTGACCAAACGGAAAAACCATAGCTATACTAATTTTGGGGCAAAGGGAGTACTTTAGAACATCAACCTGTACCATCCATATGCTTATTGTACTCCCTCTTCCAAAACAAGTACACATCATGTACTTTGACAAGTCAAACAAATTTCAAGTCTAACTAGATTTATAGATTAAATAATAAGATTGACACTGTAAGTAGGATTAGTACGGAAACATATGATATGATTAATCTAATGGGAAAATTAGATATTATAAATCTTAGTATTTTTTTGTAGATTTAGTCAAAATTAAGTTTGTTGACTCCTAACTCCCCGTCGTCCCCTAAATGTTTATCGTTTCGCTTCCCGACAAACTATTTGCCGACAATTATATATTAAAATATATAAATATTTATGCCAAGTAATTAGTATCATTGGAAAGATCTTTTTCGTCTAGTTTTTTAATAAATTTATTTAGAAATATAAATATTGCATGTATTATGTACAAATCGAAGTTAAACTTGTGGCATCTAAAACCTAAGACTGACGGTCAATTAGGGACAGAGGGAGTATGTATGATATACTAGGCATTCATTTGGTACGGTAGGTGTACTCCATCTCTCCCTAAATAATTTTTCCTCGCCATCCTAGAAGTACAAGATAGGTATTTATTTTGGTAGCCGTACTACATCCGTCCCAAAATAAGTGTCGTTTTGGAGATGCAACTATTAGTGCTATTTTTATAAACCCAATCAAACTTAAGAATCATTGACCGACAGGAAAACCATAACAATACTTATTTTGGGACAAAGAGAGTACTTTAGAACATCAACTAGTACCATCCATATGCTCATTGTACTCCCTCTTCCAAAACAAATACACATCACGTACTTTGAGAAGTCAAACAAGTTTCAAGTCTAACTAGATTTATAGAAAAAATATTAAGATTGACCTGTAAGGAGGATTAGTACGAAACATATAATATGATTAATCTAATGGGAATATTAGATATTATAAATCTTAGTAGTTTTTTGTAGATTTAGTCAAAATTAAGTTTGTTGACTCCTAACTCCCTTAGTCCCTAAATGTTTATCGTTCTCGCTTCCGACAAACTATTTGCTTAGGCATTTATATATTAAAATATATAAATATTTATGCTAAGTAATTAGTATCATCGGAAAGATCTTTTCGTCTAGTTTTTTAATAAATTTATTTGAAAATATAAATATTGCATGTATTATGTACAAATCGAGTCAAACTTGTGGCACGAAAACCAACTAATGACGGTCAATTAGGGGACGAGAGGGAGTATGATATACTAGGCATTCATTTGGTACGGTAGGTGTACTCCATCTATCCCTAAATAATGTTTCCTCGCATCCAGAAGTACAAGATAGGTATTTATTTTGATACTACTACTACATCCGTCCCAAAATAAGTGTCGTTTTTAGAGATGCAAATATTAGTGCTATTTTTATAAACCCAATCAAACTTAAGAATCATTGACCAAATGAGAAAAACCATAGCAATACTAATTTAGGGACAAAGGGAGTACTTTAGAACATCAACCAAGTACCATCCATATGCTCATTGTACTCCCTGTTCCAAAATAAATACACACATCACACACTTCGGGAAGTCAATCAAATTTGAAGTCTAACTAGATTTAGAGAAAATAATATTAATATTTGTACATCTAAAATATGATTAGTACAAAAATATATGATATGATTAATCTAATGATAATTATTTGATAATATAAATCTAAGTACTTTTATGTAGATTTGGTCAAATTAAGTTTCTTTGAGTCCTAGAAGTATGCGATAGACATTTATTTGGTATAGTAGGTGTACTATAACCGCCCCAAAATAAGTGTTATTCTCACATACCGAGTAGTCAAATGTTTTTAACTTTGATCAAATCTATATAATATTAATAATTATAGTACATAATTAGTATTATTAGATAGATCCTTAAATCTTGTTTCATAATAAACTTAATTGGAGATACAAATATTGCTTATATTATTTATAAATCTAGCCAAATTTATAAAACCTTGGACCCGACATGAAACCATAATGACACTTATTTTAGGAGTGTTTTAGAACATCACATCGATACAAACCATAGTGGCACTATAAATAAGATAAGTAAATAATATTATATTGTTAATTTATGGATAATTATTCGATATTACAAATCTTAGTATTATTTATGTAGATTTGGTCATACTTAAGCTTGTTTGACTCTTAAATATGAGATATGCATTTGTTTTTGTACGGTAGGTGTACTTCATCTGTTCCAAAATAAATGTTGGTTTAAACTCCCAAGGAGTCAAAGTTATTTACATTGACCAATTGTATAAGAAAATATCAATATTATTAGTATCATTAGATAGATAATGTCAAATAATATACTAAATAAGATAGTAAGTGTGAGCTGTAAATAATAATGTCAAATATATACTAAACAAGATAGTAATATACAAAATATAAGTATGAGACATTCGAGCAGTACACCAAAGCGAGCTACTAAGTTGTCGCTGAAAATACTAAAGTATTCAAAATCACAGTAGTGGACGAAGGAACACTCAAAAAGCTTATACCTGAAAATGAGAGATAAAGTTTAAACAAAGAAAGTACTATTCGTACTCATATAAACTAAAATGAGAGAGGACCGATCAGTGTTTCAGACTAAAAGGACCGCGAAACGCTGCTGCAGGCGAGGCGCGTTGAACTCCAAAACTGAATGAAAAACAAGAATGAAGAACTCCAGTTCGGGTCCGGACCGTCCGGTACCTACTCTGAAAAGTAACTCCAGTCCCCGTAATTAACGAAGATCTTCCCGTCGTTTAATTATAGTTTCACTTTTACTTTTTCTACATACATTTTTTTAATATGTATTCGGCGTAATATATAGTAGATAACAAAATCAATGTATTTAGAAAAACCAAAAGTGAACCGCACGGGAACGGAGGGAAAGAATAAGTGCTTATTATCTGAATGAGATAAAGTTTAAGAAAAGAAAGTAATTATCCTACTCACAAATGAAAGAGGGTCGATTCTTGTTTAGAGCACCGAACAAAATCGTGCCCACTCTGTACGCCGGCGCCTGTGCATTGGGACGCCAAAGCGAATTTAAAAATAAGAATGAAATATTGGAGTTCGGGTCCGCTGCCCACTCTCTCCTGACCGTACGCATGTGCGAGGCAATTCCCGCATCACTGAAAAGTGCTCCCTTTTTGCAGGTCCAGTAGAACATACAGCGAATCAGACAAAAGCAACGCCTCACAAATAAGCTGGACGGCCGCTAGGTCATTCGGAGATGCATTTCACGACGAACTAGTAAGTCAAAAGTTAATGTTTCCTCAGTTCACAGGAGTCGAGGTCAATCAGTTATACGTGGCCTATCTCCATCATTCTCAGTGGCATAATTTTGTTAAGAGAATTGACCTTCAATTAAAACCCAAAAACAATTTCTTCATACCTACATGAGATACAAACGATAAGATAGAATTACTACCAAAACAATTAACTTATGGTTTCACAAACAATTTTTTATTTTTGAAAAGGTCAAGCCATGAATGTTGACAGCGGGCATGCAGTGTGTGCAGGCCATATATTGTTCTTGATTCTTGCAAAGCTGATAGGAAGCAAGTTCTAATGACCGACGGGTACGGGCATCCTTAGTTATCTTTTTGTTGCCAGTGTGGTCCTATTAAGGGTCTGTTTTGGTTTTCATAAGTCGTGGGACTTATTAAGTGAAAAAAAAGTGAAATAAGTGACTTATTTTGACAAACGGGAGGGACTTATAAGTCACTTTGCAACCATTTTGTCTTCTTTTTTCACCGACTTATATGTCACCTATTTTCTCTTATTTTTCATCGTGACTTATAAGTCATTTGCAACCAAACAAGGCGATGACTTATAAGTCACGATTTTTAGTTGTCCGACTTATGAAAACCAAAGCAGACCCTAATTGTGATCGTGTGAGCTAGAAAATAAATTTAGGACGGACTAATAAAGCTCTAACCATGCTTAACCCTCCTAATTTATATAATTATACATAAAATGCAAGAAGAGGCTTAGTAAGGGCTCCACTTACCTGCAATACGTAGGTGAGGCTAAAGCCCGAGTTGCCCGGGTGCTAGATGCATCACTGATTGTGATTGAGGTGTGCAGTCTCTGCCTTTGTTTGCACGCATCCAATATATATCAAATTAACACAACAATTCAGTTTTCTAAATCTCACACACAGAGAGATCCATATAAGAGACCAGATTTCGACATATGGAGGCGATTACATCTGCTGCTACTGAACACCTAATTAGTCGTGCCGTCTCCTTTCTGGTTGACAAGTTGACAAATCGAGAATCCATGGAGGAGAAGTTGCAGAGGCTGCAGCTCCTCCTGCTGAGAGTGCGCACGGTCGTCGATGAAGCCGATGGGCGACGTATCACAAACTCTGGTATATTGATGCAACTCAAGCTGATTTCAGAGAGCATGTATCGAGGGTACTATGTGCTGGAGAACTTCAAGTATAGGCCTATATTGGAGAGTGATGAACATAAGGTGAGTAGATCCCGTACACTTGTGTCATCCATTATTGGAGCTTCTACAAAGCGTTTTCGTATGAGTAACAGTAGTACTAGTAGGAGCTCTACTGATGATGATGTCGACGGTGCTCTGCGGAGTTTGGAAACTATGGTAGATATGATGAAAGAGTTCGTCATACTGATAGGGGATGTGAACGTGTGTGCCGCAATCCCTACGACACATATCTCTATATCGATAACTTCATGTTCGGCCGCCATGTGCAAAAGCAACAAGTTATCAACGCACTGCTGCAGAAAAATCTCAATAATCAGGGTGCTCCAGCCATTCTTGCCATCATCGGCCGTAAACAACAGGTTGGCAAAAGAACTCTTGTTTCACATGTGTGCAATACGGACAAGATTCGAGCCATTTCTCTTCGATATTGCATATTTCTGGGCACGCCATATGCAGTATAGAAAATGAGAAGCTCCCATGCGTGAGGACTTTGGTCGTGATCGAATTTACATCAGATGTGGATGACGATGATTGGACTAAGTTCTATTCTTGTGTGTCACGCATGGGTGAAGGAACCAAAGTGATAGTCATAAGTAGGCTTGAAAGGATTGCAAGATTTGCTACCGTACAGCCAATCCATCTGAAACTGTTGTCACAAGAAGAGTTTAGCTATCTCTTCAAGGTATTGGCATTTGGAAGCACAAACCCAGAGGACAGCCCACAGTTATCATCTATAGGAAATGAGTTGGCAGCACTGATGCAAAGATCGTTCATCATGGGAAACATTCTGGCTGACGTATTGAGAGAGAATCTCAGTACTCAATTCTGGTTCCATGTGTTAAAAAGGTACAAATGGACCTTAGAGAACAATATGTTGTTGTTTGGTGACCATCCAAGAAATATTGTTTGGAAAAATAGTCCAGTGGATATCACAAAATTGATCTATCGTCCTGCTCCATTTCGCATCTTGCCTCCTCAACTAGAAGGTGATGTTTCTGCAACTCAACTTCCTAGGGTCAGTTTTGGTGACTTAATAGTAGGCTCAGCTTCTCCTCCAAAGGAGATGTTCCACCTTGTGTTATGGGAATCACGGCTGCCTCCTTATTCAAAGCTAGTCCGGATCTGTGTTGAAGATAAGACTCAAGATGCTACTTCATCGACCAAGAAGCGTCGAGGAGTAAGTCTATAGTTAACAGAATACAGTACGCATAGTGTGTATGTGGCTCCATAGCTTTGTTTGCTAGTATATGTTTGGCTAATGTTCTGTCAGTTCTCTAGCTTTAAGCGTTTGCTTGTTGTCGATCTGTAGCTTACGTGCATGTGCAATATGCATATGCATTAGTAGTCTATGTAAAACTTTATTAGTTGACATCACACTTTGTAAAACATCACATATATATTTACAAATAAATAAATAAAGTAATTGTATGCTATAATTTGCTTCTAGACTTTCCCTAGTCAAGTTACGGCTCTTGAGCGAAGAAATCATTTCATATACATTATCATGTACTATTTCATTCAAAAATATATTATTGCATTTGAAACGTCCTAAACGGCTAGAGGGATGGGTGAATATAGCACTACTACAGAATTGTCCATCTTTGTAGGGCTCCAACCCCCCTTTCTTTGCCGAAAAACTGAACCGGCAGAACCATAGCGTAGTGATATGGGGTTTGAAACACTACCGGGTCAAAACACCGGCGGTGATGCGAGGAGAGACTGCGGTTTGATATCGAACCGGCAAATAAGACCGTCACCGAACACCGTCGGGTGTTCCGCGGATCGGCGGCATTTTTGATCCAAGCAATGCGGGTTCGGAAGTCGGTCGGCGAGTTGATATTGGGAGCACTGTCGGGCTTTAACGAACCGATAGACTGTAAGGATAACACTATCGGGTTAGATTGAGCCAAAACAGTGTATCGAAGAGCTAACACTTGTCGGCTGATTTCAACGGTTTGTAATTCAAAGCGTTATTAGAGTGGAGACTATCGGTTGATTAATGCATGCCGGCGGTGATGTTTTCTGTCATAGAAGACGGTTTGTAATTCAAACCGATAGTGTTCGTGTAGTTACACTACCGGTTTGTTTCTTATTCCTTTGTCGGGCAAATTTCTAAAATAAAAAGACCAGTCATAGACATAAATAAAAGCATGACATCTTTTCAAAACCAATTAGCAAACAATTCTCGTAATCTTCATAAGTATATGGAGTGGCTTCTCTTCAATCTTCACAAGTATGTAGGGTGGCTTCTCTTCAATTAAGCAAAGCAATTAGCGTAGCCTTGGACTTGAGCATAGCAATCTTCCCGGGTTAGATATAGATCCCCGAAGAAAGGCGACCAATAAACACTACGTACCACACCAACCTATACATGTAACCAAAATAGGATCATAATGCAATGTTATTCATAAATGTTGTACAGTAAGCACAAACATATATTTAAAATATCCAAACTGGATTTGAACAACTCTAACTCATTAATTTCATTCACAATTCGAGCACGGGTTGCGGTGGCCGAGGCGGGCATTTCAACGAACACCTCAAGGGCGTGGTCGACGCACTCACTTTCCTTTCGGCGCCTCGTGCGCTCCTATCTTGTCTTGGAGGATTTGAGGGGAGGGACAAGGTCGCGGGACGGTGCGGCGTCGTGCGGTGAAGAGGAAGACGGCGTGAGGCTGGGGCCGGCGCGAGAGGTGTGGTGGCGGTCCTCCGTCGGGCGTGGAGGAAGACCAAGCGGGCGGCGAGGCTAGGACAGCGGCGAATTAGTTCTCATTCTCATAGGTAAAAACTTCGAACACCTAAAGGGATAATTAGGTCTCACCGCAGGTGGAAGGGGCGAAGGGCGGAGGATGCCGGGCGTGGCGTTGGGGACGTCGGAGTGGAGGAGCGCGGCGTGGGAGAGAACGCCGTCAAGCCTCGATTCCGCTGGAGCGAACGGCCGCGGATCTTGCGAACGGACGGCCCGGCGGCGTAGGGGGGACGACAAACGGCGACGTTGGAGTTGGTGGTGCTCCGTCGGCAAACCGGTGCTCTTTCGGGCGGTGGGGAAACGAATGGCGCGGTGTTCAAATGGCTTGCCAAAATTTCGCTCTCGAGCCACTCACCTATATATATAGGCAAAGGCTGGTTTGGGCGCGGTAGGGGAACGAAATGGCGGGAGGTTCGAGATAGATTTGGAAAATTTCATCCCAATCCTTGTTCGTTTTGCCGGTTATTACCCGCATGGCGCGAGTGAAATAGAAATGCCGCCACTTCATGGATGATCATGTACCTCTATGATTTTCTTCGAGCTAAGGCGGCGACAAGAAGGCTAATTAAACCATGTAAACACAAGAATTTTTCTTAGACCTCCACGGTGATTTGCCTCCTAGGGCACATGAGACCACGTGGAAAAGTCTAGCGACATTAGGCTCTTTTTCGTGGGTACGCTCGAGTTCAAACTATAATTACAAGGTGGCGTCGCGCGAGAAATTCAAATAAAGCGGGAAAAGTACCAAACCAACTCCGAAAAATCTCAAACTTCGTGGGTGCTTCCCCATTTGCATGTGAAAGGCTCGAGAAAAAGTTTGAGACCACTACAACACCAGAGCAAACATATGAACCACATGGAGCACAAGAACTACAATTTGTATAGTCGGGTTCGATGGTAGGGATCATGTGCCTCTGTGTGAAGGATGTGTAATCCTCCTTGGTGGAAATGGCTTGAATTTTTTCCAACCATGTACACCCAAAATATGACCCCACACAAGTTCTTAGGTTTTTCGATAAATATTTTAATTACTATGATTTTCTTCGAGCTAAAGCGGCGACAAGAAGGCTAATTAAACCATGGAAACACAAGAATTTTTCTTGGACCTCCACGGTGATTTGCCTCCTAGGGCACATGAGACCACGTGTGGAAAAAGTCTAGCAAGCATTCCGGCTCTTTTCGTGGTTACGCTCAGTTCAAACTATAATTACAAGGTGGCGTCGCGCGAGAAATTCAAATAAAGCGGGAAAAGTACCAAACCAACTCCGAAAAACCTCAAACTTCGTGGGTGCTTCCCCATTTGCATGTGAAAGGCTCGAGAAAAAGTTTGAGACCACTACAACATCGGCAAATATATGAACCACATGGAGCACAAGAACTACACTTTGTATAGTCCCGGTTCGATGGTAGGGATCATGTGCCTCGTGAAGGATGTGTAATCCTCCTTGGTGGAAATGGCTTGAATTTTTTTTTTTCCAACCATGTACACCCAAAATATGACCCCACACAAGTTCTTAGGTTTTTTGATAAATATTTTAATTACTATGATTTTCTTCGAGCTAAAGCGGCGATAAGAAGGCTAATTAAACCATGGAAATACAAGAATTTTTCTTGGACCTCCACGGTGATTTTCCTCCTAGGGCACATGAGACCCTGTGGAAAAGTCTAGCAGCATTCCGGCTCTTTTCATGGGTACGCTCAGTTCAAACTATAATTACAAGGTGGCGTCGCGCAGAAATTCAAATAAACTAGGAAAAGTACCAAACCAACTCCGAAAAATCTCAAACTTCGTGGGTGCTTCCCCATTTGCATGTGAAAGGCTCAGAAAAAGTTTGAGACCACATGGGCCACAAGAACATTACAAATTAATTAGGAACCATACAACCTTACAAATAATTAACATAGTAAACACACTAATCATCATCATCGCCGTCGGGATCAATATTGGGTCCAGCTTGTGATCCATGCACACGAATGTAGGATTGTAGAAATATCGGGTAATTGATGTCACGGATTAAGTATCCGCTTGAGTCGATGAAGGTCAATGCCCTTATGATTGCACTCTCTCGTCCCTCGCAAGGACGTAAAAATGCTCGACCATAGATATAACCTCTTGAGCGACGACCGGTGTCTAAGTTAGTAAACCTTATGCGTATTGTAAGCCCTTCCGTAGTTTCTTTGGCCGAGGTGTGCACTGAAGTCCCAATCGCACCGAAGTCGGTGCAGCGTAGCTTGGTCGAGAAACGGCCGCCAAGCCACATGCAAGCATAAGTAAGATGTGGAGCAAAATGCGCAAGTGGGAGAATCAAAATGAATGAGGATGATGTCAATCTATATAATATGCATTGCCAAAATGATGAATTTAATTTATTACCACATCATCATGGTTGTAACTCCCAACATATTCGCTATATTGCCATGGGGGGGATATTATGAGAAGACAAAGCAAATATCTTGAAGTCGAGAAATCGGGCACAATGTAGCAAACACGCCGAAGTGCATCTAAGCACAAGGAAATGGCATGGTACTCGGCGTTTTGCACGGTCGTTCTCTCGTTTCCCCTCTCGTGGATTAGGTGGTGTTGTGTCCGGAATCCTCGAAGGGATGTAAAAACTTATTTCACACGTATATAGTTGATGACCATGTGACGATGCTCTAGATGTCATGGTCTCCACAAAACCAGAGATAGAGAACCGGCTAAGTCTTTGTTTTTCGCCATTATCTTGGGGATAAAGTCCGTGACACATATAAATGCAACAAAATGATGTTAAGTTGAACTAATTGTCCATGTATTTGTTATAGTAAAATAAGAAATAAAAAATGTTAGAAAAAATTACATACGATGATTTGGATAAGGGAATGGCCTTGTGTCCACACCGGGGCGAATGGCTCATCGCCCGACATGGAAACCTGGTTGTTGTGGTGGCGGCAAAGGCGGAGGACCGTTCATACCACCACCGAGCGATAAAAAGGAAAAAAAAGGACAAAGCTCATAAATATATATAGTATATATATATGTATTGTTTATATGCATATATATAGGAATTCTAGACAAGAAAAAAAATATCCTTACCAATGTAATATCTTGGAGCCATGAACAAATCTCCTAGAAAGAGAGAGAGAGTGAAAGAGCCGAGTGGATTTCGTGCAGAGTGGCCAGGAGCTCGTGGGTGCGTGCTTGGGTATGTGTGTGGATGCGGCCGGGCGCCTTGATTTATAGCAGTTGATCGGTGCGGGTACATCAGCGTCGGGTATTAAGATATACCCGGTAGTGATAACAACATGACTCTAGGTTATTTGGATGGAGCCGGCGGTGAATACAATATCACTACCGGTTGTTTGTATGTATCCGGCGGTGAATTCACGGTGTTGTCACTTCACTCGGTTGCATGCATGCATTGTTGCGGTGTTGCTACATATGTACGCAGTAGATGCTTCACGAAGCCTGGATACCATATCACGTTCTATGCAACATATTGTTTTGAATGATTTTAGTGATATTAAGGGGATATGGATGTGAATAAAATTCATTATTTGTTCTTTATTTTTTTGTTACATATATAACTTTATTTCATTCACATTAGATTTGGGTATCTGTTGTATTTTCCTCACAATATGCGGCATATTTCATTGACTTAACCGTCTTTATTATGTTCGATGAAGGGTAAAAATGGAAACTCAAAGATATCGAAGAGACAATCAACATTCATAACAAAGCGAAATACAATGAGATAAGAAATTTGATTACATATATTTCCATAACAAAGACCTTACATTACATATATTTCCATAGCAAAGACCTTACATAAAACTAAATATACGGTAACAAATACCAATTCACGAGATAGGTCAATGCTACAATCAAAGTGTACAAACACATTAAAATTTAACCACCTCAAGTAAGTCTCTTGTAGCACCTCTCGGGGTCAAAGAAGTGGCGAGGCGCTACGTGCACTCATCTTGGCCCAAACTTGACCATTGGACCGAGGATGAAATCACAAAGTAACTAGGTCCAATGGTCATTATTTTTCCATGGATGCACCATTGTTGGTATACCGTTATAGCATAAAATATAGAGGTTTTAAAACGAAAATAAGGGCTTAAAATGAATATTAACATAGTATAGGGGCTTGACTAACATGATTCCACTAGTTTTGGTGATTTATATATTTTTCAAGGATTAAACGAGAAAAAATACCCAAGAGTTTGCAAGCCCTACGACATAAAGACGTATCCGTGGCGTAACCCAACGTGGAACCTACTGATAGAACATTCGGAAGAGACCCGAGAGCATCGGAAGGAAGGTGGAGCCCACACGGCAGAGAGGCGGCGGCCGCCAGGGGCTGGCTGGCGGCCGCCCACAGTGGTGGGGCCCCCGTCGACCTCCCATTCAAGGTCGGTTCACCACCGCCTATGAGGAGCAATCTAGTCCATCCATCAAGGTCGGTTTGATCCAAGGGTTGTCATGCATCCTCACGGGGCTATATAACAAGACCCCCTGACCCCTGGGTGAAACCCTAATTCATTCTCATTCATTCAAGTCATCCTACTCCAAGTCAAGACCCTAAGCCCTAGTTCCACCATAACAAGAGCAATAGCTATGTAGGCTAGTTCTAGAGGAAGTCAAGTATTGTCTTGAATTCCGATTGTCAAG
This sequence comes from Hyparrhenia diplandra, assembly GCA_015847255.1. Classification (NCBI taxonomy): domain Eukaryota; kingdom Viridiplantae; phylum Streptophyta; class Magnoliopsida; order Poales; family Poaceae; genus Hyparrhenia; species Hyparrhenia diplandra. Next base: position 484,553 of record JADLZK010011108.1, read on the forward strand.
AAGTAGCGGGAGCCAAGCTTCTCGTGGCTTCTCTCTTGTATTCATCATTGTAAGTATTTAGCTAGAATACAATTGCTATGACTTTATTCTATTTAATGATTATATTCTTATTTATATGTTTCCATGCTTATTATGATTATATATTTAGTTTAGTATGTTTGTCTTTATATTCAAGCATGGAGTCGTATAGCGCTCATGTAGATGATCACTATGTGGGTGGTCGACAATGTGTAAACGTGGTGTTTATACAACGTTTGCTGCAACATCACCCTATATTCCGGGACGTGTGGTAGATCGTGGACGTGACACTCCTATTGAGTCCTTTGGAGTCCACCCGAATGTAGGGCTAGTTGAACTTTGTTACTATGGTAGCTTGGTTTCGTTCCTAATCTTCCTTAGTAATATTCACCATGTGTAGATATAATGCTTTCATACGATGATGACTAGATGTATTGCACTAATTGTAGTATGCATTGACATGTAAGTAGGAGTAACTTAGGAATATTCCATCCTATTCTACCTATACCATGATATTTAGCCTGTTATGACACCATCTAGTGGCACACTATTGTCTTTGATTTGGAATGTTATTATCATTATTATTATTATTATTATCATTATTTATCTTTACCTTGTGACTTACCTAGTTTGAGTTTAGTATGATGCATATGGTTTACTCTACATTACACCACCGCAAGTGAATCAATATCAAATCATCAACCTACCCATAGCCTACCCCTCTCCTTTTTCGCTAGAATATAAATACGATACTGGATAGACTCTTGGTGAAGTGCTACAATTGGGTAATTCTATCCAGGCGCTTGCGGATACGAATTATATTATTATTGCAAGAGTTTCAAGTGTCATATAAAGAATATCCGTTCACGCATTTCTTTAGCGTTGTGAGCTAGGGTGATGACTAGTTTAAGTAGGCAATGCTAGAATGTGTGGTTCAGCTTTTTGTGCCTATCGTGGTGAGATTAACTCCACCATCGATAATGTTACAAAGTCATAAACCATAACTAATTCCGTCTAACTTTATTAACTCTCCGATCGACTTTTATTGGAATGTGAGATTAACTCCACATCCAAGCTAACTCATTAGATAGATATCATTTATACATTTCTAGCGCCGTCCTAGATGTGGATCGTGTTAGAGATGTCAACAAGCATTTCGGGCGCCGTTGGGAAGGAAGGGTGATAGCCAAACCTAAACACACATACATGGATAGATTGATATCACTTGCATCATGTAATGTATCGAGGACCCATTATCAACTGGAGGCTTACCCTTGTTTGTCTATTTGTTTTTGATCTTATGCGAGGGGTAAATGAATGAATTAGAGTAACCGTTCGGATAATTATATAGGCGATCCGAAGTATTAATCAGAAGGGCAAGATCCAAACTTAGAAGGACACCAACACCCCCGATTCGGACGTTGATCGGATCGGGCGGGACCTATCACACGTGTTTGAGGCTATGGGCGATAAAGTTTTACGCTCCAACTACGGCCAATGTTCGCACTAGGACCAGGAAGTTGAGATTGGAGATCGTAGCCGAACTCAAGCCTGGACTTATTAACATGGTGCAAGCCCCGACCCGTTTTTGCGGAAAGGCACACGAAGATGCTAGTGCTCATCTCCAACACTTCACGGAGATTTTGCGGCACTTTCACCATCAAGGATATACCAAGAGATGCAATCCTACTTCGCCTTTTTCCATTCTCACTTTTGGGGAAGCGAAAGCAAAACGCCAACAAAGAGAAGAATACGTCATGGTCACTTTGCTCTCTACTGCCTTCCTAGCAAAATTCTTCCCAATTGGCAAGACCAATGCCTTGAGGGGAAAGATTTCAAATTTCCAACAACAACATGATGAATGTCCCGAAGCGTGGGGCGCTTCTAAGAATACATCTCGAATGTCCACACCACGGGATGGAGAAGTGGTTACTCATGCGAGACTTTCTATCATGGGCTCACTCAAAGTACCCGTGAGACAATGGATCTTTGCGGCGGGGAGGTGCTTTCCTTTCACTTACAATCTCCAAAGCTACGAGAACTTGTGGAAAAGATGGCTTCCAACCACGGTTGGAATGAAGATCGCCCAACCCGTAAGAGAACAAGTGGAACAGCACCGCCTGAAAAAGAGGTAGACATCTTTATGCGCGCCAAAATGGACCTTATAATGAAGAAACTTGAAGATAGAGATCTGAGCCAACGTCATGCAATTCATGACTTGTGAAGAGTGTGGCAACATCGGCCACATGGGCAAGAATTGCCCGGGAAATAAAGAGGAGGTACATTATATCAATAACAACAACAACTACCGCCCTCCACGTAATCTTGGATGGAACCAACAGAGGCCAAGCTTCCAAGGTAACTTCAAGGTAATTATCAAGGTAATAACTTTACTAGTTTTAATCAACCTTCTTTAAGAGATTTAGTTTTAACCCAAGGAAAAGCTATGGAAAATTTAGCTAGAAAATTAGCTTCCAATGATAAAATGTTAGAAACCATAAATAATAGAATGGATAGTTTTTCTTCAGCAATTAAAACTCAACATAGCTTTAATAAAATGATAGAGGATCGACTTTCTAGATTGGCAAATTCTATGGAACTAACCTTACGGGTGAGATAGGGCCTTAGAAGGAAGTAGAAACCAATAAATCTTGTCGATATATATAATACAGGTCATTTCCACACGGACTACCTCAGGAGTGATTGGCTAGATGACTCTCTACCACCTAAGAAAGGACATCCAGAGAGACCGATCATCACCATCCAGATAGGACCACATGAATTCAAGAATGCACTATGTGATTTTGGTTCAAGCGTCAACCTAATGCCTAAGGTAATTTATGAGAAAATCCATGGTAGACCATTATTATATACATCTATGTGCTTGCAACTTGCGCACCGATCACTATGCTACCCAATGGGTATACTTAGAGATGTTTGCATTAGTTTTGGAAATGCATATGTGCCTGCAGATTTTGCAAAGTGGTGAAAAGGGGAAGATGAGAAGGCTCCAATTATATTGGGCCGACCCTTCTTGAACACAACGAAGGCAATCCTCTACGCCCACAGTGCAAAGATTTGTTTTGATGTTCAGGGGAGAAAGAGAACATTTTATTTCAGGAACAAGAAACTTTCCTCCCCTGCTCAACCAAGAACACCATATATCTATGGGATGCCCAGAGCCGATGATGAGTAAGGCCAAGAAGAACAAGAACGAGAAATAAGAAGGCGCGACCTACAAAGGTAATGATGATTAATCAGTGCGGCTCATAAAACGACCATTTACTTAAATCCCCAATGCTACAAAAGTTAGATGATCCAGAGTCCCTACCATACATTGTTCTATTAACCAATGGAATTTCTATAACACTTATTGTGACACGGGCTCCGGCATCAACTTAATGGGAAAGGTAACATATGAAATGATATTTGGTAAGATGCCTTTGCACCCAACATATTTTTTGCTGCGGATGGCGGACCGGTCTTTCCGATACCCGAAGGAATTGCAAAAGATGTACCAAGTAAAAAGATAAATGATCACTATGTCCCAACCGAGCTTTTTAGTCATGGACATGGGAGAAGAACAGGATCCACCAATAGTCTTTGGGAAGACCATTCCTCAACACTACATGCGCCATCATCTACGTGAGAAGAGGGGAGATCCACTTCCAATTTCCTAAAGAGAAGGTACGCTTGCATTTCAACAGTTATACCACTTATGAATATCCAAAGAAGAACAGTCGCCACGAAGATGCCGGGTCAAAGAAGCAATGGATCATGAATCCGAAAAAATCACACCAAGGTACCCGGCAGATTCAATAATGGGGCATCATATCAAGGCACACAAAGAAGCCATGAAGGCATTGAATATGAAAGTAAAGGAAGATTCAAAGATACATCAAGGAAAAGCTTGCTCGACTTTCACCAGAAAGACAGTTTGTCTCGCGCAGTGAGTTCTCTGAAGAACTAGGAGAATCATGGGAAGATTATGAAGAAGCACGCAATGAGTATTGGTGGAACAGAGACCAACAAGTTTTCTCCTTGCTAGAAGAAGCCAGAAAAGAATTAAAAGCTAAAAAGGTAAAGTCCCTTAAATCCGAATCATCCTTAGAAGAAGTAGAAGAACCTACCACTCTAGACAACAAGGAACAATGGAGTGAGAAAGAGGTAACTCCCGAAGTACGCCATCAGAAGAAATATCGATCAAATCATCAGAACCTCCAATTGTGACTACTGACATACCCTGGGAGTAATGAGTAAAACAAGAAAGTCTTGTTCGGAGGACTTTAATCCCCGAACCTTCTACGAAAGGTAATTCAGTAAGTTATCCATATTTAATTCTTAACATTGCATATTTACTTTCATCATTGCATAGCATATTTCCCTTTTCAAATTGCATTAGAAAACGATAAAAATATTTAGTGCTTTGCATAAAAAGCTTAAAGCCCCATGTGAGTAAATCTAAGGCTAAACACCTTGAGAGATACTTACTTTGTGGTGGCATAAAAATAAAATAAAAATGCATTCATAAGTTCTTTATCTTCTTTTGCATACAAATAAAGAAAATCCAAAAAATATTTTCTGCTAAGAGTCTCAGGTAACAAAAGCAACGTGGCTAACTCTAATCCATAATCAAGTTCCACTAGCTTTGTTGTCTATTTGAGTTTAGCAGGATTTCGAAGGAAGAGAGACATGATGAGTCGACACCACTGTCACCATCTACCTCAACTCCCATATCATCAACCCGACATTCCAATCTAGCTTGGGGGAGAGCACCCCGATTATCCCGATAAGTATCTCTACTACTACTATTATTAGCTAGATATTTGGTTTGCTTAGTTTGCTTTAGTTTGTTTAGAGTGAGTCTTTATAATCTTTAATGAGTCTTTGCTATAGTATAAATAAATGATCAAGAGAGAGTGTACACCTTTATGCTTTTGCTCAACTAAAATCTTAAAAAAAATAAAGGAGATGATGAATAGTTGCTCCGTCGTAATGTCTTTCAAGTACCTAGCTTTCAAGCTTAATTTCTCTCAAAGCTTAAATGTAAAAACTGTTTTGACTTAAGATTTACTCGAACCTTGAAATCGTGGATTGCAAATGCTTGCTCTAGAGTCTAGGTAATTGACGGATATGATATATGAAAGTTTTTATTTGCTATTTCTCTTACTCCTAGTGACACTAGATTTACGGAGATTTATCTTCCGAAAATTATAAAATTACATGATAAGTTCCGTATGACGTGAGTGTTGAAACTCCTACCACAGCCATATGTACATGCTCCATAGATTAGGAAAAACCTTTTTATATATAGGCTGCTTGCTTTGCATTGAGTTTGCTCAACCTTTGTCGACCCTTAGAAGCTTGTCATGCTGATGTACACTCCATCCATCCATCCACCACATATATTTATTCCACTAGACTCCACTCATATGCTGCTTCTACCCTGGAAGTACGCATCCACCATACATTTCCATTATACATCCACCAAATATGTTCCACTCCTGTCCTGGGAGAAGAGCAACCAAAAATATTCCATCCATTTCGGTCAACAATCTTATAAAGCTCTATTATTCTTGTTTATCTCTCAAAAGAATATCCGTTCACGCATTTCTTTAGCGTTGTGAGCTAGGGTGACAGACTAGTTTCGTAGGCAATGCTAGAATGTGTGGTTCAGCTTTTGTGCCTATCGTGGTGAGATTAACTCCACCATCGATAATGTTACAAAGTCATAAACCATAACTAATTCCGTCTAACTTTATTAACTCTCTGATCTGACTTTTATTGGAATGTGAGATTAACTCCACATCCAAGCTAACTCATTAGATAGATACCATTTATACATTTCTAGCGCCGTCCTAGATGTGGATCGTGTTAGAGATGTCAACAACCATATGATTCAGATACTATATGTCCATGTGCCTGGGGTTTTGGCTGAACATTAGCACCCCAAAGCACAAGGACTCAGGACTCTTATATGAGTCCGAAGTTCGATCTTGAATCATGGCACCCATAGAATTTTGCAAGCTCGGTGTCTCTCTATCATCGGTAAGACTCTTCTAGCACCTTTTACGTAAACCATTTTCTTGGACTAGGCATATTCAGTATGTGGAGGGCTTTCTCCCAAAGAAAGGCCATATGCATGTGGGGCTGGAAAGTCTTGCTAGCAAAGAAGATCGAGGACGAAGAACAAGGAAAATAAGGAGAAAAAGATTTCCTAGATCCAAAACTCAAAACTAAGCCCTCTGTATTTTGAGGAGAGGGTAGGAACTCACCGGGCGAATCAAGAATGCAAGAACAGATAGGGCGGGTGCAAAACACGGCGTCCCCCTTGCCATTTAAATAGGCGAGATGCCGTGGTTGAGTCACCGTCGTTGTACGGAGGGGGCGGGCGGCGATGCGCGCCGTTGGTGCGATGGTCACCCCGATCGAGTTGAGAACTGTGCGGCCGTTGAATTTTTGTGAAATCACCGCCGGGTCTATGTTTTCACCCGGCGGTGATGTCGAATACCACCGCGTAAAGATGCGCACCGGCGGTGATCTACACATCATTGCCGGGTGTAAAACTACACCCGGCGATGATCTACACATCACTACCGGGTGTAAACTACACCCGGTAGTGTTTTTAACGGACATTGATTTAACCCGGCCGACGCTGCGGTGGTGCCACAGGCTTTTTCTCATCGATTCCGGAGGCACTATCGGTTTCCTAACCCGGCGGTGAATACTGCGGCAATGCGGTTCTCCAAGCGGCGGCATGCATGCAAAGACGTGCCCACTGTGTGAACACGCTAAGTGAGCGTGGCGGCTACTGATATTGTGGTAAAAAGAAAAAAAAACGATGATGGCTATCCTATCCGTTGGGCGGTACAAAATTTGATTCTTTAAATAGCCCGGCGGTGTTGTGGACGTGCTCTGACTCACTAGTTGAGTGTGTCATTTTGTTCGTGCTCCGGCCGCCAAGTCTCTCGTCTCCCTCCCTCCCTCCTGCTCCCTCACCCGTCGGCATCGAGTGCGTGTGGTTGATCTTGTAGCAATGGTAAACAATGTAAAGCATGCATTCCTTGTTTCAAAATAACAATGGTGTATTTAGATAAGTATCTATATCTATGCTATCAAATCAATATCATTAGATTTCGTGAGCAACATCTATAGCAATGGTAATCCTAATTAAACTCGAGCATCGTTCTTGAAAAAATGGTCAAAAACGGCTTGTTGGGGATCGAACCGCGGATTTCGGGATTGGGTCTTGGAAACGCCATGGCAAAAGGAAGCGGCCATTGGAACGCTAGCGCAAACGCCAGCGGTCGCCCTTGGTTGCCGCCTGCGTGGATTGGAGATGAAACGCGTGCGGCACGCGACCGCCGATCGCCCTTCGTGGGGAGGCAGACGATCGCGACGGCCATTGGATGGCCGGTGTCGTTGTTGATTTGTTTTCATGGCGCCGTGTTTTGGGGAATGACAATCGACCGCATGCATTCCATGCTTTGTTACTATATAATTGTACACATAACGGCTCGATTTGGTACCATCTCCATCGCTAGTTAACCTCTCTCTTTCCATAAACCC